>VHKM01000110.1:0-518584 GCA_007210695.1 Neogobius melanostomus
CAATTAATTACTTAGACGGTTGGAGGATAGTAGCCCAGTCGAGGAGACCGTGGATACAGGATTTATGTGGGCCTTGTATCGAAATGATCGCAATGTTCAATGGGGTTTTGTAGTTAAACGGCAGCGGTGTTTGTCTGAAACGTCGTTAAGGGAAATCAGGGGAGTTTGTGGTGAATAACGGTGGTGGAGAGAGCCTAGAATAATTTTCTCACCGGGATAACCGTTGAAGTTTGTTGTGCACAAACAAAGGAGGCCGCTTTCCGGCGGCGTATACACCTACGTTTTCTGCTTGTTGCGCGGCTTAAATCTAACTCGTAGGCTCCAGAATCATAATAACTTGCGATAAATATCACGTATTTTATAAAAAAAAATGAAGTTGGCTATAGTTTTGGATGCAAGCTGGAGATTTTTTTTTCATTTCCATTGTTTATGTTTTCGTGTCATGTGTCTCCGTGCTTTGTCTGTCTGTCCACCTGCTGCTTTATCTAATGCTGTTTTGGGTCTGTCCGGCGAGGGTCCGTGAAACAAAGTGTTCCGATAACATTTCCTAGAGCAGAATTGCTGAGTCAGCATTAAAAAATAAAAAAAAATAAAAGATGGCAACATTGTTAAATTAGAATATTTCCATAAAATTCCGGGGTATGCCTTTGAACAAATGATAATGCATCCCGAAAGCTACGGTACAGATATAGTCTCTGTAGGGTTAAACAGTGTCGCATTTTTGAAATGACAATTCAATTGATGCATACACGCTGGTGATAATGATTGAGATTATGTTTTGGGTTTTTCGAACAGTTGATGCTCCCCTAATCTCTGTCTTACCGGGCCACAGGAACTGCGAAGGAAGGCTGACTTCGGTGTGACACACGATGTTGTTTGTTTACTGCAACTTTGTGAGTACAAACAACTGGGTTTTTAAAACCACATAAGGTTAATAATCCATGAGGGAAAGGTGTAATAATTTATGGCATATGCTATTAAAAAGAAAAATAAAATAATTTGTGCTTGAGAGGACCGGCGATCAAAAGAATGATATTTGGCAACAGTGAAACAAATTAGGATCTGGAAGTGTGTACAATTGAGAAGTAAAAAATGTCTTGCTTTTGTTGTTGTTATGTTGTAAAATGTTTTACAGATGTTCATTCTGCTGTGATTTGTTTTAGAAACTGAGCTTTAAACCGATTCTTAAAAAAGTACGCAGGACATAAAAAATATATAATAATCTGTCTTTGGAGTGATTTGTGGTAAGTGAAAACTTAATTCTGTCTTAAGGTTCTGATGTCTGTGTAGGCTTTGGGCGTACAGGAATGATGCGACTTGTTGAGGTTTTGGAAATGAGATACGTTACGTCACTCTCCGCTGGTTCTCTTAAGGATACGTTTAACAGCGACTTGCTTAATAATTTTTTACCTATTTAGAGTCAGCCCAAGTTACATTGAGAAGTGGTCAAAAACACCTAACCATTTGTGAGGGGAACGTTAAGATTAGATTAGCTGGTATTCTAAACTGGTTTAGAAGAAATCGTAATTTGTTTTGACTAAGGCACCAATTATTTTGTATCGGCAGCTAAAGTGTTTGATATGAAGATATAACATTGTCCGGAATAAAAATGTTTCCCAGGGTGATGTGGGATCCCCAGGAGATGGCAGCGCCGCGACATAATGATTCAAAACAATCTTAATTGCAACAACACTAATTTGAATATATAGGTCAAAAGAAGATAGGTTAAACAAACAGCGTTTAGAAGGGTGTTTTGCTTTGATGAGTCTAAATTCTATAACTTTTACATTCGGTTTTGCTTGCAAGGTCTTTGGGGATCCTGAACCATGTGTCGTATAATTTAAATTTCTTAAGATACCAATTTTTTGAAATTAGAATAGACCGATTGACTTTCAATCGATAACATAAACTGATCACTATCGATTATGCAGAAGGTAAACATAAACAGTTAGAGAATTCTCTTTTTCTGAAGATTAGCCCCTTTTTGACAGCTGTACAGAGGATTTTTTTTTTACATTCATTATTATTATTAATTATTTATTATTATTTACTTGTGTTGCTTTTTTTCACATTTTCTCTTCTTGTTTTTATTTTTTTTTTGGTTAGCATTTGAAATTTTTTCTTATTTTGGTAATGCTTTTGGCGCGATAGGCACAAGCTGAATTTTTTTAAGTCTTTAATTTACTTTTACCTTGCCTTTTTTCTGGTGGTTTGTGGGGAAGAAAGAGTAAGGGGCTGTGCGCATTGCGTGACATTGGTCAAGTGGCATGAAAGACAGTTTGCAAAACTGAGAGTTCGGCCCTGCTCTCGAAACCAAAACACCTCCTCTGCCTCGCCCCCAACGCCCTACACAGCTGTCTGCAGGCGGACTGGTTGCTCGCCAAAATTTGCCTCAGGTCCGATGCTCGCCCTGTTCACCTTTTAGTTTAACACTTGTTTTTGAATTTTTTGCGTATCAAATAGATGTTTATATTTTTTTTTTAATCAATTTTTTGTTTTTGCGCCCATGGCTAGGGCCCATGGACGTGTTACTGTAAATTCTCTTTATTTTTTTTTCTAATCTTCATTTTTTTGACTTTTTTAATGCTCAGATTAGGTCACACTATTTGAAATCTTAACTGAAACAAGCTTGTAATTATCAGATAAAGTAGATAATGAAATAGGATAAATAAATGTAATTGAAATAGTTTGATAAGGTAACCCATTTAACAGAGAGATAACAACTAACAAACTAGAGATTGTAGCGGTTCACATAAAGTAATTATTCAATGTAACGAGGCGAGTTTAGGTGAAGCAAGGCCCCGTTATTGGCTTTAGCAGTATATTAATTGAATATTTTCTTAAGTTATAGGCTTAAGTGTACTAAGTTTAATCTACTGATTTCAGTAAACCCCTTACGAATTTATGTAAACATAATCATTACTAATATAAAATGACAGAGAGATCTTGAATATTTAATCAGTGATATCATTTTAGCTTTAAAAAAAACAATTATTGTAATCTAGGATTACTGTGTAGCATCTGCGTTGATCGTGCAGCTGATAAAATATTATCCGCCTTAAACTTGAACAAGGTAACTTCTAGGGTATACCATTCTCGTGTGAAAATGTTTGTTGATAGTAAGTGTAGAGATTAATTTGCTTGCTTCTTGATTAGTGGCCGCCCGAAGTGTGTTATAGCTCCCAAGGGTGACGAGTTTGGCCGGTGGCGAGGAGAGTTTGAGAGTGAAGATTGTACAGGGGACCAGGTTATGAAGTGCTTTGAAGGTGATGTGGTGGAGAGGTAGAGGCCGTGTGATAAGGTGTTGATGATAATGGAGATCTCGGAGGCAAGGAATGATTGCATGTGTTGAAAACGAGAGTCAGAGTTTTGTGATTTGAGAGGCGAGAGAAGAGAGTTAGAGAGCTATGTTGATTGGAGTCAATTAAACCGAGTAGTAGGCGCGATTTGGCAGAGGAAGAGGTTGTCTGATGATGATGATGTGATTATGTTATTTCTTGTATTTGTGAGTCTAATTTTGTATAGTTGTTCTAGTTCGTGTTTAGGGATCTGGGTAAGGCTTAACAATTTTCGGATTGTTGTAAGTGTTGTCTCTGAACTTCCCGAAATTGTGTGGAATATATTTGAGCACGTTGAGTGAGTTTATGGTACCAGAATGATCGTGCATGATTTATTTAATTGATTGGCTTTCAGTATATATAGCAAAAGAAGAAGTCCTAAAAATTCTGATAAACGGTTGGTACTGGTGTACTTTTAATTTGGAGCATTGTAATAAGTAATCGTTTGCACTTACACTGAAAAACCCTTGGGGAATGCTGAAGTTGAAAAATAGTGTCGGTTTGCCAAGATTGTCAGTGGAGGCTGAATCCAGATTTGAACTCATAGCGTGTTCTTAGATTTAGATCTGAGACGGTGGTTTTTGCGTTGCGGCAGTCCGATGTAAGAAGGTTTGGCATGCCGCGTAGTAGAACCGGCTGTCTTCTAATCTCGAAATTGTGGCTGGCAAACGTGTTTTATTTCAAAATAGCAAAGTGATAATCAGTGTAAATCCGTATCTTCTAAGAGTCACTCAAAAAAGGTCACACTTATGACCTCAAAAGTATATTGCCTCATTTTCCACACTTTCACGACTCTGGTGCCCGAAGTCCGTGTAACTGTTGAAAAGAGGAAGGGGCCAAGAAAGGAGAGTCGATTTGATCTCTGTAGAAATAATTGTGACTCTTTTGATCTAGAAGGAACAATTTTGTGAAACAAAAAGTTACAGTCAAGTAGTTGAACTTCAAAGTTAAAACCGATCATTAAACACCAGGGCACAAGCGTCAGAAATACGTGACGTAGTGTACAATAAAACCCAGTTTTGTAAACATAGGAGTGTGTAAGGATATTATGGCTTCAATACTAACCATACTAGCCCATGATTGCATTTTTTTTAATATTTACTATAAGGTCATAGGAGTGTGCCTATTTTTCAGTAACCTGTATGTATTGAGTGTGTAACCATGTTTTAATCTAATATCTTGTTCTAGGTTGATCACGCCATTTCCCACAAGAGACAGGGAATTTGCAGAAGGGCCCGACTCAGGACAGGACTGAGGAGCAGAGAACAACTAACACCAATGGCATGATAACATGTGGCCTTGTGCAGCCGAGTGTGCTTCTTCTGTTGTTGAGGAGGCAGCGTGGAAGAACGACAATGTCAGTTCGCTCTGATGTCGCGGAGGCATCTGTATCCTTTGTGTATTTATTTTTGTGTTTCAAGCAAACGAAGGAAACACTTATTACTCATCATAATATATTAACTTTGCGATTGATAGTAATGATTGATATTTAGGTCATGATAACTGAACTCAACTCTTAATGAAAAGTAATATTTGGTCGGAGTTTGTAGAAATTGGTACTGACATGTGTGTGCTGTTTGCAAATATAACATTATTTTCACAGGCACCTGAGAGGGACGAGTTGATCTGACAAAAGGCAACCAACATATCGGTTTGGGTTTGAATAATTGGTGATTAAGATTTAAAAAATTGACTAAAATGTAGAGGTTAATGTAAGCAGACATAATGTTTCGGGTTATTTCATACAAATTCGATGCAAGATATTGGTTCTACATTTGCATTTAAAAGGTTGACATTGGTTTAGTGTCAAAGTGGTGGTTTGAGTTTAGCCAAAAAAGTAACTGTATGATATGATTTTGATATGCAGGTGGTTTGAAGAGTTTTTTGTGTTTGGAGAGGAAGACAGGTTCTCTTACACATACCCACTTTGCTTTGCATTTATTCATGTGCATCATTTTCATTTGTACATTTATAGTGTTTTCATTTTATATTTTTTTGCCATTTACATTTTATAATTTAGCTCTATTTAACTTATTATTTAATTTATTATTTAAAATTTGTCTTCCTCCTTTTATAGTATGAATAAGTTTTTTATACTTTTAACCATCATAGCCATGTGTTAAGGTTTTTATACTATTTAAGTTTTTATTATTCTAGTGTTTGTTATTTTATGCATTTAATATTTTATTATTTTTACATTTGGTATATTGCCTTTTTTTTTATTGCATAACACTGACGGTCCCCGACATTCAGTGGCCAATATCAAGTTGAGCGTTAAGTCAGGAATTTTGTTCCCGCGCTTCAACCACTGGATGTTCCATTTTGGTTTCATAAGCGGACAAATGTCAGAGATTGATTAGGACTTAGTGGGAGGCCTTTTTTTGTATTACCTATTTCTATATTTACCTAGTTTTTAACATTTAAATTTTCATGTTTTTATATTCTTTTCTTTCTATTTAATACTATTATTATTATCGTTTTATTATTACTATATTTTTATTTTTTATTATTTACTTATTATTATTTTTTTGTTATTATTACTTTATTATTATTTTTTATTTTTTATTATCCTTATTTTATTCTTATTTTTTATTTTTAATTCTTATTTTTTTTATTAATTTTTGGTCCAGTCAGTTTTCAGCCTTTGTGATTTTGCATTTATATTCTAATTCATAGTGCTTATCTTTCATGGCTTTATATATCTGAATTGAATTCATAACTTTGCAGGTCCGGATTCACAACATACATGGAGCAGGTATTAATACTTGGTTGCCTTGTGGGGAGGTCCTGTCATTTTATGTTTTGTGTGTTGCTTATTGCAGGTATGTTTAGGTCGGAGGAAGGTTTAAGCTCTACTCAGAAGCCGATACGCCTGAAGTATACAAGGATGAATATGTTTTGGTCTTATTGGGGGTTCTTGCTTAGCATTTTTCAGTAACATTACTTTTAATCTTGATTAAAACATGGCAAGCGGGTGTACTGTATTCTGTCTTAAGCTAGTTAAGATCGCAAATAATGAGGGTTACCATCTTGTTACACTTGAATTTATGGGAAATTTCATTGTGCATAAAAATATGAGCTTGCACCGTTCTCCTTGGACGCCGTTGACTCTCCACGCCATTCTATTCCAACATGGAGGTTCGTAGGGACATCTTGATGGCTGTGGGTATATTAATCCCGATGGCTCATCCAAGATGGTCCAGTCATGTTCCTTATAGATCCGAGGCACCTGGAGGTGTCGACGTCCTGAGTGTGAAGATGTTCTATTTTTTGCTTATGAGCATTTCTCTCAATAGGTGAATGTGGTTTTCCTGAGAATTGAAATTCTTATTTTTTTAAATGTTTTTGTGGTGTTTGTATTTTGTGTATGTACATTTTCTGACTTGGACCAATAATATATAATTTGCAGGAGAACTGAATGGCGGCCATAATCTTTTACCTTCCTGGATAATTGGCAATAGAGTCTGGGATCGGAGGTTTGGTTATGGTGCCCCCTCTTATACGCCCTTAGCACTTGATGCATGTGTTTTTATTGTGGCAGCGTTTACCCCGATTGGGTGATTAAGTGAGTCTAATGATGCACATGTCTCAGTACTTTGGGGTCACTGAGAGGGGGGTCATTTTATTCCATCGCAATGACCCGTGTACTGTTGTACTGTAAATGAAGTGTTGAATATTGTTATGAAATGTAGATTCTGTGTGTGCTTCCACATAAGACATAGTTAAACCTTTTGAGTCTCGATATTATTTTGAAATCTTCGTTGTGGGCTAAGTTTATGCTTAGGTAATTGATTTGGGTTTACCTTTATGATGGCGTTTAATTTTATTCTTTTTCACTCGGTCAAAGCCACTAGATAGCCGTGACTTTGCTAGGGGGGTTGTAAGAGATAATATTAAATCGCTAGTTATCATACTGTGTTAATCTATAATGTCGTACTGCCCGTAGGTCAAGCGTGCGGTCGTACTATCTCTTTATAGCCTTGACTGGGTGTTCAGGCGCCTACTATCAGCCACTGAATGCTTGCGTGCGTGAGTGTGACGCGCTTGTAGGGTATTTATATGTCCTCTGGGGAAGCACAGACAGGCTTGAATGTTAGGACTGGCAATGTCTTGAGTTCATGTCTCTGGGTCCCGCAAAGATGGCAATAAACTTCTCCTGCTTAAGACATCCTGACTGCTGCCTATTCTTCACCAACCTTTCGATCATCGTTTTGTAGAATTCCCCTACAGTGGCAGTTGGGGCTGCAGTAGTGGTGGTTGTTGTCTGGAAATTGCAGTTGTTGGAAGAACAGAAGGTAGGTATGCCTTGGATGGTGCCGATGCTCGCTAACAGAGAGGAGCTGGATGAAGAGCCAGTAGCATTACGCAGACTACTGGAGCACAGCCACGACCCTGGACTGGGGAGGTGCTGCCTGTAGGTGTCACTGCAAACAACAACGTCACACTGTTACTATGAGAACTGTCCCAAACGGTGTCCAGCTCTGCTAAAAAAAAAAAAACATCATGCAATAAAATGAGACATGTCCCTGCATGTTTCAACTTCTGTTCATATCACATCATGCTGTCATTAGGACGAACTTTCAGTTCCTTTAATAACATGTCCCTGCAGTTGTCCAGCTCTGGGCACTGTGTAGAACTTACTTGTGACTGTCATGCAGTTGGTCTCCAGAGAGTTACAGACTAATCTATGAGTGCACTGCCCAGTCACATGGTTGCTGCTGTAGCACTGCAGAGAGCCGTCACTAGGGTCGTCGGAGCTGATACAGAAGAGATTAAAGTACAGTCAAATCCAAGTGTTACCAAAACTAAAAACAAACCCTGTGAAAAATGTCACTCCAACCAACTGCGTCGGCAGAGTTACAGTTCTCTGTGCTGCAGCATTCAGCTCTGGCCAAAACATTTGAAGTTCCCACGTCCACTGAGAAGTCCTGAGTCCAGATGCACAGAAATTCTGGGTGTCACAGCGCTTTATTTTCCGAGTGGACTGAGTGAAGTTTGGACTGACTGTGGTCGCTGTGGGCATTTCAATGAGAAATAAGAGTTAGCTCCTCCTTCTTCAGTGGGGGTTGGCAAAATGTAAAATATTTGTGAACTTACAAATAATGACGACAGAGACACACTGGGTTTCTCCGTTGGAGCAGGTGACAGGATTTGTGTTTCCACAAGTGGCATCATTTTGGTCTGCACAAGTCATACAAGAGAGTCCAGCAACTGTAGTAGTGGTAGTAGTAGTTGGGACTGCAGTAGTGGTAGTAGTAGTTGGGACTGCAGTAGTGGTAGTAGTAGTAGGGGCTGCGGTAGTGGTGATAGTTGGGGCTGCGGTAGTGGTAGTAGTAGTTGGGGCTGCTGTAATGGTAGTAGTAGTTGGGGCTGCAGTAGTGGTAGTAGAGTGGGGCTGGGTAGTGGTAGTAGTAGTAGGGGCTGCAGTAGTGGTAGTAGTAGTTGGGCTGCTGTAATGGTAGTAGTAGTTGGGGCTGCAGTAGTGGTAGTAGTAGTTGGGGCTGCGGTAGTGGTAGTAGTAGTTGGGGCTGCAGTAGTGGTAGTAGTAGTTGGGGCTGCGGTAGTGGTAGTAGTAGTTGGGGCTGCAGTAGTGGTAGTAGTAGTGGGGCTGCGTAGTGGTAGTAGTAGTTGGGCTGCGGTAGTGGTAGTAGTAGTTGGGGCTGCAGTAGTAGTAGTTGGGGCTGTGGTAGTGGTAGTAGTAGTTGGGGCTGCAGTAGTGGTAGTAGTAGTTGGGGCTGCAGTAGTGGTAGTAGTAGTAGGGGCTGCGGTAGTGGTAGTAGTAGTTGGGGCTGCAGTAGTGGTAGTAGTAGTTGGGGCTGCAGTAGTGGTAGTAGCAGTAGGGGCTGCGGTAGTGGTAGTAGTAGTTGGGGCTGCGGTAGTGGTAGTAGTAGTTGGGGCTGCAGTAGTGGTAGTAGTAGTTGGGGCTGCAGTAGTGGTAGTAGTAGTAGGGGCTGCGGTAGTGGTAGTAGTAGTTGGGGCTGCAGTAGTAGTAGTTGGGGCTGTGGTAGTGGTAGTAGTAGTTGGGGGCTGCAGTAGTGAGTAGTTTGGGGCTGCGTAGTGGTAGTAGTAGTAGTAGGGGGCTGCAGTAGTGGTAGTAGTAGTTGGGGCTGCAGTAGTGGTAGTAGTAGTTGGGGCTGCAGTAGTGGTAGTAGTAGTAGGGGCTGCAGTAGTGGTAGTAGCAGTAGGGGCTGCAGTAGTGGTAGTAGTAGTTGGGGCTGCAGTAGTGGTAGTAGTAGTTGGGGCTGCAGTAGTGGTAGTAGTAGTAGGGGCTGCAGTAGTGGTAGTAGCAGTAGGGGCTGCAGTAGTGGTAGTAGTAGTTGGGGCTGCGGTAGTGGTAGTAGTAGTTGGGGCTGCAGTAGTGGTAGTAGTAGTAGGGGCTGCGGTAGTGGTAGTAGTAGTTGGGGCTGCGGTAGTGGTAGTAGTAGTAGGGGCTGTAGTAGTAGTTGGGGCTGCGGTAGTGGTAGTAGTAGTTGGGGCTGCGGTAAGTGGTAGTAGCAGTAGGGGCTGCGGTAGTGGTAAGTAGTAGTAGGGGCTGCGGTAGTGGTAGTAGTAGTGGGGCTGCGGTAGTGGTAGTAGTAGTAGGGGCTGCGGTAGTGGTAGTAGTAGTAGGGCTGCGGTAGTGGTAGTAGTAGTAGGGGCTGCGGTAGTGGTAGTAGTAGTTGGGGCTGCAGTAGTGGTAGTAGCAGTAGGGGCTGCAGTAGTGGTAGTGGTAGTTGGGGCTGCAGTAGTGGTAGTAGCAGTAGGGGCTGCAGTAGTGGTAGTAGTAGTAGGAGCTGCAGTAGTGGTTGTAGTAGTCGTAGTAGGGGCTGTAGTAGTGGTTGTAGTAGTCGTAGTAGTAGTATTAGTAGTAGTAGTAGTAGTAGTAGTAGTCAGGGGATTGCATTTGTCTGAATTACAACAGTTAAAGATTTCTTCGACGGTGCCAATATCGTAAAACAGGAGGGAAGTGGCTGCAGTGTCAGATAACTGACACAGATTGACAGAGGCACAGCCATGAGCCGATCTTGTGGTGGAGCTGCCTTTAGGTTTCACTGTAAACCACAGAAATCAAAGAATAAAAACTCTGCACCGCTGTTGCGCTCCCAAGAAATTTATTTTAAGCACCACAAAGTAACGTTTCGGGCGTTGCTTCGCCCTTCGTCAGACAATAAAATGTTGGCTACACACCGGTATATATAGTCATAATTGGTAGATCACATGACACAGGATTGCATGGGTGATCACATGACATACATCACGTGTCCGGATTGCATGGGTGATCACATGACATACATCACGTGTCCTTCGAATGAAAGTTCACATACATGGTATGTGTGCGCACACATCAAGGAACAATCAATATGGGCAAAACACCCATGAGTAGGTCAATAAAAAAGGATCTATGATGGATAGCCACTGAAAAGTGATGACAGAAACCACAATAGAATAGACTAAAGACCACAGCATAGAAAAGAGTGTAGATCTATGTACATGAGAAGAAAAAAACACTATGTACAATATGTTACAAGGATCAGTATTGGTAAAACATTTACAAAGGCCAGTATTGATACACGATGAGACACTGAGCATTTTTTTTGCTAAATGAGACTCAGAACCTATTTTGCCTGAGCACTCTAGAGTGTGAGAACCTTTCACCACTGAGAGAGAACCATGTTGAATCATAATACTGCAGTGATGTACATAAACAAATAACTGTACAAACACCGAAGTAGAAATGTACACAATCGGTAAATCAAAGGAAGGGTCTCAGTTCGAAGTCTTCGTTGAGCCCTTTTGGATGGAGTGTTTTGAGAGAATAAATCCAAAACGCTTCTCTTTTGAGTAGAGCAGCATTTATGTCCCTGCTACGGTTAGAGGGTTTAACTTGTTCAATACCAGTATAACGTAGCGTGCTTACATTGTGGTGTGCTTGAGTGAAATGGACAGCAACTGAGCTTTTAGTGTCCATGTTTCTGATATTGCTTCTGATATTGCTTCTTTAGTGGTCTGGAAGTTTTCCCAATGTAGGCCAGTCCACATGGGCATTTGAGCATGTCGATTACATTACTGGTGTTACAGCTGATCACTCCTTTGATAGGATATGATTTACCGGTTCTTGGGTGATTGAATGTTTTCGTTTTTTGAGTGAAGTTACATTGTGTGCAGTGGCCGCACCGGAAATTGCCCTGTGGTACATTCGTCAAGAAATGGGGTTGAGAACAGGTGGGCAGATTGGCCCTCTTTCAAAACTGGTAAATTTCCAGATTTAATGAAAATGGCTAAAGTTATTCCCATCTATAAAAATGGTGACAAAACTCAATTCTCTAATTACAGACCTATCTCAATACTACCTCAATTCTCAAAAATATTAGAAAAGCTCTATACAACTCAACTACAGTAGATGCATTTATAGATAAATACAATATTTTAAATGACAGTCAATATGGCTTTCGCAAAAGCAGATCTTCCGCTCTCACGTTAATGGAACTCATAAAGAAAATTACAAATAATATCGACAAGAAAAAGTATTGAATAGGTATTTTCATCAACCTTAAGAAGGCTTTCGACACTATGGATCACAATATACTCCTGAACAAACTACAAAAATATGGGATAAGAGTTATTGCTTTCAACTGGATTGAATCCTACTTAACAAACCGTAAACAGTATGTTCAAATGGGGCAGTGCAGAACCATGTGTGATACCCTAGTGTGTGGTGTCCCCCAGGGATCGGTGCTGGGACCTAAACTATTTTATTATATATCAATGATTTGTACTTGGTTTCCAAGAAGCTTAAAGGGGCTGTGTGGAGTTTAGCAGTTTTGTACTCGCAATTGCCCCCTCAGGCCAAACGCGTAACTGCAGCCTCGATGATAAGCTCGTGCATGAGGCGCTCAGGCTTTACGAGCACCAGAAATAACAGTCCCGTCCTGGTCAATTTACAGATTTGCAGGCGTGACTTCAACTGAGGTAAGAAACGTTACTGTTTTGTAAGATATTTAGACCAAATCAGTTTGAGTGAATGTTTTCCAAGATAAAATACTTGAGCAAATGCAGCAAAGTGAATCGAGGGAAGAAGCCAAGTAATACATATAAACGAATAATTGACGTTTGAAGGAGGACAAAAATAACTCGTATACTTTGTATGCATAAACGCAGGCCTAATTGAAATAATAAAATAATTCCACTGGTAGAAATGCTACTATGAAAAGCCAAAATCGTCTCTTCAATTTCCTGGGCCCAAAGTTAGCGTAGCTAACTCGTAAACTATATTGTAAACGGCACATGTTCACTTTTTGTAGTCGTTTCACTACTTATAAATCCGTGAACAGTCATGCTTATTTTGCGGCCAAGAAAAGCTAACATTAGCAGCATTATTTTTGCCATTGTAAATACAGCACCATTACCACTGTTACTACTCAAATGTTTTGTAGGTACAGCACAATTACTGTTATTACTGACACTACTAGTCTGCTACTAATACTACACAATTATCTGTAGGTATAAAACTATTAGATCAACTATTTTGGTAACTTCCAAATATGATTATTTTATGGCGTGTTTCAGTGAAGTTTGTACAACATGCACGGACAGTCGGACACTGTTGTTTTGAAAGCATCAACAACACATTTCCCCCCACGTATTTAGTCATAATTTCTTACCTTTCAAGCAAAATAAGCTGCGGGTCTTTTGAGAGATTCTCAAAATTTTCCGATGTTTACTCTGGTTCTTTGCCTACGCCGATCAGACTCGACTTTCGCCTTTTTTTGTCACACTCGAATAAACTCTTTGTTTCTTTTCGTTATTTGGGGTCTGGGCTGGAGTTTCGATGGTGCTTGAAGCCGGTCTCCTCTTATTCTCCGCTAAATCCATCCCTCTGAAGATACCACTCGCGCTGCAGCGTCAGTATAGAGGAGATACAGCTAACGCTACAGCTAACGCTACAGCTGAGCGTGAACGCGCATTACGCATTACGCTGTTTGCTTGTTCGACCCGAGCATAAACTATTTAAGTGACTTTACAGACATATAGAGGCAATCACGGTGAAAAGGCCAGGGCTCATTCTACTCACCAGGGCATTGCTGGAGCATGTATGAGAAAGAAATTTTAAATTTGTATACATTTATTTGTGGTTAAACTTATGTATAGTCCCTTTAAACTGGTCCTTTTTGCAGATGATACAACAATCATACTCTCAGGTGCAGACTTACAGCAAATGGTGATCGAGATTACAGAAGAAATGGATAAATTGAAAGATTGGTTCTGCGTAAACAAATTGTCTCTAAACATTAGGAAAACCAAAACAATGTTCTTTGGAAATCGTGTAATGAATGTACAATTACCAGTTAAAATTGGCAACGAAACTATTGAAAGTCTATGAACATACATTTCTTGGTGTGACACTCGATCATAAAATCAGCTGGAAACCTCACATCATAAAAATTAAAACTAAAGTTGCAAAGATTTTAGCCCTAATGAATAAATCTAAATATATCATTGATAACAAAGCTCTATATACTATATATTGTTCACTTATCCTTCCCCATTTAACATATTGTGTAGAGATCTGGGGAAATGCGTATAAAAGTAATCTTGACCCATTGTTTAAAGTTCAGAAAAAGGCAATAAGAATAATCCATTTAGCTGGATACTGTGATCACACAAATCCTTTATTCTGAAAGAAATTGACATTTGAGGACCTTATTGAATTTAAGATGCTCAAATCATGTTCAAAGCCTCAAAAAGTCAAAAGTGAGTTACTGAGAGTATACAAAATATGTTCTGCAAACGAGAAGTTAAATACAACTTGAGCGATAAAATGAGTTTCAATAAACAATACTCCAGAACATCTTTGAAAAGCATGTGTCCCACAAGACGTGGTGTGGAAATATGGACACATTTAGATGAAAGCATTAAAGTTTGTAAAAATCTGGTAAATTTAAAAAGGTTTACAAATAATTATTATTTATTAAATACGAACAATTATTGTGAGTGTTGTAGTATATTCTTTTGTTGTTGTTTCTTTATTTTGCTGTTGTTTTTTGATTATTGTTCCTTATTATTTCTTGTTACCTTGTCTTATGTTCCCATGTTTATGATTGTTTATGATTTGTTACCGTGTATTACATTCCTTGCTTTGATTGTTAATGTAAATATTATTGTTTTTAATTTTGGAGTGGGTGCTTATAAGCTTTTTGCTTCAGCCCACTCCCTTTGAGCAGATTTACTGCATAAACAAATTTTAACTTAGAAACAACTCCTTTGGGTTATCTTACACAGACATCAGGCCACATCAGCCAGACAAGAAATTTCCCATTTTTGACTTGAAATTTAAAAAAAATATATTGTGTTTTTGGACCATGGACTATAATAACTTTGCAACAGACAGTTGGCAATTAAAGGGCAGCAACGAATGAAAATGAAATAATTAAAATAGTTCAAGCTTTCAAGAATAAAAAATAGACTGATTGGAACGACTTTGACATGAACATGATCAAAAAAATAATACATAAAATATCTATGCCTTTAACACATACAGTATATGCAATCTATCCTTTTCAACTGGTGAATTACCCGACCTCATGAAGATTGCCAAGGTCGTTCCAATTCATAAAAGTGGGGATAATCATCAATTTACAAATTATAGACCTATCTCTATACTTCCTCAACTATCCAAGATTCTGGAAAAACTTTTTGCTGTCCGTCTGGACAGCTTTGTGACTAAACTTAACTTGCTCAGTGACTGTCAGTATGGGTTCAGAAACAACAGGTCAACTGCACATGCATTAATCAATCTAAGCGAAGAAGTCACCAACAATATTGACAATAAGCTGTATTCATTGGGTATGTTCATAGACCTCCAGAAAGCCTTTGACACTATAGATCATGAAATACTTTTAAATAAACTAAATTACAATGGGATCAGAGGGATTGCAAACAATTGGTTGAAGTCATACTTGACTGCAAGAAAGCAGTACGTACAAATTGATGAACATGTATCAGGACGAAGGAAAATAGTAGGCGGAGTCCCCCAGGGATCAATATTAGGACCTAAATTGTTTTTGTTGTACATAAATGATTTGTGTGAAGTCTCAACAAAGTTAAAATGTATATTATTTGCGGACAACACAACAATTCTGAGTTCCGGCAAAGATCTTACTGCTTGTCTCAGAGGTCACGACAGAATTATATAAATTCAAAGAATGGTTCAATAGAAATAAACTATCGCTTAACATATTGAAAACAAAAATGATTCTATTTGGTAAACGGAATAATGACGTTCAGATTCAAATCGACATTGACAATGCTCAAATTGAACAAGTAAAGGAATATACATTTCTGGGTGTGATCTTCAGTCATAAGGTTAGCTGGAGACCACAAATAGATAACATTCGTGGGAAAATGGCGAAAATTGTGGCCATAATGGGCAAGTGTAGATTTTTTCTGGACCACAAGGCTCTCTTCACCCTGTACTGTTCTTTAATCCTACTGTACATAAATTATTGCTCAGAGGTCTGGGGAAACACCTTCAATAGTCATTTACAGGTTTTATACTCCAAAAGAAGGCTATTAGAATTGTTCACAATGTTGGATATAGGGACCATACAAATATTTTGTTCTTAAAATCTAACACCATGAAATTTTATGACCTTATAAATATAATACTTTGTTACAGATATATAAAGCTGTAAACAACCAGCTGCCTAGTAATATACAATAAATGTTTGGTAAAAGAGTGGGAAGTTACGATTTAAGGGGCACTCATAACCTGAACGTACAATGCCCTAAAATGTCACTGTATCACCCGGAGAGGTGTAAATCTGTGGAATAATCTAGAGGAACCCTTAAAGGGACTATACATAAGTTTAACCACAAATAAATGTATACAAATTAAAAATTTCTTCCTCATACATGCTCCAGCAATGCCCTGGTGAGTAGAATGAGCCCTGGCCTTTTCACCGCAATTGCCTCTATATGCCTGTAAAGTCACTTAAATAGTTTATGCTCGGGTTGAACAAGCAAACAGCGAAATGCGTCATGCGCGTTCACGCTCAGCTGTAGCGTTAGCTGTAGCGTTAGCTGTATCTCCTCTATATTGACGCTGCAGCGCGAGTGGTGACTTCAGAAGGATGGATTTAGCGGAGAATAAGAGGAGACCGGCTTCAAGCACCATCGAAACTCCAGCCCAGACCCCGAATAACAAAAAGAAACAAAGAGTTTATTCGAGTGTGACAAAAAAGGCAAAAGTGGAGTCTGATCGGCGTAGGCAAAGAACCAGAGTAAACATCGGCAATGTTGAGAGAATCTCTCAAAAGACCCGCATCTTATTTTTGCTTGAAAGGTAAGAAATGATTACTAAATACGTGGGGGAAAGTGTTGTTGATGCTTTCAAAACAACGGTGTCCGACTGTCCGTGCATGTTGTACAAACTTCACTGAAACACGCCATAAAATAATCATATTTGGAAGTTACCAAAATAGTTGATCTACAGTCAATGCCATTTGGTTTTGTCGTCTTCATTCCCGCTTTCCGTGATCACGCAGTTGTGTGAAATATAATACATCTTATCGCCACAAGGTGGCAGGTGAAGTCCACTTCAGCTCTGCCGGCGCCGTAAACTCAGCTATAAGACTGCACGTAAACTTTGGCTGGCCGGTGTGAGTATGCTGGCGTAATGGTGAGCGCAACAGATTGGCACGCTGTAGACAGGGGTTCGTCTCCCGTTTGACGCAATTTTGCTCCCTGCCTTTTTTTTCTTTTCTTTTCTTTTTACATTTTTATTGTTTCATATACTGTATGTATTCATGTAAATATCTTGTATAATCTGTGACAAAATAAATATCCTTGCATTGATTTCATATTCCTTTTTTAAACACTGCTATTTTGGTTGTGCAACAATATCACTGTTAATAATATAGTTTAAAAAAATGTCAATGACAATCGACTGAACAGTTAAGGTTTTGTAAATTAAATCAAACATCTCTGTCCAATTCATCCCACAATTAACAGTGGTGTGAAAGTATGCCCGCACTGTCTGCTACTGCTGTATTCAAACGCACTCACTGGCTGCATCACGTTATGAATGGGCACTAATCCCAGTTTATGTATGTTATGTTGTCTAATCGCCCCAAAAATGTAATTTTTTGTGAGCACCCCCAATGTTGTGCTTTATTTTCATAATCTGTATTCAGTGAACACCAGTTTATAACCTAAAATAAACTATGACTACCCTGTGGCTTAATAGCTCAGTCATAACGCGCAAGTTTCTGGTGCAGAAGGAGCAGGGTTCAATTCCCACCTGAACCGAACATTTTCTCCAGTGTTGAAAGCTTCTACTAAATTATTATTAAATGATTACATTTATTTGACATTTACATTTTTTTACAATACTTAGTAACCCGTGAGTATTTTTTTTTTTTTTTTAAGTTTACATGTTTATCAAGCTCCACGTGAACCGGTCTCCGCAACACTCACCTCATAGAGAAAAGAGAGAGAGAGAGAGAAAGGTGTTGTAAAACTTGCTCTCAGTGTAAATGACCCACGCTCTACCCCTCCCCCCACGCCAACCTGTGATACAACCTGGATACATTCTGATTTCCGACAATGGTTTTGAGGTCTGTTTGTCTTCGCGGATCGGCAGGATCCTCCGTCTGTGTCATTTTGCGCTGGTGTGTAATCAATGGAATACATCACAATACTCTAATAATCTTATATTTTAGCTTAATATTGCACAGCATTGAAGTCAGGGGGTTAAAGACCTTAAAGCCATATCAGGTTTATTGCAGAACAGAAACAGTTCCCTCTCTCATGCGCTCGTGCGCAATTACGCATGGCTCCCGTGTTGTCTGCTCACAGAAATAGCCTATAGGCCAGTGGTTCCTACACGTTTTGGAGCCGTACCCCCTGAAGCTTTAGGTGATGAGTCACATACCTCCTACTTTAACATGAATATCACAACATAAAATATCTATTTAATATCTATTTCATCCATTAATACAGTGAAGCAGGTTTTCCACGGTTTTTCCACACATTTTGCTCGCCTGAGTGATAGGCTATTAAAAATGTCTTGTCCTAAATAAAGGACGCACAGGCTCCTTTCACTTTATGACAGATAGTAAAGAAATTGCAACTCGATCAAATGTCGGCGCGGTTCATGCTAAACGCCCCACCAACACCTCTTAACTCCCACCTGAACCGAGCACATTTTCTATACTGAAAATGTCAAACTAAATTGCGAACTTGAATTGCGAACACGGCAGTAATGATTTTGAATGGGTCGTGCCACGTGCTGCCATACGCTTTTAGATTTGGGTGAAGCTGAACTGGAGAAAATGCCCTCAGTTAAGGTGGGGGTTAAGAGGTTAATTTATGTCATTAGACCTACTGCATGACCCCCTCCCCCCAGAGGTGTGAAAACGCAGGGTCTATTCATTTGTAAATAGGCCTGAGAAATCAGGGAGGCGGGTGGAGCGTAGATGTCTCCTTTAAACACACTCAACTTACGTGTAAAGTAGTGAAAAGGAGTAATAATGACATAGTAGTGATCAAAAAAAGTACTATACTGAATAAGGGCATCAAACATAATGCAATTAAGCTACGTTGAAACAGCATGACAGTAACTTAACCATAAAAACGACTCAAATGTCTGTTCTAAAAGACAATCTATCAGAGTGTTTTGCAAACTTAAATGACTAAAACAGTGAAAAGATTGATGCTATTGAATGCTATTTCTAAGTAATAGAATACCAGAGACAGCAAAGATAAAAAGCCAGTACAAAAGTGGACTAATAAATATTTTTTATCTTCATAACTTGGTGCTGATCGTGGAGTTGTATCAAAAGTGTCATAGCCTGTATTTGAACCCAGGTCCTCCCGCACTAGAGTCTAGCGCCTTATCATTGAGCTATAAAGCCACATTAAAGTGGCTGGTGAAGAGAGAAGAAAGAGCTGTGAGATGTTCCTAACCCTGCTCACAAGTGCCACCTTGTGGTTGTTTGGGTCATTGCAGCGTCACTGGAAAAAAAAAAAAAAAGACGCGTGATTCACACGTGGTGCCACGTGTAAATCACGGGTGAGAGGCGACAAACCTAACAGACACATACTGTAATTGTTTTATACCTACAGAGAAGTTGTGTAGTATTAGAAGCAGACTATAGTGTCAGTAATAACAGTAATTATGCTGTATCTACAAAACGTACAAAACATTTGAGTAGTAACAGTAATGGTGCTGTATTTACAATGGCAAAAATAATGTTGCTAATGTTAGCTTTTCTTGGCCGCAAAATAAGCATGACTGTTCATGGATTTATAAGCAGTGAAACGACTACAAAAAGTGGACATGTGCCGTTTACAATATAGTTTACGTGTTAGCTACGCTAACTTTGGGCCCAGGAAATTGAAGAGACGATTTTGGCTTTTCCTAGAGCATTTCTACCAGTGGAATTATTTTATTATTTCAATCAGGCCTGCGTTTATGCATTCAAAGTATACGAGTATTTTCTTTTTCCTCCTTTAAACGTCAATTATTCGTTTATCTGTATTATTTGGCTTCTTCACTCGATTCACTTTGCTGCATTTGCTCAAGTATTTTATCTTGGAAAACGTTCACTCAAACTGATTTGATCTAAATATCGTACAAAACAGATTGATGAAAAGATTCTTACCTCAGTTTAAGACAAATCTGTAAATTGACCAGGACGGGACTGTTATTTCTGGTGCTCCTAAAGCCTGAGCGCCTCATGCACGAGCTTATCATCGAGGCTGCAGTTACGCGTTTGGCCTGAGGGGGCAATTGCGAGCACAAAACTGCTAAACTCCACAGAGCCGCTTTAAAAGGCACTGGTAGTCTACAACAATTCAAAAAACAGTATAAGAGAAGTGTGTTTGAGAAATATGCTAAAGACATGTGACCTTGTTCGTATTATTTACAAGTAATTTTGTATTACTGTGAATCTGTTTAACCATACCATTGCTGATAGAACCAATGTCACCAACCTCTAAGTTTAAGTCGTTATGAATTATAGGAACTGAGAGAAATGAATAAGCAAAAGCTAACCACAATGCTGTAATAGGTCACTATTAAACGTAATAGAACGAGGGCAGGTGAGAGGGTTACCTGATGAGTTACCTGAAAGTGTTATATTGTATGAAAACACGAGATGTTGTATCACTGTATCGGGAATGTAAATTAATTTTGAATATGGGGCAAGGCACTTATAAGCTTTCTTGCTTCGGCCTACTACTTTTGAGTTTTTGTTACTTTATTTATTTTCTGCACTGCAATAATGTTAATGTAAATAATCACTCAAATAAATCCAATCAATCAAAGGGTTAAAAATGTTAAAAGGTTATAATAATGTATAAAAACAGGAGAGTCAGACCTTCAAAATAGCATAAACTGTAACCTGTGTGAAGCTTTAAGCAAAAATTGGTCAATTATTTTCCAAGAAGATTAGATTTAATAATCAGTTTTGGTACAATTTCCTTTAGTTGCTTTTAATGACATTTTATCTTGAAGAAAATGCATGTTCCTTATCTCCGGCAATTTAAAGGCCGCTTTGGCATGAGGCCAAATATGGTGCCATTAGGCAATGTATGGTCACAAAGTACTGACAATAGGCTATGCGTATCATATCGCGTATATCGTATTGCAGGGGTAGGCAAGTTTGCTCGACGGAGGGCCAGTTTTCATCGCTGTAAAAAAGACCAAGGACCGGACGTGCCAATCTTAGCCCAACGTAAAGCACCATTTTCTTCAAATGCCTGTGTTGTATGTACATGATTAGATTTCCCCCTCAATGTTTGCCCCATTTTTCTACACATTTGTTTCTAGTTTTCCCAATTTGTTTATTACAAATTTTCTCCCCATTTCCCCCAATTTATTCCCAATGTATTCCCTATTTTCCCTCAATTGTTTTTTTCATATTTGACAATGGAGATTATATTGTTAATCTGCAGATCTTCCACACATTAGTGTTTCTGGTTCTAGATGACAAATATTTGAGTATAGGTATCAGAAAAAGTATCGATCAGGTATTGGTATTGTAAAAATCTAATCTTCAAAATCATTCAAAACATCCTGAGGGCCAGAGCTTCTGTGCTGGAGGGCCGGATTTGGCCCTCGGGCCTGACGTTGCCTACCCCTGTCGTATTGTATAATAGTATCATACATTTGTTTCAGTATTTCGTTGTGTTACAAGTTACAGGTTGTGTAACTTGCGTTCATGTTATAGCATTGTATTTCAGTTGGAGGGCAGGTGCCAATACAACTCTGTTGTCCAAACATTTTTCCTGATCATTATTTGACAGTGATTGGATTCACAAACCTGCCACGTTATTCTTATGGCTGAAAATCCTTTCTACTGACCAACATCATGCACATGTTTTTGAATATTGTCTCCACTTTTGGACGCCTTTGTGAGGACATAATCAGACATATGTTCATATGAGCTGGAAGATATGACTTTGAACTTTGTGACAGCTTTTGTTTCATGTGAATTGGCCCAGTAATTACAGAGAAATTAGCAATGATTTAAGACTCTAAATCTGCATTTTGAGCGTTACTATGGTTACAGCCATAGAATTTTCAGCTGCCCTCCACCTCAATTTTAAACTATGGGCTCTTTAGAATGTTGTGATGTCACGTGAACACTACCTATTGGACCAGGAATTACAGAGACATTAGAAATAAACTTAGACTAGAAATCTGCATTTTGACAGGTACCATAGTTGCCAGCATGAAATTTTCAACTGCCCTTAATCTCAATTTTAAACTATACGTTCTTTAGAACGTTGTGATGCCACTTGAATGCAACCTATTGTACCTTGACTCTGCATACACATTATTTTGTTTGGCAATATCCAAACCTAGGTGCCCAAATGCACCCTGATTGGGCCTATTCTGACAGTCGTATCCAATGGGAATACTTGACAACAAGGTCAGATGGGCACCATGCCACATAGATTTGCCAGCACAAAAGAGTTAAACGAGACCTGTCCCTGCAGGTCCAGGTCTGAGCTTTGTGTAGAACTGACCTGTGGATAGGAAGCATTGGGTCTCCATAGTGTTACAGACTAATTCTGTGTTGCACACAGAGGACAGAGGGTTACAGTAGTAGCACTGCAGAGTGGCGTCTTGAGGGGGTGCCGGAGCTGATACAGGGGATAAGAAAATATACATCCCAGTCAAAATCGAGTGTTATCAAACCTATAACAATCCCAATAAAATAAACTCACTCACCATTTGCTTCCGCAGAGTTACAATTGTCTGTGGTGCAGCAATCAGATCTGGCCAAAATACTCGCAGTTCCCATGTCCAGTGAGTAGTCCTGGCTCCCATTTGTACAGAGACCATAGGTGTCACAGCTCTTTACTACCAGAGTGGACTGTTTCAGAGTGAAGCTTGGGGTGATTTGGCTCGCTGTAGGCGATTCAAAGAGAAGGAAGCGTTAGCGTCTCCTTCTGTGTGCTTTCATAGAATAGTATGACATGGTATGTATGTTGCATGAATATATAAAATAACATACATATAATGGTGACCGAGAGACACTGGGTTATTCCGTCGGAGCAGGTGACAGGAGCCGTGTTTGCACATCTGTTATCATTTGGGTCAGTACAATTATTACAAGAGAGTCCAACAACTGCAAGAGACAAAAGTAGTTCACAGTAAACAAACCAGGGCTGAACGGGAAAATAACTCAGGACTATTAGCTGATATTTACCAGAGTTGATGGACAGGGCAACAGTTAAGGCCAGAGGAAAGAGCAGCTTCAGCGGAGTCTTCATGGTCGGAGTCTTCGCTTTGGCTTCGGACTGTCCTTCTGTGCTTTCGCTGGTGGATGCTGCTCTGTCGTCTCTGACTCCTTTTAAAGTGGATGTGATATTGGGAGGGACCGCGGTTCTGATGATAGTTCAGTTCATGCTGAAAGAATGCATTTCGCCCTTTATGTTGTCTCACCCAACAATAACAAATGCAAACATTAATTAGTACTACTGCGCTCAAACTGGTTCCACAAGTGGATTCCCAGTAATCACAGGTGATCATTAGAGTCTGGGTAGGTCCTTCACACAAAACATTTCTATTCAATCCACATTTAAACTTCGGTTGTAGACATTTGTGCACAAGTTTTTCCCCACCGTTTTTTTGTTTTGTTTTTCTGGCATGTTATTATGCTGCCTTCGTGTGCTCCGATAAGATGATCCTTTCCAGTTCCTGCTCTCCATCTAAGATTCGGACTTGGTCTATTGGCATATTCCTTATCACTCTTTGTTACAAATGATGTTGTGGTGTGGGGCAAACGATATTATGTTACGTTGTCATATCAAAATAAGGCCTTTTATGGCTTAACGTTTCCAATATTCCATAATATACTGTATTTGGCGACGAAATCTGAACAATGGATCGAGCCAGGTTTGAGTTGATGGTTTTATCTTTGTGACACGTTAGTTATAAAGACTTTTTCAGATTGGATTTTGGATCTTGTTAAGTTTTAAGCTGGGAATCAGTGGAAAAATCTGTATAAATTAAACTTTCTTTTTTACCAATTTGGCCCAAAACCTTTCCCAGTAGTGTCTCCCCTTAACAGATAGTTGTTAGCTTAAACAATGTCAACAATCACAAACAAAAAAAAGAAAAAAAAAAAAAAAGTATTGTGACTGGGGCAGGGAACGGTGCAGAGTCATTATTACAGCTAAATAGTTACACACAGCCTGTATTTAGCCTTATGACAGTATAGCTTTACAATAGAACGGTTTTGTGCTAAGAGGGTGTGAGGCACGTCAGACAGCGTGATTATTATCATTAGTACTTTTTCATATTACAGCCATCAATACCAAATTAAGACCAAGTATTATTGGATTAAAAATACATCTATATTTACAAAATCTGCTTTTTAATATTCCCTATGAGCCTCAATGAATAATATAATAATAATAAAAGGAAACAAATAAATAAATGAATAGTATAGCCTTAGCATAATGTCACAAGATCAACTGACTATCTCCTATTATCAATTCACTAAAGCCCTATTACTCAACTAAACAGGGAAACAAATGAACACAATGAATAAAACAAATTAAATACAATGAGCTTTATCAAAACAAGTTATTTTTCTGATGATGATAGGGATTTCCTATGATCTTAATCATCAGTTTTGTGGAGGAAAAACAGCCATCAGTTGTTGATATTGCTGTCCCGCACACACTGACCTCTGACTTGGCCTCATTTCTGCAGCGTTCTCTCTCCTATTTTGGGCCATATTCTCCACAAAAAAATACATTTTGTGAGGGGTCGACCCGTCATTCCGACACCCCTCTATTCCGACATCCCGCCAATCCGACACTTTTTGGTACCGCTATACCGACAATCGTTTTGAGCGTGTCTGTTTGCCCTCGGCTTTTGTCCGTGTTTCGTGAGAATAGCTGATAATGATGGAGGCTTATTAACGATCCTCATCAGCTCAGCGTCTCCTTCCCTGTTCATCCCCGCTCTGAGCGTCCCCGCTGTCGGCCCATCTATGCGCATTTCTCAGTCCCTCTACAGCGGCTCATGAGATAGTTTTGGGCAAAGGCAGTGACAGGTGCGGGCTAGTCTGTATTTCACAACAAAGCGCTGAAGTCCGCGGGAAAGACGCCGCGCACTGTCTCAAGGCTTTAAAGAGACTGAAAAGTGCATGCGCCGCTCACAGCGCTGACCAAGCCACGCGCTCCCCTTCGTTCAAAACATTGTCCAAAAACAAGTCCTTCTCCACGAAGCAGCGCGCATGGGGGTGTGTATGTGTGGGTCACTGTGCTTTACGCATAATGGACACGCATATGACACGCCCCACGGACAGTGCCGCGTAATTGTGCCATAAGCCCCGATTACTGGACATGTTGGCATGTTTCCTTTGCTGCTCTTCCTAATCGTTCTCATTTAATATGGATGGTTTTTATGTCAACTGCATTAATAAAACAGCGGCACAAATACTGTTCAACATCATTCAATCACAGTGGCCTCAGTGGTGCCTCTTGGAGCATCAGACAGCCGACGCACAGTGCGTAATGAGCGCATGACAGGCGCGGCACTGAGAGAGGAGTGATGCATGTGTTGCCCCATTCGTAAAAAGATTCCCAATTTAACGTGCATATGGCTGGAGTGCAGCCGTCAGAAAAAAAAAACTTGCTGAGAGCTAAGAGCGGCTATGGCACGAGCCGCTGCACTTGGCTCTCCGTACACCGCGTGATGAAGTACGGACTCCTCCAGCATCAGCTATTCTCATGGTTTTGTTTTGTGCCCAGAAAACACGGGAGCGCGAGAGGGAACCGTGTAGAGACATAAATAAAATAACACTGCATTATCTGGTCCTAGGCTCTTGTGATCGTAATACTTCATTTTCAAAATCTTTTGTCTTGTGTGAGTGGATGTGAGCGTAAATATAGTTAATTCTAGTAGGCCTACGTATTTTTGATAATTATTTTTTGTGTCGGAATGGCGGGACGTTGCACAAAAGATAAAAGTATCACCACTCCGACAAAGAGGGGGGAAAATGTCATTCTGCGTTTCCATTCTGCGTTTTCCATGCGCGTTTTTCATTCTGCGTTTTCCATTCTGCGTTTTCATTCGCGTTTCATTCTGCGTTTTCATTCTGCGTTTTCATTCTGCGTTTTCATTCTGCGTTTTTCATTCTGCGTTTTCATTCTGCGTTTTCATTCTGCTTTTCATTCTGCGTTTTCCATTCTGCGTTTCCATTCTGCGTTTTCATTCTGCGTTTTCCATTCTGCGTTTTTCATTCTGCGTTTTCCATTCTGCGTTTTCCATTGTGCGTTTTTCATTCTGCGTTTTCCATTCTGCGTTTTCATTCTGCGTTTTTCATTCTGCGTTTTCCATTCTGCGTTTTTCATTCTGCGTTTTCATTCTGCGTTTTCATTCTGCGTTTTTCATTCTGCGTTTTCCATTCTGCGTTTTTCATTCTGCGTTTTCCATTCTGGCGTTTTCATTCTGCGTTTTTCATTCTGCGTTTTTCATTCTGCGTTTTCATTCTGCGTTTTCATTCTGCGTTTTTCATTCTGCGTTTTTCCATTCTGCGTTTCCATTCTGCTTTCATTCTGCGTTTTTCATTCTGCGTTTTTCATTCTGCGTTTTCATTCTGCGTTTTCCATTCTGCGTTTTTCATTCGCGTCGCGTTTTCATTCTGCGTTTTTCATTCTGCGTTTTTCATTCTGCGTTTTTCATTCTGCGTTTTTCATTCTGCGTTTTTTCCCATTCTGCGTTTTTCATTCTGCGTTTTCCATTCTGCGTTTTCCATTCTGCGTTTTTCCATTCTGCGTTTTCCATTGTGCGTTTTTCATTCTGCGTTTTCCATTCTGCGTTTTCCATTCTGCGTTTTTCTGCGTTTCATTCTGCGTTTTCCATTCTGCGTTTTTCATTCTGCGTTTCCATTCTGCGTTTTTCATTCTGCGTTTTTTCATTCTGCGTTTTAGACCTGCCGCTTGAATGCAACCTATTGTACCTTGACTCTGCATACACATTATTTTGTTTGGCAATATCCAAACCTAGGTGCCCAAATGCGCCCTGATTGGGCCTATTCTGACACAGTCGTATCCAATGGAAATACTTGACAACAAGGTCAGATGGGCACCATGCCACATAGATTTGCCAGCACAAAAGAGTTAAACGAGACCTGTCCCTGCAGGTCCAGGTCTGAGCTTTGTGTAGAACTGACCTGTGGATAGGAAGCATTGGGTCTCCATAGTGTTACAGACTAATTCTGTGTTGCACACAGAGGACAGAGGGTTACAGTAGTAGCACTGCAGAGTGGCGTCTTGAGGGGGTGCCGGAGCTGGTACAGGGGATAAGAAAATATACATCCCAGTCAAAATCGAGTGTTATCAAACCTATAACAATCCCAATAAAATAAACTCACTCACCATTTGCTTCCGCAGAGTTACAATTGTCTGTGGTGCAGCAATCAGATCTGGCCAAAATACTCGCAGTTCCATGTCCAGTGAGTAGTCCTGGCTCCCATTTGTACAGAGACCATAGGTGTCACAGCTCTTTACTACCAGAGTGGACTGTTTCAGAGTGAAGCTTGGGGTGATTTGGCTCGCTGTAGGCGATTCAAAGAGAAGGAAGCCGTTAGCGTCTCCTTCTGTGTGCTTTCATAGAATAGTATGACATGGTATGTATGTTGCATGAATATATAAAATAACATACATATAATGGTGACCGAGAGACACTGGGTTATTCCGTCGGAGCAGGTGACAGGAGCCGTGTTTGCACATCTGTTATCATTTGGGTCAGTACAATTATTACAAGAGAGTCCAACAACTGCAAGAGACAAAAGTAGTTCACAGTAAACAAACCAGGGCTGAACGGGAAAATAACTCAGGACTATTAGCTGATATTTACCAGAGTTGATGGACAGGGCAACAGTTAAGGCCAGAGGAAAGAGCAGCTTCAGCGGAGTCTTCATGGTCGGAGTCTTCGCTTTGGCTTCGGACTGTCCTTCTGTGCTTTCGCTGGTGGATGCTGCTCTGTCGTCTCTGACTCCTTTTAAAGTGGATGTGATATTGGGAGGGACCGCGGTTCTGATGATAGTTCAGTTCATGCTGAAAGAATGCATTTCGCCCTTTATGTTGTCTCACCCAACAATAACAAATGCAAACATTAATTAGTACTACTGCGCTCAAACTGGTTCCACAAGTGGATTCCCAGTAATCACAGGTGATCATTAGAGTCTGGGTAGGTCCTTCACACAAAACATTTCTATTCAATCCACATTTAAACTTCGGTTGTAGACATTTGTGCACAAGTTTTTCCCCACCGTTTTTTTGTTTTGTTTTTCTGGCATGTTATTATGCTGCCTTCGTGTGCTCCGATAAAGATGATCCTTTCCAGTTCCTGCTCTCCATCTAAGATTCGGACTTGGTCTATTGGCATATTCCTTATCACTCTTTGTTACAAATGATGTTGTGGTGTGGGGCAAACGATATTATGTTACGTTGTCATATCAAATAAGGCCTTTTATGGCTTAACGTTTCCAATATTCCATAATATACTGTATTTGGCGACGAAATCTGAACAATGGATCGAGCCAGGTTTGGGTTGATGGTTTTATCTTTGTGACACGTTAGTTATAAAGACTTTTTCAGATTGGATTTTGGATCTTGTTAAGTTTTAAGCTGTGAATCAGTGGAAAAATCTGTATAAATTAAACTTTCTTTTTTACCAATTTGGCCCAAAACCTTTCCCAGTAGTGTCTCCCCTTAACAGATAGTTGTTAGCTTAAACAATGTCAAACAATCACAAAAAAAAAAAAGAAACAAAAAAAAAAAAGTATTGTGACTGGGGCAGGGCACGGTGCAGAGTCATTATTACAGCTAAATAGTTACACACAGCCTGTATTTAGCCTTATGACAGTATAGCTTTACAATAGAACGGTTTTGTGCTAAGAGGGTGTGAGGCACGTCAGACAGCGTGATTATTATCATTAGTACTTTTTCATATTACAGCCATCAATACCAAATTAAGACCAAGTATTATCGGATTAAAAATACATCTATATTTACAAAATCTGCTTTTTAATATTCCCTATGAGCCTCAATGAATAATATAATAATAATAAAAAGGAAACAAATAAATAAATGAATAGTATAGCCTTAGCATAATGTCACAAGATCAACTGACTATCTCCTATTATCAATTCACTAAAGCCCTATTACTCAACTAAACAGGGAAACACAATAAATAAAACAAATTAAATACAATAAGCTTTATCAAAACAAGTTATTGTGCCCACGCAAACTCCTGGAATAAGGTGAATAGCTTTTCTCATCAGCACAACAGTTTTCAGCAGTGCTAGCATCATTACATGAGAGTTTTCTAATCATCAATGACCCTGTAACACGATTAGCTAACACAATGTACCATTAGACCTTCTGCACATCTATGGAGGTATTCCACTAAAAATCACCCATTTACAGCTAGAATAGGCATTCACAACATTAACAATGTCTAGACTGTATTTATGATTAATTTAATGCTATCCTAATTGAAAAAAGTAGTGCTTTTCATTGAAGAATAAGGACATTTTAAGTGACCCCAAACCTTTGAGTGGTAGTGTATATATATATATGTTCTTAGAACTTTTCTTGACAAAGATGTCTGATGTATTTCCTAGAATCTGCTGTAGTCACTCCCCCCGTTTGGGGGTCACTGTTCTGAGTGCCCCAACGACCACGGGCACCACTGATGCCTTCACCCTCCAGACCTTCTCCAGCTCCTCTCTGAGCCCCTGATATTTCTCTAGTTTCTCATGTTCCTTTTTCCTGGTGTTAACATCACTTGTGATTGCGATTTCAACTGGCTTTCCTCTGCTCTTTGTCCGTCTGTATCTGGACGTCCCACAGGATCTTGGCTCGGTCATTCTCTACCACCTTTGGAGGTGTTTCCCACTTTGACCTTGGGGTTTCCAGTCCATACTCTGCACAGATGTTCCTGTACACTATGCCAGCCACTTGGTTATGGCGCTCCATGTAAGCGTTCCCTGCCAGCATCTTGCACCCTGCAGTTATGTGCTGGATTGTCTGTTTAGTCTGAGCTCGACTCCGTGTGGAAGGGCATAAATACAAATGGACATGGATGAGTGTGGGCAAAGGTGAGAAAGGAGGTGGACAAACATTGCTCCAGTTTGGGTCAAAGCAGTCAAACAATTGAATCAGACAGAGACACGGAGCTGAGAAACTTTACTCAACCTCCTTCGACTGGCGATTTGATGTGACAATCCTTACAAGCAATACAAATACAGACAAAGCCTTCAGACACAGAGAGAAACAATCAAAGGCCAAAGTCTGTTTCACAAAAAGAATGATATAGACCAGTTTGAGCTTTTTATACAGTCAAATGAGATGCTATTTTATTTTAAATGTTTCACAGGCCTCATCACCAATCGACCCCCTTCCCGACAATTTCAATTCCTCTGTTAACTGAGAATTAAATATATTTGTATCTTTAAGCTTTGTCGAAAAATAGGTTGCGTTCAGGTCCTAGAATGTGTTGTGGTCATTGTGCCATTGTTGCTTTCCCAGGCACGTTTTTGAAATGAACAACACTCTGGATAATTAGGAAATGAGGCCCTATGTCAAAAATCCTGAAATGTTCCGTTAAGACAGAGGTGGGCTAACTAAGGCCCGCGGGCCAAATGCAGCCCGTGAGATGTTTTAATCCGGCCCCTGACTTGTAGAGCACAAATTCCTGAGTATGTCAAAAAAATAAGTATTATACGTTTGTTTTTTTTTTGTTCTCGTGACAGGCCTACCTCACAGGCTGACCTCCTCAGTGTCATCCGAGCGTCTTTACGGTTGTGTTGTCAGCTGTAGACCTGGCAGCGGCCTGGGTTTGTCCGGTCCTGGACTTGAAAGACTCTCTTTATCTGCCTCATCGCACGCAAGCTTAACTTCTTCTTTTGTGGCAGTTGTGTTGCTATTTGAGACATTTTTCAAGAAGCTTTTCGATTAACCTGAAGGTGAGACGTTGCGGGTGAATAGGGAACGTTTTCTATCATGTTACGTTGTCATATCAAAATAAGGCCTTTTATGGCTTAACGTTTCCAATATTCCATAATATACTGTATTTGGCGACGAAATCTGAACAATGGATCGAGCCAGGTTTGATGGTTTGATGGTTTGATCTTTGTGATACGTTAGTTATAAAGACTTTTTCAGATTGGATTTTGGATCTTGTTAAGTTTTAAGCTGTGAATCAGTGGAAAAATCTGTATAAATTAAACTTTCTCTTTTACCAATTTGGCCCAAAACCTTTCTCCCCCCCCCTTTATGCATGTATAGACTGACAATTGACTCGAGCCTAACTAATTATTATATCAGAATTATCATTGTTCTCCCCTGACCTGGCTGCTGTATCTTTAAAAAAAAAGAAAAAAAAAAAAAAGTATTGTGACTGGGGCAGGGAACGGTGCAGAGTCATTATTACAGCTAAATAGTTACACACAGCCTGTATTTAGCCTTATGACAGTATAGCTTTACAATAGAACGGTTTTGTGCTAAGAGGGTGTGAGGCACGTCAGACAGCGTGATTATTATCATTAGTACTTTTTCATATTACAGCCATCAATACCAAATTAAGACCAAGTATTATTGGATTAAAAATACATCTATATTTACAAAATCTGCTTTTTAATATTCCCTATGAGCCTCAATGAATAATATAATAATAATAAAAGGAAACAAATAAATAAATGAATAGTATAGCCTTAGCATAATGTCACAAGATCAACTGACTATCTCCTATTATCAATTCACTAAAGCCCTATTACTCAACTAAACAGGGAAACAAATGAACACAATAAATAAAACAAATTAAATACAATGAGCTTTATCAAAACAAGTTATTTTTCTGATGATGATAGGGATTTCCTATGATCTTAATCATCAGTTTTGTGGAGGAAAAACAGCCATCAGTTGTTGATATTGCTGTCCCGCACACACTGACCTCTGACTTGGCCTCATTTCTGCAGCGTTCTCTCTCCTATTTTGGGCCATATTCTCCACAAAAAAATACATTTGTGAGGGGTCGACCCGTCATTCCGACACCCCTCTATTCCGACATCCCGCCAATCCGACACTTTTTGGTACTGTTATTCCGACAATCGTTTTGAGCGTATCTGTTTGCCCTCGGCTTTTGTCCGTGTTTCGTGAGAATAGCTGATAATGATGGAGGCTTATGAACGATCCTCATCAGCTCAGCGTCTCCTTCCCTGTTCATCCCCGCTCTGAGCGTCCCCGCTGTCGGCCCATCTATGCGCATTTCTCAGTCCCTCTACAGCGGCTCATGAGATGGTTTTGGGCAAAGGCAGTGACAGGTGTGGGCTAGTCTGTATTTCACAACAAAGCGCTGAAGTCCGCGGGAAAGACGCCGCGCACTGTCTCAAGGCTTTAAAGAGACTGAAAAGTGGATGCGCCGCTCACAGCGCTGACCAAGCCACGCGCTCCCCTTCGTTCAAAACATTGTCCAAAAACAAGTCCTTCTCCAAGAAGCAGCGCGCATGGGGGTGTGTGGGGCACTGTGCTTTTACGCATAATGGACACGCATATGACGCGCCCCACGGACAGTGCCGCGTAATTGTGCCATAAGCCCTGATTACTGGACATGTTGGCATGTTTCCTTTGCTGCTCTTCCTTATCGTTCTCATTTAATATGGATGGTTTTTATGTCAACTGCATTAATAAAACAGCGGCACAAATACTGTTCAACATCATTCAATCACAGTGGCCTCAGTGGTGCCTCTTGGAGCATCAGACAGCCGACGCACAGTGCGTAATGAGCGCATGACAGGCGGCGGCACTGAGAGAGGAGTGATGCATGTGTTGCCCCATTCGTAAAAAGATTCCCAATTTAACGTGCATATGGCTGGAGTGCTGCCATCAGAAGAAAAAAACTTGCTGAGAGCTAGGAGCGGCTATGGCACGAGCCGCTGCACTTGGCTCTCCGCACACCGCGTGATGAAGTACGGACTCCTCCAGAAACAGCTATTCTCAGGGTTTTGTTTTGTGCCCAGAAAACACGGGAGCGAGCGCGAGAGGGAACCGTGTAGAGACATAAATAAAATAACACTGCATTATCTGGTCCTAGCTCTTGTGATCGTAATACTTCATTTTCAAAATCTTTTGTCTTGTGTGAGTGGATGTAAGCGTAAATATAGTTAATTCTAGTAGGCCTACGTATTTTTGATAATTATTTTTGTGTCGGAATGGCGGGACGTTGCACAAAAGATAAAAGTGTCACCACTCCGACAAAGAGGGGGGAAAATGTCAGAGTGCCAGGACGTTTGATAATAAATGGGAACACCGCCACTCCAACAATTAGACCTCAACGTCGGAGTAGTGGTGTGTAGGAATGGCGGGGTGTAACCCATTTGTGAATGGCTTTGATTTTCTATCAACGGAATGAAGAACCTGGCACATAAATATTAATATGGTAAATGGACTCAACTTATATAGTACTTTTCTACCTTTATCAGGCCCAAAGCGCTTTACAGTAAGGAACCAGTCACGCATTCACACTCTCATTCATACACCAATGTACACAGACACTGGAGGCAAGAAGGGTGAAGTGTCTTGCCCAAGGACACAACAACTTTGCAAAGTATATATATATATATGTATATATATATATATATATATATACCACTCAAAAGTTTGGGGTCACCCAATTCACTTACATTCACCTTATTCCGCCCCGCCCACTTTTGCCTCCTTGTGCTTTGGATCGGCACTTCCCTTGTATTGACACTCCCGGTAGAGCTTGAAGTGCGTTCATTAAGCGCAGAATGAGGAGCAGAGATTGATTTGTGTAAAATGTTCAATGTTCATTTGCGCCAACAAGTCAACACTGCACTGTTTCTCTGCTCGGCTTAAAAACGCCTTTGTGTCCGTGTAGACATGATTTTAAATTGACGTAAACCAGTCCTCTGTAAACTAATAGGAGTGAAGGGCGGGCACAATTTATGGCGGTGCTCACGCAAACTCCTGGAATAAGGTGAATAGCTTTTCTCATCAGCACAACAGTTTTCAGCAGTGCTAGCATCATTACATGAGAGTTTTCTAATCATCAATGACCCTGTAACACGATTAGCTAACACAATGTACCATTAGACCTTCTGCACATCTATGGAGGTATTCCACTAAAAATCACCCATTTACAGCTAGAATAGGCATTCACAACATTAACAATGTCTAGACTGTATTTATGATTAATTTAATGCTATCCTAATTGAAAAAAGTAGTGCTTTTCATTGAAGAATAAGGACATTTTAAGTGACCCCAAACCTTTGAGTGGTAGTGTATATATATATATGTTCTTAGAACTTTTCTTGACAAAGATGTCTGATGTATTTCCTAGAATCTGCTGTAGTCACTCCCCCCGTTTGGGGGTCACTGTTCTGAGTGCCCCAACGACCACGGGCACCACTGATGCCTTCACCCTCCAGACCTTCTCCAGCTCCTCTCTGAGCCCCTGATATTTCTCTAGTTTCTCATGTTCCTTTTTCCTGGTGTTAACATCACTTGTGATTGCGATTTCAACTGGCTTTCCTCTGCTCTTTGTCCGTCTGTATCTGGACGTCCCACAGGATCTTGGCTCGGTCATTCTCTACCACCTTTGGAGGTGTTTCCCACTTTGACCTTGGGGTTTCCAGCCCATACTCTGCACAGATGTTCCTGTACACTATGCCAGCCACTTGGTTATGGCGCTCCATGTAAGCGTTCCCTGCCAGCATCTTGCACCCTGCAGTTATGTGCTGGATTGTCTGTTTAGTCTGAGCTCGACTCCGTGTGGAAGGGGCATAAATACAAATGGACATGGATGAGTGTGGGCAAAGGTGAGAAAGGAGGTGGACAAACATTGCTCCAGTTTGGGTCAAAGCAGTCAAACAATATAAATTGAGACACTCAACCTCCTTCGACTGGCGATTTGATGTGACAATCCTTACAAGCAATACAAATACAGACAAAGCCTTCAGACACAGAGAGAAAGCCATCAAAGGCCAAAGTCTGTTTCACAAAAAGAATGATATAGACCAGTTTGAGCTTTTTATACAGTCAAATGAGATGCTATTTTATTTTAAATGTTTCACAGGCCTCATCACCAATCGACCCCCTTCCCGACAATTTCAATTCCTCTGTTAACTTGAGAATTAAATATATTTGTATCTTTAAGCTTTGTCGAAAAATAGGTTGCGTTCAGGTCCTAGAATGTGTTGTGGTCATTGTGCCATTGTTGCTTTCCCAGGCACGTTTTTGAAATGAACAACACTCTGGATAATTAGGAAATGAGGCCCTATGTCAAAAATCCTGAAATGTTCCGTTAAGACAGAGGTGGGCTAACTAAGGCCCGCGGGCCAAATGCAGCCCGTGAGATGTTTTAATCCGGCCCCTGACTTGTAGAGCACAAATTCCTGAGTATGTCAAAAAAAAAAGTACGTCTCTACCCCATTCCTGTGCGGAGTTATGATTTTTTAAGGAAATGACCAGTGTGCTCATTCCAGCCTCTAGGGGCAACTTAAATTTAAAACAAGGAAAGAATTTCACACGTGTCCAGAGGGCACTGATATAATAAGAGATCAGGGTAACACATTATAGCCACGTGTTAAATGGCCAGTCTGCCCCAGGGCGGCTGTGGCTACAATAGTAGCTTACCACCACAGAGTGTGGAGTGAATCAATAATGACTACAGTATAATGACTACAATGTACTTGAGAAACTTGTGACACAGGCTTGTAAAGCACAATACAAGTGTAAACCGCTGTATTGTTTATTACAGTCTTGTCGGGTTTTTAACCAAATCAGCTGTATTTTAAAATCACAGCTCATTATTATTCATTTATTGGAAAAATATTTTGGATTTCGCCCCATGACCCAAATGAGTTCGACACCCCTGGGTTAAAGGGTGAACAATATCAATATTTTCACTGACATTGAGAAGCATAACTGCTGCAATTTGTTTCACTTTTTTAATGTGTCATTACAGTCAAATTGAGAGTTGTACTTGTTTGAAATGCTTCAAAGTGGTCCGGCCCTCCTGGCGAGTTCGAAAAAACCCCTTGTGGTCGCCCTTGCATCAAAAAGTTTGCCCATACCTGCTTTAAGAACTAAAAGAAGTCAAAAAGAAGGAAACACAAACAAGGAGAATCACCAATCACTAATAAAACTGACATCAATTCAACACAAAGCCGATATTTGATTGAGTAAGTTCCACCAACGACTGTTTTGACTTTGAACATGTTGAAGTATTTTTGTACTCAAGTGAAGGAGCTTCATAGACACGTGTATTGTCACGGATCAGCACTACATAAGTCAAGTACTTTTGACATCTCTGTTAGACAAAAGAATGCTTTTGTTTACGTGTCGTGTGCCCCCTCCCTTTACGTCTGAGGAAGAACAATTGAGCTGCTGAAAGGCCCAGACAATGCTTTACGCTTCATGGATGATCATCAGAGAACACTGGGCTGTGATTAATCCAACTCAGGTATGTCTGGGGCGCTGGAGGCACAGGGCGCGGTGGTGATAGGGTGAAGGCTGTTGTTTTGTGTGTAACTAGTTGTTATTAGGCCCGAGCGGCCTGGCAGACTTGTTCCTATTGATATTGTACAGACAGTGCGCTAGGGTGTCCCAAAAAAACGTTTTTTGGAAAATGCCAGTGCAGTCCCCCTAAAAAGATTCACTATGACACCATGAAACTACTCAAAAAAATTCAGCTCATTTAGATAATATTTAGAGGTCCCCCAAGGTCATTGAAGTTTTACCATTATGACATACAGTATAAGTGACACCACAAGCGTTTTTCAAAACAGCCTTGTATTATTGTCATTGCTAACGTTTATGTTTGACCTATCCTAGTTTACTTAGTTTTATTAACTTCTTAACCCCCACCTGAACCAAGCACATTTTCTCTAGTTTGGCTTTACCCACATCTTAAAGCTTCTAGAAAGACAAGCGTCAAAACAGTGAAGCAAAGCAACAAAAGAGCAACAAAAAGTGACAAAGAAGCAACAAAAGAGGGACAAAAACGTGCTCTAGAGGTGGTAAGATCCTGTGGAGAAGTTTTTAGATTTGGGTAATACCGAACTGGAGAAAATGCGCTCGGTTAAGGCGGGAGGGTAAGAGGTTAACTATTGCTGGGTTGCAGTTCTAGAATGTGATGTCACAGGACCCAGTGGGGAGGAGCCAGTTTTTCCTATTAACAGCATTACAGTTTCACAAGTCATAGCTCAAAAGAAAATGTATGAGTTACAAAAAATATCATTAATATCAGTCACTGGGTCCATGATCTCTCTGTACAAGACCAAACATGTCCTCAAAAACAAAATAATGTTTCCTCTATATAATTATAGGTCTTTAGAACGCTGTGATGTCACCTGAAACCCAGCAATTAAGGCTAGAATGGGCGAGACACGGCAGGTGAAAGTATTGATTTTTCACGCAGTGGTCAAGGTGGAGATTTTTTATCTAGTTTCCTCCCTTTACATCTTAGTTTTCATGTCAGAGAATAAAAATGACAAAACTTACCCCGTGTGATGTTTATTTTATGATGTTTTTGCTGCTAGCGCGGCGGAGATAACCCTGAAGTAGCAAGTCCGCGGCAACGAAAAGCTGTCTTTCACACGGGTACTCATTCATAAATATTGATAGATTTTACATCCATGTGTGCTGTGAAGGGTCTCCGTGATGACGCTATAATCCAAATATGGTATTTTTCCTTCTGGAAGCCGCAAAATACGGAAGAGCGGCTGAAGGGGCCAAGCATTTGCACTCAGTACAAGACGTTCAGGGCTTGTTTTCTCTGAATGAGGATAAGGCCCCACTCGGGCAGCGCCTGAGCCCTTATAGTGGTTCCTACAGACTTCAAACTTTCCAGTCTTGGACTTAACAATATTTTTGAAGGTTTTTTCAGAAGGATCTTTTAATATCTAATTCCAATCCTGATTTATACAATGGTAGAAATGAGAAAAGACATTCACACATTTAACACGTTTAATCCGTGTATGGTTTGTTGTGTTTGTCTTGTTTTGTGTCAGAATAAAAAATACAGCAAGTTGCAGTTTGAGAACCGGGAACAGGTGAAACACATTATGGCGGACACAGGGGAAGTAAAGGAAAACGACTAGGACAGAACAGACAATGGAACAAGAACACTAAACAAAACCAAGGGGGAACGTGAACCGTGACAGTTTCCAAAATGAAGCCATATTGAAACATAATAAAGCAACATTACTTACAGTTCCAAAGGCAAACTACTACAACTTTGGATTTGATCAAATGATTTGAACATTATATCGGGCGGAAGTGAGGGACTCCATGCGGTCGATTTTTCATTTCATTTATTTATCAGGACAATGTACAGTTACATTATGCTCGTGAGCAAAGATGCTTGTACCAGACTGTAGCTTTTTCAAGCTAATTTCCATCTGTAGTCTTAGGGGATAAAAGCAGAAATACAATGTGAACATATACAGTGCAAATAATCATTCAGTCATCACGATCACATCACATCTCATGACATCACATCCATAACACAGGCTATGACACATCATTCATTTACATGTTCATAAATTAGACTACAGTTATCACATGCGGACATCACGTAAACAGTCACACAGCAAGGCGATGCTCTTGAACCTTACCTTATTAAATCTAAAACATCCTGTCCTGGTAAAAGAACTTATGAGCAGTACTTATCTTTACATTACACTTTAGGCTATACAGTGAATCTAATTAAATTAATGCCCACATCTCTGGTTACTCATGAACCATGTTTTCACTTCTTTAGTAAAAGCTCTGCGATAATCTGAGTTCAGTATTTCAGTGGGGAGCTCGTTCCACGTCTTTATGGCTATGTAAGAGAAAGTGGACTGCGCAAATGCGGATTTGCATCTTGTTGCGGTTTCTGCTGCCTGAGCCAGGTTATGGACAATCTTGTAGACCAGTTGGACATGAGAAAGAGAAATTAAGTTATTGAAGTTAAGAATTTCATATTTGCTCAGGATGTGACAGTGGTGCCATTGTTTGGGTTTTTGTTATCTAAGATTTTGAGAGCATGTTTGTAAAGAGATTCTAATTTCTTTATATTGGATTTGTTTGCTTGGGACCATCTGGTAATGCAGTAGGAGAAATGGGATAGAACCATGGGGTTAAGAAAACTTTTGGCTGCTTCAATTGACCTTTCACAAAACCACGGCCCAAAACGGTAATTGTCCAATCAGACATCCTAGCAACCGTTACTATGAAGCCAGGTCCGACATGCCGCAGATCTCTAATGCAAAACAATGGGACATACCAGCAATGAGCACTGAGCCGATGCACTTTTTCTTTACTGCTAACCACCAAAAATCCACCAGACAAAGAAGAAGAAGCAAAATGGTGAAGCGATCTGCCTATGGAGGATGTAAATCAGACACTAGGGACCACAAGAGTGTGTCAGGGAGAGTTCAGTTATTTCCCTTCCCAAAGCGAAAACACAACCTGAGCACTGCCTACAAGGGATCAAACAATGTGGACAGTCTACGCCCAGCTTAATGTCTCCAAAATAAACAAGCAAACGTCTGCTCTAAGGTAAGACAAGAGCCTATAGTTAGGCTAACACCTTAGCATGCTAACATCGTAGCTACTGACACTCACATAATGTTACACAAACTGGCACTGGAGCTGTAACTTTAACTGCAGTGGTGAACTTTTACAAGCCTACAGTCTCACGTGTTTTTGCCTCCCTTTTTGATAAAAGTACTGTGTATTTTTTTCACTGTCCTTACATCTGGTTGTAGCTGATTGTCATTGTGGCACCTGTAGGTTTAGCTAGCGTTAGCTAACTTTAGCGTATGGAGAAATGGACTGGAGAAATGTTCCTATTTTTAGAAGTACTGCAAAAGTAAGAGGGTGCTTACCAGGCAGTGCAAGAGCATGACTGGTCCACAAGGCTGTGCTGTTGCATTTAAGGAAGAGATCAGAAGGTTTCTTTGAGTTGGAGACCTGTCTGTTTGCTGTAGTGTCAATAGTCCTTTATCCTTCGTTGGATAGTTCTTGAATATATCCCTCCACTGCATACTGTAACCTCTTTTGTCTCGATCTGGAGAATATCGTAGAGGTATTGCTCCAAAAAGTTCACTGACAGGGATGGCAATCTGTTGCACTGCTCGTGTTTTACCATTAATTGTCAGGCGTAGCAACAGTAACTAAGGGGGCGGGGCTTGGCGAAAGGTAAATTGAAAGGGAGTTTCGTATGCTTTTGAAAGTGGCCAAATTATACTTTAAGGTTCTAGACAAATTTTTTATATGTTTATCAAAGTTAAGGAAGGGGTTGAGTGTGAGACAGTTATTGTAGGATAAGTAAGGATTTTTTGTTTGTTGGTAAAGTACATAGCAGCAGTTTTGTCAATATTAAGCATAAGGCAGGAGTCTTCCATCCATTTGGGAACTTTTTCCATGGCTGATGTAAGTTTAGCCGCAACGTCTGCCGCATTTTTCCCGTTTGTGTAAATGATTGTGTCATCATTAATGTAAATTGTAAAAAGTATTGGTCCAAGATTTGAGCCCTGAGGGAGGCTTATATTGCAGGGTCTCTGCGTTGATGTAATTTGTTGAATTCGGACTGATTGAGTACGGCCAGACAGATAGGATTGTATCCAGTTTAGCGTGTTTACTGACATATTTTAATTGGATAGTTTAGAGAGCAGTGTCGTATAATTCACTGTGTCGAATGCCTTCCGTAAATCAAGAAAGATGGCCCCCACTACCCTCCCTTTATCTAAATATTTTTTATATTTCGATGAGGTGACAACACGCAGTGTCTGTAGAATGTAGTTTCCTGAATCCGAACTGCATAGGATGTAGTAGTGCGTTTGCCTCCAGATGTTCAACTAGTTGTCTAGGCACCACTTTTTCGACAGCTTTTGCTAGTACTGGTAAGATACTTATGGGTCTATAGTTTGTGATTTTAATTTGTCATCTGCTTTATGTATAGGAATGACCACGGGATGTTTGAGAGAATTTGAGAAATAACTTTGTTGGAGTGAGGTGTTTACTAGTTTTATAATTGGCTTTAGCAGCGCTTCATGGTTCTGTCTAATGATTACGGTGTTTAATCCATAGATGTCCTTAGTTTTAGATTTAGAGAATCCGGAGAGTATGATTTTGATTTCCCTCCCAAAGTTGTTTAAAGATACATTTTTGGGCAACTGAGTAGGCTTAAAATGTTTTCCTATTTCAAGAACTGAGTTGATGAAATAATCATTAAAGTTATTGGCTATATCCATACTATCTGTAAATGCTGTTCCTTTGTATTGGATTTGGGTAATTTCACTTTTTTTATGGTCTCTACCAGTGAGTTTGTTAATGTTTTGCCATAAGATTTTATTGTTCCCTCTGGCTTCTGTAATTTAAGAAAAAGTTAGCTTTGGCTTTTCGAAGCTTTGTTGTTACTTTGTTTCTTAATCCCTTATAGATTAAACGGTCTGTATGCAAGACGGTTTTTAAATGTTTCTTTAGAGCCGAGTCTCTGCTTTTTAGTAGCTGCCATAAACTGTCGTTAAACCAGGGAAGATTTACTTTCCGAGGTTTGTTCCTTATTGTTTTGGTGAAATTTGAGATCATATGGTTTAGTGCAGTTATTAGACTGTCTGCTATTTCCTCGCAGTCAGTACCTGAGACAATATTATCCCAATTGGTTTCTTTAGATTAATTTTCTAAGAGTTGCAAATTCCTTTTTGGTATCACCGCGATAAAGTTTTTACCTGTTTTAGGTGTCTAAATTGTGTCTGCAATTTGCGAGCTGCAAGGATAAGATTATGGTCCGACATGACAAGGTTGTATGTTTTTGTAATTCGGTCAGGTTTGTTTACAAAGATCAAGTCTAATAATGTTTTACTGTTACTGGTGATCCTGGTTGGGAAGTTAATTAATTGGGTGAGGTGATGTTTGGCTGTAATGTCCTTTAATTTCCGTTTGTGTGTCTTATCTAGCCAGTTCATTGTCACTAAATGGCTTAAGCATAACTACTGTGAGGTCATTAAAGAAGCAATCTTTAGCAGAAGGTGGGCAGTATACAGTTATCACTATGAAAGACATTTCCTGCGATAATGTAATCCTTACACCGACACACTCCAGGCTACTATTAGGTAGTTCCAGTTGTGTACACTGGAGGCCATTTTTGCTGCGATGTTGGCCCTGGGTAAAGTCTGGTCTCGGATCCTCACTTGTTGCAGAGCCTGTAGCCGCTATGTGGATCATAGCCATTCGCTATGATCCACAGATCCGCACGTAACTGTTTACGTCCGGGCTGTTCAGCGTCGCGGAAGGTAACCCGCACGGGAGCAGTGATGGGTCAGGGACCGTCGAGTCCGCTATTGCTGCGCCCGCGCCGATCACTGGTATCCCCACGGCGCTCGGCAGAGGGACGGTAGCATCAATTAGGTGAGGTTGGAAAGATACGTAGTTTGGTGTGCATAATATTTGTACTTGTAAGTTTCCAACGGTGCTCCTACTGTATGCTGTAGTTAAACTGGTGTCGATGTGGGGTCTGTCCTGTGTTAGATTGTTGATCGGTCCGGGGCATCTATGGATGTCTCCGGAAAGCAAGAGGCACATGGCTATTACCAGTGAGAGGCTTTGTTGTGGTTTTAGAGGCAGCATCAGTCCGTTTAGTTGCTCGCCAGTAAAGAAGTGGGTGGAAAAAGGTGGCCAAAAAGTACTTGATTACTTTGATCGGTCGTAGATTGGCTGATGAGGGATTAATGATGTCCTCGGTGCTGTAGGAACCCTTCAAAATTTGACCGGTGTCAGTGTAATTCAAATTGTTTGTAAGCAGCACATACATAAAAAGAGCTACTGCTACACCCTGCACACTGGGTGCCACCATCTTGAAAATCTGAAAATGAAAAAATGAAAATGTTGATTTCATTTCAATCTGAAACATGCGGAAAAAATTATCCCACCCCTCTGTGTGACACTGCCTGTTCCTCCAATTCCTTGCTCCCCTCCTCTTTTCGTCCCCTCCTCTTTTCGTGTGTGTGTGTGTGTGTGTGTGTGTGTGTATGCTTGGGCGGAGTCTCCTGGAAGCACCTGCAGTGAATCTCCAATTAGACTCATTCAAGGATCCTGCTCTCCTGCCAGACTCTGCCAGATTGTTAACTCAGACACACACTCCTCACTGCCGTAGTCTACCTGGAACAACTTACCTGAGAATATATGCCTCCTCTACCACGACCAGCTGCCCCATCTCCCGGCATCCTACTTACCTGGACAATAAAACATTACTTTACCTTTTACCTTTTTTCTGGTGTCCATTTGTTGGGTCCTTCCATTGTTGAGCAACAGTACTGAGCAGGTTGCTCAACAGTTGAGCAACAGTACAGTTGAGCAACAAACAGTACTGAAATAATTAGTAAGAACACCCTTAAGACGCACAATGCATTTTGTTTGATGTAGCTACCTTGGGTTCAGTCCCATCACTGTCGTCTACAGGAACGGTAAAGGTGGAAAGCATATTTTGGAGTATTTCAAATGTTTTGTGGACATGAACATCGGATGCTGGACTTGAAAACATGACTGTAATAGTGGATAGAATGGTGTCAAATTCATTGATGGTTTTAGCTGCTGTCAAAAGTCCAATGGCATGCATGGCCAGATGATAATTGTCAGGCGCACTGCAAAGAAATGAATAAAATAAGATCACGTTTGGTTGGCAACATTTAACAATGTTTACATTGTTCCACAGCATACATTGATTGGTAACTTGATTCTTTAATCTCCGTGAGTGAATTGAAAAGGCTTGTGTTATTGGGTCCGTGTACCTTTCGTTCAATCAATTTTCAATTTGAAAACGACAATGAAATTACACAGAAATGTGTGCTATCAGCATTTTTCATTTCATAAAATGAAACGAAATCACTCAAATTGGCACGTATTTTCATATTTCAATATTATACAAAAACGGAAAACTGAAAATTGAAATCACAGCCTCAGAGCGTCATTATTTCGTTTTATCGATTTGCGTATAGCCGGAAGTTCGGCTGTACGTTTCACATTAAGGTCCGACCTGAAACACAAATTTCGATAAAAACTAACGCGGAGATGGTATACATTGTTCAATTTTCAGTTCTTTGTCCTGGGGTATTAGCACTCCTTTATAATAATTCCTCAGAGATGGGATTGGTTATGCACGGAGCTAAGGTCGTAGGTCGTGCTGTCCCTTGAGCGTATCTCTCCTCCACTTTGATGTTCGAGTTTTTGTTCAAGATTAGGACTCTCAACATTTGCGCACTCACCTGGAACACCTCCCCAGCTGACCAGTTCTATTTCGCCCCAAGGAGGGCTTTAGTAAACAGCGGTTTATTGTAAAAAAAGAAGAAGAAAAAAACTGGTTAAATTGTATTATTATTAGTGAAACATTATGGAGTCATCGATCACTTATGATACTGAATATTTGTTCTGTCTTGTGCAGAACGGATCAGAATTTTTGCTTCATCAAATTGAAAAGTACAAGCCAAGCCATGCGCAAGATGTATGCATTATGCTGGCGTTGGCCACCTAGCATAGCGCTGTAGCTCCGTGCATAACCAATCCCATCTCTGAGGAATTATTATAAAGGAGTGCCAATACCCCAGGACAAAGAACTGAAAATTGAACAATCTCCGCGTTAGTTTTTATCTAAATTTGTGTTTCAGGTCGGACCTTAATGTGAACCGTACAGCCGAACTTCCGGCTATACGCAAATCGATAAAACGAAATAATGACGCTCTGAGGCTGTGATTTCAATTTTCATTTTTTCGTTTTTGTACAATATTGAAATATGAAAATACGTGCCAATTTGAGTGATTTCGTTTCATTTTATGAAATGAAAAATGCTGATAGCACACATTTCTGTGTAATTTCATTGTCGTTTTCAAATTGAAAAATTGATTGAACGAAAGGTACACGGACCTTATTGGCCTATTTGCTACTTTTACTAAATAAAAGGTGTCTGAGCCGTGTCAACTCAGGGCTCTCTCGTGAATATAAATCCCAATGAGATGAAAATAAAAATTTAGGCTAACTGAAATAATTACTGTTTTTTCACACTGACTTGGCGTTTTTCATTATGTGGCTCAGGCAACGGTACAAGATTGTTTCGAAAAATCATCCCTTCTGGTTTTCCCATTTAATATCCTCCAATAGCAGTTGAGCAGGTCCTTCATGTTGGTATTTCCAAATGCAATTGATATGGCCTGCATTAGGACAAGGGACCCCGTCGCACATTATCATAATTGCCGTGGTGTTATTATTGCCATACATTTTTGTGGTGATGCTGGAACTCCATCAAAAAGGAGGCTATAGATGGCGTGGAGAGGCTTGTGGTTGCCAGGGTGGCCACAGGAAAAGGCAGAGAACCCTTCATTGGGTGTCTGACAACAAGTTCATAGATGTAAAATGGCCCATCTTTGTGTTTCTGTAGCACCCCCCCCCCAGTTGCATCGATGTAGACAACGTCCTCTCGACATCGCTGGTGGAAAATGACGATGCTGCGTTCGGACCACAGTTGGACGCTCTTTGGGTGCAATGATAAATGTTGAAGTGTGTATATTGGGTTGTCTTATGTTTTGTTGTCCAGCATTAACTGTAGGCTTACCGTTTCGTTTTGATCCAATCGTGTACCTGTCCTTTCTTTATGTGTTGTTGATTTTAGGACAGTTGTTGAGACCGCCCTATCTCTACACCCTGCTTTATAGACCTTGTCATTAAGGTTCTTTAAGTTCATCAAATACAATGTCCTCGGTTTGGTGGTGAGGAGCTTTTGGGCTATTTGGGCATGGGCCTCCGCTCTGATGGGCCGTCGCCGAAATGTTACGGGTGATGCTTCACCCGACCCGTAAAACTGACAGATGCGCATAAGGAGTTGTCCATAATTTTAACTGTGGATTGAACAGAGCACTCTGGGAATGTGCAATAGCCACTGCAGGTAAATAAGGGCCCGGGTCAATGGGACCCCCGCATTTTAACGCAGTGCCTTTCAAAGGCCAAACAACAAAATGGATGGACCGTTTGTATGCCGCTGGAAATCACATTGGTCCACTGCAGCGTTGTAAATTGGTCGTTTTGATATTTCAAATTGTTCCGGTCCGCGGGTTGAATTTTGAACGTGCAGGGAGTCAGAGGAACGTCCATGATGAAGTGATCATCCTGCTCCTAGAATACCAAGAGGAAATAATGGGATGGTTTAACTATAGATCGACACTGGAATATTGCTTACGGTGACTTTAAAGTGAAAATAAATATGTAGGCTACGTAATAATGGGCCAATAATAATAGGCTGAGAAGAAGACGTAGCCTACCTCTGAGTTGTCAGAGTGGACAGCAGCTTCTTTGTCCTGATCATGTGACTGTACAATAGGCTAACAGAAAGTCAGTGAGTAACAGGTATTAATGACATTTTGGAGTAACAATAATGACTACAACAACAACAACGTACCTCTGAGTTGTCAGAGTGGACAGCAGCTTAATTTTCTTCATCTTGTGACTTTACAGTGAAATAATTACAGTGGGTTATCATTATTAATGATATCAAGTGAATAATAATAATAGTAATAATTACTGATAATAGCATGGTTTGCACCTGGTACAGCAAATGGCCAACACAAGTATTTTGAATAGCAAATAATAATGATAATAATATTCAATGAAGGTACTTGAGTCATCTTCTGTACTCAGTAGTTGAAGTCTTCGAACGTTTTGCCTCTCATCCAAAAGGCTTCAGCGGACTACAGTCCCGCTCAGCCCGCAGCTTAGTAAAGACCATGGGGAGGAGTTCGGGTTGGCCTGGCTCCTCCCCTCTAATCACAACTACTCTCAACTGTGGGTAAACACCTTTTGAAGTACAGTACTTCCCATTTGGTTTTGGCGTCTTCCTTCCCTCTTTCCGTGATCACGCAGTTGTGTGAAATATAATACATCTTATCGCCACAAGGTGGCAGGTGAAGTCCACTTCAGCTCTGCCAGCGCCGTAAACTCAGCTATAAGACTGCACGTAAACTTTGGCTGGCCGGTGTGAGTATGCTGGCATAATGGTGAGCGCAACAGATTGGCACGCTGTACACCGGGGTTCGACTCCCGTCTGATGCAGTTTTGCTCCCTGCCTTTTTTTCTTTTCTTTTTTTTTTTTACATTTTATTGTTTCATATACTGTATGTATTCATGTAAATATCTTGTATAATCTGTGACAAAATAAATATCCTTGCATTGATTTCATATTCCTTTTTTAAACACTGCTATTTTGGTTGTGCAACAATATCACTGTTAATAATATAGTTTAAAAAAAATGTCAATGACAATCGACTGAACAGTTAAGGTTTTGTAAATTAAATCAAACATCTCTGTCCAATTAATCCCACAATTAACAGTGGTGTGAAACATGGCCGTAGCTACCATTGAGGTAAAATTTTAGCTTTTTAAAAAATAATAATTTTAAGACTCATTGAATCCTTTACTGTGCAAATGAATGTTGTGAACACGCACTTATACCGGCGGAAGAGGCTCTAATTCAGATGTGGATGAGCTTGTTCTGGACCTAAATGTGTCCACTCTAAAACCGGACCTGTAGAGCCACTTTGGACCTGAGTGCTTAAAACTCCGTGGAGGTCGAGAGCGCGGCTGAGTCTGTGCGTCAGCCCGCGCTACAACAGCAGCGCCTTTAGCATGAACCGCGCCGAAATTTGGCTATCTGTCATAGAGAGAGAGGAGCTACTAAACGCATTTGCCACCACTTGTCAGACTAAAAAGAACGCAGAGCATGCTCTCCAAGGGGCTGAACTTCTCCATTACACCCAAATCCATTCCTACAGTGGACGTCATCACAGCAGCAGAATCAGGACCTTCGACTGAAAATCTCAGCAGCCCTCAAGAGCTCCAGACTAGAGACCTGCCCGCTCCCGACGCCCCCCTGCCCGCTCCCAAGTCTCCCGGCGGGAGTGTCCTCCCCTGTCCGCCCGGGGAAATCTCCCGGGTCCCGGCAAGTCCCAAGATTTTTTTAAAGGCCAGCGCCGAGTACGCACTAGGACGCAGAGCGCCATGTTCCAAATGCCAACACACTGGAGCGCGCTGCGTAACGGCAGTTCAAAGGCTTTTCTCAAACCGTGCAGCATTTTAAACACATTATCAAACACATTATCAAACATTAAATGCAAAGCTTAGATCAATGTTGTAACAGAGAGAGCAAACGTGGCTCTTTTTCCCAGAGTGTGGTTCTGACGATGGTTTGTCTTTTTCCGCTGCTGCTCTCGTAACTCCCAACAAAGTTTAGAACAGTCTCCCTGTTTGTCACAGTCCATAGAGTCGTCTGTGTTGCTGCAGAAGAGTAAAAACCTGTTATCCTCCGCGGCGCTCATCACCTCTATGTGATGAAACTGCGTTTCAAAGCGTCTCGTGTGCGTCGGCTTTAATGGCTTATCCAAAGCGCAGCACACGGACAGAAGGAGGTTTTGACAAGTATTGAATTCACCTGCACCAGGAGATAATGGCGGGTTTGAGTGTAGTTCAGTTGTAAGTCCGGTTGGTCAGTGTGGAGCAAATGCAGTCAGTGAAGGTGCTGTAGCGTGGGGATCTCTGCATCATCCCGGTGTTCACTGGCGGTGATGCGTAAAAAGGCTGCGCTCGTGTCCACGTGTGTCTAACACCCTGTTGTTTTCTTATACGGGACATGTCGGGACATATCGGGACCCGACGTGTTTTGGTCTGACCGCCCGCTCCCGCCCGGGGCAGTTTGAATTCCGCCTGCTCCCGCGAGATTTGTGTCTGGTCCTGCAAGTCCCGCGGGATTTCCTGTCCCGTGCAGGTCTCTACTCCAGACCTCCTCCTTCCAACATCTCTGGAGAGGAAAGAAGAGCTTTAGCAGCCTTGAAGAAGGACGAGAGCATCACCATCCTTCCAGCGGATAAAGGTAGATGCACATGTAGAATCCCTGTAATGGGAAGTATATGAGTGAAAAGAACACAGACATGTCTTTCTGGTTGCCGTTGTGATCTTAACTCTTTATGTTTTTTACTTCAAATATTTCAAATACAGTGTACAACATTAATATACAAGAGATTTCATCATTTCAACTGACACATTCACTGTTGCCTAGGCAACGCAGTGTAAACCAGGACCTGCCAGGGGCTAACAGTTTTCTAAAGTAGGGACAACAATGTAACAATACATTTTCCACCACTGTGTCATAAAAACCTTTAACATGCGCCTATAATCATCAAAGGTAGTTCTTTAGAGTTTTACATCCATATCATACCTGTAATGGGAAGTACTGTATATGAATGATCTTTGATCTTTGTTATATCTCTTCTAAACTGAAATTCATACTATTTGCTGATGATACAACGATTCTGTGTTCAGGAAAGGATTTACAGCTTCTTATGACGGAAATCTCAACAGACATAAATAAGTTAAAACAATGGTTCGATAATAACAAATTGTCAATGAATATTATGAAAACAAAAATGATGATTTTTGGGAAACGAATCAAAGATACTGAAGTAAAACTTAAAATCAATAATATGGAAGTAGAGAGAGTTTACGAATGTAAATTTCTGGGTGTGATTTTAAGTCATAATGTAAGCTGGAAACCCCATATAACAAGCATACAATCAAAAATGGCAAAGAGTATATCGGTAATGTACAGAGCTAGACATTTGCTAAAATATAGAGCCTTACATATTATATATAGTTCTTTAATTCTCCCATATATCAGCTACTGTGCGGAGGTTTGGGGTAACACTTATAAAACTCATTTAGATCCACTTTATAAACTTCAGAAAAAAGCCATAAGAATCGTCCATAATGTTGGTTTTAGGGACCATACAAATGAGTTGTTCTTAGCATCTCGTATAATGAAAATTGAAGACTTAATTAAATTTAAAACTCTTGTTGTAATGTACATAGCAAGTCGTGATCTCAGCAGTAGAGAAGGAAATTATAATTTAAGAGGAGAATTTGTGATGAGAAAACACTGTGTTCACACCACCCTTAAAAGTATGTGTATCTCCCAAGCAGGAATAACATTGTGGAATGACTTAAATAAAGAGACAAAACAGAGCAAAACACTAGGACACTTTAAAAGAACATGTAAAGACATTATCTTTAAAAAGTATGCTAGTGAAGTATCATAATTACTATCACTTTCACAGACAGGCGCACACTCGCGCTTTTTGTTGTTGTTGTGGGGTTTGCCTGGATATGAATATCGAAGTATTATAAAGAAAGTTAAGACTCTATTGTATCATTGAACATTGACTACAGTAAATTTTAGTGTGTTTGGAATTAATATTGTGTGACCTTAAAGTCAGGTCAGCTTGCTCAAGTTTTTCATGACTATGGACAAAATGATCCAATGTTGACCTAAATGACTAATGATGATAAATAGAATCCACCTGTGTGTAAGCAAGTCTCCGTATAAATGCACCTGCTCTGTGATAGTCTCAGAGGTCAGTTTAAAGCGCAGAGAGCATCATGAAGAACAAGGAACACACCAGGCAGGTCCGAGATACTGTTGTGGAGAAGTTTAAAGCCGGATTTGGATACAAAAAGATTTCCCAAGCTTTAAACATCCCAAGGAGCACTGTGCAAGCGATAATATTGAAATGGAAGGAGTATCAGACCACTGCAAATCTACAAAGACCCGGCCGTCCCTCTAAACTTTCAGCTCATACAAGGAGAAAACTGATCAGAGATGCTGCCAAGAGGCCCATGATCACTCTGGATGAACTGCAGAAATGTACAGCTGAGGTGGGAGACTCTGTCCATAGGACAACAATCAGTCGTATACTGCACAACTCTGGCCTTTATGGAAGAGTGGCAAGAAGAAAGCCATTTCTTAAAGATATCCATAAAAAGTGTTGTTTAAAGTTTGCCACAAGCCACCTGGGAGACACACCAAACATGTGGAAGAAGGTGCTCTGGTCAGATGAAACCAAATCGAACTTTTTGGCAACAATGCAAAACGTTATGTTTGGCGTAAAAGCAGCACAGCTCATCACCCTGAACACACCATCCCCACTGTCAAACATGGTGGTGGCAGCATCATGGTTTGGGCCTGCTTTTCTTCAGCAGGGACAGGGAAGATGGTTAAAATTGATGGGAAGATGGATGGAGCCAAATACAGGACCATTCTGGAAGAAAACCTGATGGAGTCTGCAAAAGACCTGAGACTGGGACGGAGATTTGTCTTCCAACAAGACAATGATCCAAAACATAAAGCAAAATCTACAATGGAGTGGTTCACAAATAAACATATCCAGGTGTTAGAATGGCCAAGTCAAAGTCCAGACCTGAATCCAATCGAGAATCTGTGGAAAGAACTGAAAACTGCTGTTCACAAACGCTGTCCATCCAACTTCACTGAGCTCGAGCTGTTTTGCAAGGAGGAATGGGCAAATATTTCAGTCTCTCAATGTGCAAAACTGATAGAGACATACCCAAGAGACTTACAGCAGTAATCGCAGCAAAAGGTGGTGCTACAAAGTATTAACTTAAGGGGGCTGAATAATTTTGCACGCCCAATTTTTCGTTTTTTATTTGTTAAAAATGTTTGAAATATCCAATAAATTTCGTTTCACTTCATGATTGTGTCCCACTTGTTGATTCTTCACAAAAAATTACAGTTTTATATCTTTATGTTTGAAGCCTGAAATGTGGCAAAAGGTCGAAAAGTTCAAGGGGGCCGAATACTTTCGCAAGGCACTGTATTTTCATTAACATGCACTGTCCCGACCAAAAAATAAAATAAAAAATGTCTCAAGTAGGTCTCAATGTTTGGTCTCATCTGTTGCTCCTAAGGCATTTTAGGAGAAAAAAAATAAGCCATAGAAACAGTTTCTCTCTCATGTCTCAGGTATGTCTCAATTATGTCTGAAACTCTGATCTCATCTGTTGCTCCTAAAATGCTTTAGGAGCAACAGATGAGAATCACATTTTTGTCTCCAGAAGTTTAAGAATAGACATGTTTGAGAAGTAAAATTTCCTCTGGGGTATTTTACGAGGTTACAAACAGATTTAAAAGGTTTATAGATTATTATTATTTTTCTTAGTGGAAGTAAGTGTACATACATGTATTTCTTTCGTGGAGGCACCGTCATTTATTTAGTAGCTCTAGGAGTAATTATTTTCTCGTATCTCCTGTTTACCAGTTTGTTATTTTAAAGTAAAAGTACCCAGGACCCCGCCCATAGTTTACCACCACATTTGATTAGTTTGAAAACCATGGTCACATGGGACGGGTGTTACACAAAAGAACCAAGTCCTAACAGATCCTATGTCTTGTACACGGGATGGCCCTTAATTGACAGTCACGAGGGCCGGTGGTGTTATGTATACGATGGACAGTATCTTATGAAAGGAGACGGTTTTAGAGCTAGGGGGCGCTAGATTCTCCCTCGAGCATGTTGTAATCACTGTGTTTTTTTTCCGTTGTAATTTCTTTATTACAATCCACCAAACGCAGTACCTGGCTTCGAGTTGATTTGTTATTGGTCTGCTTCTGGTTCTGGTTCCTTAAAAGTAGTGGCTTTCTATAGACCTTAAGCCCACACTGGGGACCGCAGAAAGACTGTACTAGAGATCTGTTTTCTTCACAAGAGTCGCTTCAGAGTCCCTGCGAAGAGCAGGGTAAGTAAGAGCTACGATTTTCATAGAGTGTAATGAACAAACCCATACATACATTACATATTACTGTTTCATAAATGTAGCTGAGTTACACTACTTTTGGCAAAATGTCAACAAAAAAAGTAATAATGCCACCGAGCTAAAGTGCTGTCAACAATTTCCTCTTCCACTGTCCCCGTTCTCTCGTGTTTTGTTTTGACGCCATTAACTCCACCCAACTGCAGGTCTTATTCACCAGTGTCCAACTTGATTTGGTGCTGCATTTCATTTGTTACTCGAGTTACTTGAAATGTTTGATCCGAGTCGTAAGTTTGTCATTTGCATTTCATAGAGGCGGAAGCCACCACAGTTTTGACACTAGAACAGAGTAGAAGCTTTACTGCTCTGGACATCTCAATGTATAGGCCTATGTAGGTGTAATATTAAATATCATCGAAACGTCTATAGAAAGGAGTGTGTTTTAATGAGGGTGAATGCCGTTAATAGTTGAGTAAGAAATAATTATTAGCATTGGGCGACTGGAAACGAGTGATGAGGGCTCATAATATAATTAGGTTTATGTTTGTAAAGGCTTTAATTACGCATTTTAGTTGCCTTAAAATGTGCTGGTAAAACATTACTGTGGGACACGTTAACAGCAGCAGTGAGCTGCACACACACTGTTGATCAAAATCGGTTAGATTCTTTATTGTTTACATAAAAGCATGCACTATTGCCCTGTAGTCCAGGTTTGTGGCCAGACGCTGATACAAAATTCAACAAGGGCTTCTACAAGTACCGCGTTTCTGTAAGAGGTGTCCTGATTAAAAGTGTTTTATCCACTCATCATCTGTCCAGGTGGTGCTAATGCTGTCCCACCAGCAGCTGCTGCGAGGGACTGTCCATAATACTCCTGTGTAACAGTAAAATCGAGTTGAATTGTGCCGCTTAAATAATAGTGTACTTGAATGGATTCACATTCCTTTGTATTACAATTTACTTGGCCAAGTCAAGTATCACAAACTGAATGTGCCATAATTTGATCTGGTACTGTAGTAATAGGAAATTGTTACGTGTAGTTGTACTTTTAAAAGTTGTGTATTTGTTAGGAACAGATACAAAAACATGAATCAGCGATCAGTTTTTAGAATGGCTTACATAGTCCTTTTTGTGTTATTGTTGTGTGTGTGGCTAATTTCCTCTTTCCCTTCAGGCCGGTCTCACACCAAGCGAAAAAAAAAAAAAAAAAACGCTTTCCGTCGCTCAGCTTGCTCTACTTCCCTGGCCAGCCCCCCTTGTGCAGGAGCACGTGGAGGCGGGGTTGGAGACGCAGCTGAAGTGCATGAGCCGATTACGCACAGGCGTCTGTCAGATCATGTTCTGTGGTTGGTGGTCACTGCCGGAAATGGCTCTGTATTCGCATAGCCTTGAAAATATTTCAAGGCTATGCGAATACCGAGCCGCCTGTATCGTGCCGCTCTCATATGGATTTCCGGAGGCTTCTTTTCAGTCGCCAGGCAGCATAGGGAATGAATGGAAGCTCGCTGCTCTCTTCTCTTCCGCCGCTCTAGGTTTTGAGCGCGGCGTCAAGGAAACCTGGCTGTGCGAGCTCTTGCCTGGGATTGGAGGACTGGTTTCCAGCTGTGTTCTGGTTGGCTGCTCGTTTCTGGTCCTGAAAACCTGGGCCTCCCTAATTAACCACCTGTTGCAGCTCGGAATGTTCGGGGCTGCTGGCCCTTCTGGCCAGTGTGCCATTTTGTACAGCTGTAACAATGTGACAAAAATCCAAGAGCATCTGGATGCAGCAAGTGGATCAGTGGAGCTCCAATTCTCCACAGGAGCAACATTTTTTACGTTAATTTCAATAAAATGCCTTGCGTACACTCAACTATTGTTAAGGTTAGGATTAGGGTTAGTTTCAATTAGTATAAGCTAGCGTTGTCCTGCATAGGTGACATAATTTCCTGAAGCTCCACTGATCACGTGCCCCTCCACTTTCTGCATCCAGACCCTTCTCCAAAAATAGTATCGTACTATAGTGACGGTGCATAGTCTATATTCCGTGATATAGATGGCAGGTGCGGATGATTACTCTGAATTGTCAATGTGAAAGGCACGCTTACGTACTGTACATTAGTGTGAGTGGTGGTAGGTGTGTAAGGGCGGTATGGATAAGCTGTGTCTGCGTCAGCTGTTTAGAGCGAGTGAACGCGGCACAAATTCCCCTACAAGGACAATAAAGTGTACAAACAAACAAACAATGAGGAGTCAGTGGAGTCCAAAACACACATTCAGGAAAAAAGGACAGATTATCTGAATTTGGAGCAACATAACCACCTCTACCGCATCATAAAGACATAAGTGAAATGGAGACGCCGCCTGAAAAGAGGAGGAAAAGCTTTATCACAACAAAGCAGCTGTAGCCTAGCGTTGGTCATCCGTAAACTCCGGTCAATTATAATTTCCCTACATGTACGTCTGGGTCTGATCTCAGTGGCCACGTTACATCGGTTCAATTTCAACCTATCATTCAGTGAGCGCGGGAGGCGGGTGTTGTAGGTGACGTCAAACATTTGATAGCTTGCTTCACTCACTCGGGCCCATTACATACTTCACGACCAAACGCTGGCGATTGGGTCAAATCAGATCCAATTGTTTCAAACTTTAAAAGGAGTTCACCCCCTTCCACCTGAAAACGGAGCTCAATAAGCGGATTCGGCATTTCACCAAGCGCAAAGCATGCTGGTCCAGGTCAAAGGTCAGGACTACCCAGATTGTATCCCAAACTGTAAACGTGACCGAGTGTGACACAGATATTGAATATTTTGAGCATTGAAAGTCGATTAAAAGAATTTTGTAAGAAACGGGGAGACAGTGTTACTGGGAAGAGAAAAAAGAACTCGTGGCCCTTGCTACACCAATAAATAAATAAAATAAAAAATACAGTTATGTAGTAAGTAAATAGAGGTATTGGTTACAAATAGCATTACAAGTTAGCTATATGTCAAACGTACTAATTTAATCCATTCATCACAACGTTCTGGATCTTTTCTTTCTGTAGGAAATTGGATGAGTACGTATGGCAGCTCACATACAACGTGAGGTTCCTTTAGTTTGGCAAGGCAACTTTATTTATACCGCACATCTCGTACACAAGGCAACTCAATGCACCTATTTAAACTTTACTGCACTCGTGAATAGGGCAAACTCTTCCATACACTGATTAAGCCCACGTAGACAGTTACGCACTGCCTAAAGATGGAATGAGAACCTGGCATATCGCCGTAAAACGACTTTAAGCGACGTAATAGTCACTAAATAGCCAGTTGTTCCACTATGATAGTATGGCTTTAATGGGCTTTGTTGACACCGTGAACTCTGACCGGAACATTACCACGCATGCGTACTGATAACGCTGATTTAGCTTGTGAAGAGTATGAAATGAGTACGAGGGTATGATAAGACCAGGCTACAGCAGCTGTGGTTTGAAATGCCCTTCCTGAGCCCAGGCTTTCGGATCAGAGGAATTATACGCTTCAATAAACCTATGAAAACACAGATGCAATGAAGAACACACTGGATTGCAAACATGTTTTAACCCCGCCTGAACCGAATGCTTTTTCTTCAGTTCGGCTTTACTAAAAGCTTCTCGACTGGAAAGCGAAAGACCTACAAAAGTGATTGTAACTTTTTATTTTAATTTACAAATATTGACATAAGTGCACTTAATAACTTAATAATAGAGTTCATGAGGTGTCGGTTTGATCCTTCCACACCTCGTACTCCCCTTCCGTCCTCTCGTTCAGTGTTACCGGCCCCACCCACCCTCCCTTTATCAATTTTCCTTCGGCTTTTCCTACAGGTACGGGGACGCGAGCCCGGGAGCTTCCCTCATCGAAGCCGCAGACGATGATGGAAAGCTGCAGAGCCGTAGACGAGACAGATCTACCGTGAAGCGCATCCGCCGTGATAGTGCGCCCTCTGCTGGTAAAGACGGATATAATACGGTATTTATTTCACGTTTTACAGTTGTATTGTTGGGATTATTGTGTGTAATTTAGAATGTGTTGTAACTTAGTTTACATGTACTATTATTTGGGTTATTTATTATATTAAAATTGTATGTTTTACTCCAATATTTCATTGTATTTTTGTAGGACAGTACCTTCATTTGTTCATAATAATAAGGAACAAGGGACAGAGACAATATTTTAGAACAAATCAACATCGTTATTGTGGTAACAGGCCATTGCTGTAATTAGTACAGAAAAGAAGAGAAATCATTGGGTTAATAATGTTAGCTTGCAGATGCCATAACAAAGTAAAAAATAACATTTGTACCTTCAGGGTCTTCCCTGTTTCCTAAATTCAGCAACAATCTTTCTGTTGAATTCCTCAACTTCACTAAAACAAAGATCAACACTGTTGTCAATAATGTGAAAAATCAAATGTTGTATGTTTGGAAGGTTTCTGGTAAATAAAAAAAAAGCAAATCTGAAATAAAATAAAATATTTCAGAGGCGTACCTCCTTTTGCCTCCTTCCAGGATATGTTTTCACTTGGCAAATTACATGAGTGATTACATGTACAAGTAACAATAAAGTAAACAACACTAAAACAGTAACATTGTCACACTTTTTTGATGTACCTCTGGAAACAGGAAGCCAAAAATGAATTCCACCTCATCAGTGACCTTCAGTAGCCTGGCTAACGCCAGACTAAAATCACAAGTGATATTTAGTCTGGGGACCACCAATTCATTTTCTCGTAGGAGAGGTGTGGTTTACGATTGTCCATAGCCGTTTATTGGGCGCTACGAATGTCTCTCATGCGTCTGCACGTAGCCATAGCCAATCGTATCATGGTATCAGATGACGTATGACGTACCCGCTGTAAACTTTTGAGCTAAACTATTTAGAACACGTTCTAAAGCTTGATCGAAAGATGGCATCGCGTCTGCTGCTGTCATGTTGGATCCGTAAATATTTTTTTATTTTTTTATCCCTAAACAAACTACAAGCTTCCGTATGTCAAATAGCGCGTCATCGTCTTACCGTCCCTCCTCGTTCTGTGATTGGTGCCCAAATCCATGGAAAAATGTCGGCCATGGTCCCCAGGCTGTTGTGAAGTTCGAAAAGATTTGAGCGCACACAGCAGTCTGGCGTTAGCCAGGCTAGACCTTCAGCACAGTCTGTGCACTTTTTATCAGGGTTCTGAAATAAAATAGCAGGATATTAATGAATGTCTTACAAATATGTAAATGTGACCAGTCACTAGAACCAGGGACACATGTTGGTTCTGGGGCATTTTGAGCTTTTCACAGATTGTTGGCCCCCAAACCAGTTTACAAAATTAGTACTCCCTCTAGGCTATGGGGCTCAGGCCATGAAATTATGCTCAATAGTTTTGGTGTATTTTCAAGGAATTTTTATAGAAAGTATGGGTTTTTCCTCAATAGCTTTTAAGGCATTTGACCCAGCCACCCCACCCAGTTGATGTTTGCCCAATCTGAATGTTGGTGTTGCCTTCTCATGTTGAGGTATTCTCTGCACACACATTTATTTGTTAAATTTTGTCAACTTCCCAATGTTATTCGTAGAGGTAACTTACTTCAATTTGTCAGCTGCCTTTTCAGATGCTTCCATCTCTGGAGTATTTTTAAAAGGGTCGATTAAATAGACCTTTTTCTGATGCATGTACAAACTGAAAAAACACTGCAATTGAATTAGTTGGTAAAATAAATAAAAAATTAAAAAAAATACAAACCAGTAAGTTCCAATGGTTATTGTTTACATGAACAGCCGAGAGAAGACCATCATAGCTTGCAAACTTAACCTGCAAATAAAAAATATGTACATAAATACTATACAGATGTGTCTGTGTACAGTGGGCATCATCTCATTTTGTCGTCCTCATTCGCGCTTTTCATGAATCACGCAGCTGCGTGAAACATATTACATCTTATCGCCACAAGGTGGCAGGTTAAGTCCACTGTAGCTCTACCGGCGAATTAAACGCTTAGGTATAACACTGCGTGCAAACTTTCTCTGCCTAGTGAGATTGTGCTGGCCGAATGGTCAGCGTTGCAGGTTATGACCCGGGGGATCCGGGTTCGATTCTTGTCTGAGGCAATTTTGGTTGCACACATTTTGGTTGCTTGTGTCCAATTACGTAACGTTATCAGCTTGTTATCTTCTTTCCTTGTCAAAAGGAAATGTCATGTTGTAAAATTGGCTGTGTGTTCAAGGTCCGTGCATGTGCTGACCAATTGATTTAATTTTCCATGAGACGCGGGTGATCTCTGCTTTAGTGGCTTTGGGTCTATACGCTGCTTTCTCCAGCGTCTGTGTGGCTGTGGCAGAGAGAGAGAGAGAGAGAGAGAGAGAGAGAGAGGTGTTGTAAAACTTGCAGCCTTAGCTCGTGTGCGAAGAACAAACCTGCTGTTTACACAAAACTAAGAACTCTACAGACTAAGACTCATCCATGAATATAATCAGCACATCTCTAGCTTTAAGTCATTTTTTATTTGAGAACAATCCGACTCATATGTTGGGTTTTATGGTTAGATAGAGTGACGCAATGACGCTGGGTTTGTGGAGCATCACACGCGCGGGGCAGCGTTACGTCGCCTTTTGTTGGCCTTTTCCTCATGTGTATGAGCTCATTACAAAAGCAGTACAAGAGAAGTCCTGCTAAAGTTTGGACTTAAGTGATGTCTGCAGTCTGAATCTCTCTCTCAGTGTGAGTTTGTATGTAAATGATCCCGCCCTACCCCCACCCCAACCTGTGAACACACTCTGGACACTTTCTGATGGAGAGAAAAGGCTCCTCACTTTACTGTTGTGACGCTTTTAAACGTTTAAATTGCCTCTCCTAAACCGTGCAGAATAATAAAACAGACTGTTTTTTCACGTGTAGTCCAGATGTTTTGTAGAATGTGTAGCGCTGACACAACGCCCCCCTCGTATCGTCAGGGCCGTGCATTGGAGGCGAGCCTCACTTCGGGACCATCAAAACGCGACTTAAAGTCAAATTAACAGGTTAAACAAATTGTTCTTATGCCTGATTCTTTATCCAGGTGATAGAAAACCAACAAAAAAACATTTACAATTGTATTTTACTTTTAGGGGGCGAAAAAGGCCCCGAATGGGACAGAGCGCTGAGTGAATGAGCCGAGCTCAAGTGTGTGAGAAAAAATAGCTTTATATCAAATAATTTAGATTTTATTTTAGCAGTTTTCAAAAGTCAGTTGAAATGAGTAGAACACTATTTTATTAATGTAGGAATATGGCCGTATTCAAAGAGAATGAGGAGATCAGGGCAGACTTTATGCACAGGCATTGTTCAAGTCTCTCCGTTCATTCATCACGCAAACGTAAATAATCATCGGCAAATATAAGGTTAAATGCCCTAACAATAACGCTGTTATTTTAAACGGCGTTATTCCAAACACTCAGGGTGCTGCTGGTCAGTTGATTTCATTTTATATGAGACGCGGGGGATCTCTGCTTTAGCGGGCTTTGATGCGCACAGAGAGTGAGGGTCTGTTTCTTCTTCTGAAATGAACAGGACTGGCGTGAGGGGCAGAGAACGCGCAACAATGAATGCGCGCACAGCGGCAATGAGTGGCAGCGACCGCCCCAACCCGACCCGCGATCATAGGAGAATTTTATGACGGTCTGGGCAGCCGGCCCTGCGGGGACCCCGGGGGAACCCGTAACCCGCGCATCAGGTGTGTTAATGCCCCCAGCCATGTGTGAAATCCTGTGTGTTTTACAATAGCGACCGTTTGACAAACAAGACTGTGCCACAACCCCCACCCCCACCCAGTGACGTGCGGTGAGGTTTGTTGCTCACTTCGGGCCTATCAAAACACGGTTTAAAGTCAAAGGATTGACTCTGTAAAACACTGTACTAACTTACTGCACTGTATTGTAAGTACTGTAACAATACAATTGTATTTTACTTTATTACTTATTTTTACTTCTTATTTTTAATAAAAACACTTCTTCTCAAAAGTTCCTTTCTGACTTCTTCTACAGTATGGGATAGACAGCAGCAAGTGCGTTATTGAACGTGAAACATTGGAACAAAACAAACACGAGTGTACACTGTATTCTGAATACTTTTACTTTGATTAGCAATATATAGGCTGTGTATAATTACAAAAATTTAAACTACACATGTTACATATAGCTACCATTAATTAGGAATTCTAAACGCAAATGCACAGGAGTAGCAGATCATATGGCAAACATTTGCAGGCACATTATCTCGGAGGAGAACTACCAGGCATGGACCAAAACTACAAATTGGGATGGATCCAGAGGCAAACTAGAACTGCCTCAAAATGTGAAGAGTTTTGTGCTTGGCACACTGAAGCGTCACTTTCCTGGCATGGACAGGCCAGAACTGAAAGAATGTGTGGACAAAATCAACGAATTTCTGCGTACAACACGCAGGAATGCCAAAGGATTGACTCTGTAAAACACTGTACAAACACTGTATTGGAAGTACTGTAACAATACAGTTGTAATACTACTTTATTATTTTTACTTACTCCTTATTTTGTAATTAAAAACACACTTCTTCTCAAAAGTTCCTTTCTGACTTCTTCTATGGGATAGAGAGGAGCGCTGCTGGCTGGAGCCGCTGTCAATGCATAGAAGCCGTTTTAAATCTTTATTTTATTTTAGGGAGTGAAAAGTGAAAAGAAAGCGACGCATCACACGCGCGGGGCAGCGTTACGTTGCCTTTTGTTGGCCTTTAAAAATGCAAACAAAGTTCATGCAAACATTAGCAGAGCAATAATCGCTTCAGTGAAGGAAAAACATGTGTAGCCTACAGTAACAGTCTGCAGCAAAGTATCAAATATTGAATGTTGTTTAACAGAGACATCAAACTGTTTATAGCGGTCATTGAGCTCAAATGTCTCTGTAGCAGCTCAAGTCACTGCAGTGACAATTACACAATTGACTCTAAAGTCAGACTGAACTGTTCTACTTTAAACTAAGCAGACATTCATCAGCCAACTCCATTATATTTGTAAACACGGAGAAAGAAAGTTTTCCCCATCATAAATTTGTATTAGCAATATCGTGAGAATGTGTTTTATGTTTAAAAGTGTTGCTATTTCAAAGTAAGTGGTATAACTGGTATAACTTTCAAATTGTTAGAATACTCATTTTGAGTAATTGTATTCGGTATAGTTACACTTCAAAAACTCCGCCGAGATCGGGAGCGACTGAGGCTGCGTCAGCCCTCGCTACAACAGCAGCGTCTAAGAGCGCCTTTTGAGTAGCAATTTCTATCTGAAATCTATCTGTCCTAAAGACAGAGGAGCCTGTGCTTTTCAACAGGAGTTTTCCTCTCATTCTGATCAGAGGAGCGAGGGGAGAAGCATCTGTGGCTGCCCCCTCCTCTGCCGCTAAACGCGTGGATGTGTGTCTGACAAATACATTTAAGTTTACGAGCTGATGTGCATAGAGACAGAGAGACAGAGAGGCTGACGGGTAGTAGGATTTTTACACACACACCCTCCCCCAGAAGCCCTGGAGCTGGGTCAAATGACCTTTAGGTCAGAGCTGGCGATTCTGATGGCTTCCATTGGCATCTATTCATTTGTTCCATTGACATAAGAAAAGCAGCCATCGATACCCGAACTACAGCAACGTGACTCACTTATTATGACGGCCCAGTATCGGCCGAACTACAGCATAATTACTTTAATGTAGGCTATGAGTGTCGGCTGAGAATCGCATGTTAGACTTTAAAAGGAAAACAAGGCGGTGAACACATTGTGTCAAATAGCCTGGGCTTCATTTATTTAAATTCAAACAATGAACAACGTGAAACATTGGAACAAAACAAACACGAGTGTACACTGTATTCTGATACTTTTACTTTGATTAGCAATATATAGGCTGTGTATAATTACAAAAAATTAAACTACACATGTTACATATAGCTACCATTAATTAGGAATTCTAAAACGCAAATGCACAGGAGTAGCAGATCATATGGCAAACATTTGCATTAACTTGCATATAAGGCATTTTAAATCTTTATTTTATTTTAAAACAGCGTCCCGCAGCGTCCGCACATACGCACGGCTCATTCACTCAGCGCTCTCTCCTATTAGATCCAGGGTTTTCTCCAGCGCCTGTGTGGCATAGCAGGATTGTCCAAGACTTTAACTTGGGCGATCGGGGTTCGAGCCCCGGCCAGTCCTAAATTTTTATTAGCGGGGGAGTATATGAATCAGATTACTCCGTTACTGAATAAAGTTGCATTTTTTTCCTGCAGTTTGGTTGGTGCAGATTGTGAAGTTTACAACACTTTACTACAGTCTAGCAACTATTTTAAATGTGTTGGCCTAATTACTAAGTATTTTTTATTTAACACTGGAGAAAACGTGCTCGGTTCAGGTGGGAGTTAAGAGGTTAAAAGCAGAAGATTTTCCGCCAACGTTCCTAACCCCACAAAGATAAAAGCCAGTACAAAAGTGGAATATAAATATTTTTATCTTCATAACTTGGTGCTGATGGTGGAGTTGTATCAAAAGTCTTTAACCCGTACTCCAACCCGGATCCTCCTGCGCCAAAGACTTGTGCTTTATGACTGAGCTATAATCCCACAGAAAAGTTGGTCAGTCTTTTCTAAATTGACGGTCCAAAATGAGGTCCCAGCACGCTCCTGCGTGATAGTTTCACGTTTTTACAATAAACTATGTTTGGAGCAGGGTAGGTTATATTAAAAGCTGACGCGCTCCCGGGATGGCAAAGCCCCGGGGAACTATATTGTGAGAGTGGACTTTTTATAGAATGAATCGTGGCAACCCGTGCGTTAATGCCCCAGCCATGTGTGACACCCAGCGCGTTTTACAACAGTTTACTACAATCTAGCAACTATTTTAAATGTGTTGGCCTAATTACTAAGTATTTTTAGAAAAAATGTAAAACGTCTACAAAATGTAATCAAAGTACCATAACTTGTGCTTGAACCCGGGTCCTCTTGGACCGGAGTCTAGCGCCTTGTCATTGAGCTATAACATAGAGAAGTTGGCCGGTGAAGAAAGAAAGAGCGGTGAGAAGCCAGTGTTCCTAACCCTCCTCACAAGTGCCACCTGGTGGTTGTTTGGGTCATTGCAGCGTCACTGGGGAAAAGAAATAAAAGACGCGTGATTCACACGTGGGGCCACGTGTGAATCACGCGTGTAAGGCGACAAAACGAAATAGGGCCTACTGTAAGTTCTCAGTCGTACAGGAGTTGTCCATCTTCAAAGAAGGTACTTGAGTCATCTTCTGTACTTGGTAGTTGAGGTCTCCAAACGTTTCGCCTCTCATCCAAAAGGCTTTTTACAAGCTAGCCTGGTAAAAAGACAGATGTCTTTTTACCAGGCTAGCTTGGCCATTGCACTCAAACAAAACATTGCCCTTGACTTCCCCTGCCCACAGCAACTGTTTTTGTCTCCATCCACATAGAATTTCCACAGGACAGTGAAAGGAGACAGGGACTGCCAATGTGGACAGTGTTTTACAGTGGCAAGAATTGTCCCTCTCCACAGGACATTCGCTATATTGTCCCGAGTATTGGGAATGCATTCTCCTCCATGTTCTGTGATTCAAGCTCCATTTTATGGTCCTTAATGTACTCCTCCAAACACTTTTGACTCTCAGTAACAGCATTGTTGTCTCAGAGAGGAAGACAACACACATAGATAAAAAGGTTTTCAATGCTGTTTCAAGGCTTGATGTCTGCAGAGCAGCAACACAGTAGGTTGCATACTCTTTCATTTGCATATTTGTTGTTTATTATTGCCAATGGCTTGACTCACAGCTTTGATAACATGTGCTGCACAGAGATGGAGCACAGTGAATGATACGTGTTTTGACAAGTGAGTGCGTTTTCTCGAGATATGTCTCCATACTTTCATTGTTAAAATCCAGCAACACGCTATTCATTAATGCCAACTAAAGTCTGTTTCCACGCGGTTTACTCTCCTCCTTGTGATGAAGGACAGGTCACGGCAGAACTCCATCAGCCAATAATTTATTGAGGGTACAGCATGATTATTTGTTACCATCTCTGCAACTGGTAGAGGGGGTTTGTTTTACCCTCCCCAGGTAGCACTAGTGCATAATAAAGGCAACGTTTGCCTTGCTGCACTTTCTTAACCACCCCACCCGTTGCATCCAAGTAGAATAAATTAAATGTTCTGCCAATATTTTCAGGTCAGACTCAGTCTGTAGGTGAATGGAGAGAGGCTCTATTTGTAAGCGAGCTAAGTATCCTTTGGATGTGGGGTGACTCCCAGTTTCTTTCAATATTTTTTGTGTTAGCATGAGTTCAAGGAGACTGTCACTGTGCAGGCGCTGGGTCTTTCTCACTTCTGCAGCAATAGTCTTCAAAACATCCTTACTAAGGCTTTTAGTGAAGTTGCCCGCTAAAATGTCATCTTTGGACGTTCCTGAAAGTTGAGCATAGTAAAAATTGCTTATGCCATTTTTAGAGCTCTGGCGATTGCGCCACGCCTCACATATTTTGCTGGACAAAATGTTCTCTCATTTTTTTTGCATGTGTTACCTTCCCTTTTCTGCTCACGGAAAAGTCAATAGTTTTAAGTGACGGTGCTGGTTTCTCTGTCCTTTGAATATTAAACTTGGCTTTGCAGGTTTTGAATGTACACACTGCTGTTGCTAAGAAGTAAGCACATGTTTGCTTACGGCTGTGGTGTTATGGTTTGGTGCAGGTGCGAGGAACAGACCCAAGCGCAGACAGTGTAGAGTTCCAACTTCCAAATTTAATGGCAAACTAAGTAGGAACGAGACCGTAACATGGAACAATGTACCGACAAAGACAAAGGAGAACACAGGGGATATATACACACACAAGGGAAAAGGACCGGGCAGGTAATCAGACACAAGGAAGGGAAAGCAGGAGGCACACAGACAGAACTGGACGTCAAAATAAAACACACAAGGACAGGAACACACAGAGACAGGGGAAAAACCCAAACAAAACCCCAACTAAACCCGAACCCTGACATGTGGTTTTTTCCAATATGCTGGTAATTCAATTTTAAAAGACAGCTAGGACTCCGTTTTACTATTTCATTGTAGAAAATATCAGTCCAAGGGGCTCTTAGCTTTGTTGTACCAGTTTTGGGTTTTATTTTTTTCCACTCATTCTTGGTAATGTGGATTTTAAAATTAGGTGGCCCTACTTTACAAATTCTTACTTTTTTGTTTTTTCGATGATTGGTTTTGTTTTTTTCTTTTGAAATGGTGTGAGGAGACTTTGGACATGCTGAGAAAGACTGCGGTGGTGGTGGAAAAGACTGTGGAGACTGTGGAGGTGGTAACGAAGACTGTGGAGACTGTGGAGGTGGTGACGAGAGTGACGACAAACTCAGAGGAGTGTGAGGTGAGCTAATGGGGACAGGTCCAACCAAGGTCACTGAGGCTGATGAGGGAGCGGCTGAGGTTAGGGTAGATGTAATTTTTTTACCTGAAACAAAGCGTCAGAAAGTGCTTTAAGAACCTTGTCAGATATTCATCTTAACCTTTTCATTTACAAATATCCATCCATCCATCCATTTTCTTCCACTTGTCCGTTGCCGGGTCGTGGGGCAGCCGCCGGAGCTGCCCAAATCACATTGCACCAGCCCCCATGGCTCCTTCTGCAGGTGGTGGGTCCACGGAAGGACGGCCTCACGGTTCAAACCGGGCCTGTTGGTCTCTCCTAGGGGGCTACCAGTGTAGGCAGACACTGGAGGCAATGTGGGTGAAGTGCCTTGCCCAAGGACACAACGACAATGTGCACCGTCAGGAGGCGGGATTCGAACCCACGACCTTCCGATCATGAGACGACCCGCTCTACCATCTGCGCCACTGTCGCCCCATTTACAAATATGTAACAAATATTTATATATTAAAATATATATATTTATATATTAAAGCATGACCATTTTTTTTTTTTTTTTTTTTTTTTTTTTTTTCTTTGGGAAAAATGGTCATGCTTTAATATATAAATATATGTAACAAATATTTATATATTAAAGCATGACCATTTTTCCCAAAGATACGTGCCGCGAACATGGAATAGAATATATATGCATAGACCTTAAAATTCAATATAAACAACATGCTTATATAATAATAATAATAATAATAATAATATTAATTAATTAATTAATTAGAACATTATTATTCTCTGTCAGGATTTGTGCATTTTAAAATATGTTTAAAGAAAAGGCCACCTTTTTTACATACTGAGATACGTTCTTACCTTAGCGCAAGTACATACACCAGATATGTACGCATCAACTCATCTCAGTTACGCAATGTTGTAAGCATTTAGCCTCTGTTCCATGTTCCCCAGCTTGGTAGCTTCTACTTTTACCCCATTTTGGCACTATACCTTTGCAGGGAGAGGCTAAATGCTAACAACATTTGCGTGACCAGACAGGTACGCATCATCTCGTCTAAGCTGAGGGGTAAGAACATATCTCAGCATGTACAAACGGTGGCCTATTCCTTTAAAATAGTTACTGTCCAAATTTATTTACAACATTCTTGTTTACACCAAAAAAAAGAAGAAAAAAAACGGGGGCCAGACCCCCTCAACAGGCAAATTTTGACTACCTTTTCCGAAGTATTATTTTTCATTAGAGTATACAATGGGTCATTACCAGTCGCAACTTGGCTATGTTCTGCTGCGGGACCTCGAAAACAACTTTAACGGGACAGGCTTCAGACTGAACTTTGTGACACTGTCTGTTCTGTTCTGTCCAAAGTAGTGCTGTAGTGACATACAGAGTCACAGATGAATGAAATTAAGACCAAAGGAAGCTGACATGGTAAGGAACAAATATATATATATATATATATATATATATATACAGTGCCTTGCGAAAGTACTAATACACCTTACACTTTTGCACATTTTGTCATGTTTACAACCATAAACATATAGATTTTATTTTAAATGTTTTACTGAAAGTTCACACACAAGTAACAGACAACTGTGAAGTGAGAGCAAAATGATACATGATTCTGTTATTTTCAAAAAATGAAAGTGAAAAGTGGGGCGTGCATAAGTATTCATACAGCATTTTCTGAGTGCATTAAATTGCCTTTATAACATTCCTAATGACTGCAGAATGTTCACACCTTGCCCTAACCATTAAATAGAGGCCACCTGTGCGTAATCTACTCTCAGTATAATTCCAGCTGTTCTGTGAGGGCCTCAGAGCTGTGGTCAGAGTGTATTGGTCACTAAACAACATCATGAAGGCCAAGGAGCACACCAGAGAGGTCAGGGATAAAGCTGTGGAGAAGTTTAAAGCAGCGTTAAGTTATACAAGATTTCCCAAGATTTGAACATCTCACGGAGCACTGTTCAATCCATCATTCAGAAATGGAAAGAGTATAGCACCACTGCAAACTTACCAAGACACGGCCATCCACCTAAACTAACAGACCGAACAAGGAGAGCACTGGTCAGAAATGTAACCAAGTGCCCCAAGATAACTCTGGAGGAGCTGCGACGTACTGCCGCTGAGCTGGGGGAATCTGTACATGGGACAACTATAAGTCGTACTCTACACAAATCTGGCCTTCATGGACGAGTGGCAAGAAGAAAGCCATTATTGAAAGGAGGCCATAAGAAATCCTGTTTGAAGTTTGCTAGAAGTCATATGGAGGACAAAATTGAGAGGCACGTGTTTCACGAGACGTGGAAGTGTGGAGAAATCTGGACGAAAGGATCAAAATTTGTAAAAACATGGCACACTTTAGTATATATATATATGTATATGTATATGTATATATATATGTATATGTATATGTATATATATATATATATGTATATGTATATATATATATATATATATATATATATATATATAGGCTCAGAGAAGAGCTAGAGAAGACCTGGAAAGTGAAGGCATCAGTGGTGCCCGTGGTCGTTGGGGCACTCGGGGCAGTGGCAGTGACCCCAAACTGGAGGAGTGGCTCCTGCAGATCCCAGGAAATACATCAGACATCTCGGTCCAGAAAAGTGCACTTCTAGGAACTGCAAAGATACTGCGCAGAACCCTCAAGCTCCCAGGCCGACGGTAGAGGACCCGAGCTTGGAGGAAAAAGAGAGACCGCCCACGGAGGGTGAGGAAGAGTTTTTTTTATTTTTTATAATATTGTAAACATTGCAATGACAATATATCCAATATGTTGCCAGTGTCATCACTAAGTATGATATATAATGGTTCAAACATATGTAAAATATTACAATCAGAATCAGAATACTTTTTATTACCATTGTTTGAGAACAGGTTCACAAACTAGGAATTTTTCTGGGTACAATTGTGCAACATAGAACAGAAAACACAGAATTTAGATAAGAATAAGCTATACAAACCTTAAACTAAAGTTTGCATAAAGCAGCGGATCTAAGTGTGGACCTACAGTACCACATAGTGCAATAGAGAAGATTGTTTAGTTTAGTTTAGTTTATTTGTTTATTTGAGCAGTTGGTCTGCTCAAAAGGAGTGGGCCGAAGCAAAAGGCGTATGAGCGCCCACCCCCAAAATAAAAACAGTAATATTTACATTTAACAATCAAAGCAAGGAACACAGTGCAAAGTAACAAATCATAAACAAATCATACACAGGGGAACATAGGGCAAGGTAGCAACAAATAATAAACAGCAGTAAACAGCAAAATAAATAAACAACAGCAAAAGAATATTATTTCTAGCGTTTAACATTGTCGTTTGGTTTGTATTTGAGAAATATGAATTCATTGTAGACCTTTTTTGTGTGCCATGTTTTTACAAATTTTGATCCTTTCGTCCAGATTTCTCCACACTTCCACACCACGTCTCTTGGGACACATGCCTCTCAAGGTTGTTCTGGAGTACTGGTTTTCAGAGCTCATTTTATCTCTCATGTTGTATTTAAGTCGTTTGCAGAACATATTTTGTAAACTCTCAGGAAGTGACTTTTGTGAGGCTTTGAACATGATTTGAGCCATCTTAAATTCAGCAAGGTCCTCACATTTCATTGTTTTGATTTAAAGAATAATGGATTAGTGTAACTAATTGTAACTAAGTTATTGAGTTATTGGGTCTAGCTTGTGTTCATGAGTCTGATGGTGGAGGGGAAAAGACTTGCTCTAGACAGGCTCTGATGTCACGAGCACGTGGGGCACGGAAAGATCATGAGACCCCAACGAGACCAGCCGTCTTGGTCAGCCGCTTGGTCATCTCCAAAGGCTACTGCAGCGGCTCCATGGCCCCGTGCATGATGGGAAAACGGCCACCTGTCAGCGGCTCACGCTCAGGTGATCGGATACGAGTTTGCTGTGATCAGAAACGTGCTCGGACCCCCCTCCTCTCTCCTCAGGGCAACACTTTAGGTCTGAACAAATAAACTATGACTGAAACTATTAAAGTTATGTATCGCCCCTAAAATAGAGCTCATGTTTGATGCTTTTCAGAACAAACTCATGATTGAAAAGGAACTATTTTATCTCACAAACAAAGTTTTCTCTGATGAAGAATGTCACTGGAGTCAAGGAAACAGAGCAGCAGGTATGTCTATGGTGCAGAACAGCGAGAGTGGCCTCAGATCACGCAGCGTCTCATTCAGATATCGCGTTATTTCAACTTTATCCAAAATAAAAGTCATTTACCTCCTGCTCTGTTTCCTTGACTCCAGTGACATCATTCTTACATAGACAATGTGGGTGAAGTTTCTTGCCCAAGGACAAAATGGCAGTATGCACCTACGGGAGCTTGGACTCTAACCGACAACCTTACAGGCACAAGCCCACTTTACCATCTGAGCCACTGTCAAGGATTTAAATGGGATTACTTTTTTATGAACAGTCCGCAGTTACTGAGGTATTATGAAATATGCATGATATTGCATGTATTGTATCACACTGGCAACATATTCTGTATTAATTGACAAAGATATTTTGAAAAGTAGAAATAAGTGGTAAAATTCCCAACAGTCTGTCACAAACGTCCAAAGTCCCTAAAGTTATTCAAACTCGTTAATAGCATCAAGGCTTAATTTTAACCGTACCCCCCGTGAAATCCCCCAAATCTCTCAAAATTAAAAAAAAGACATGCAGCTCAAATTTTACACACAGAATATTTAGTATATCACCATCAACTGCCAAGTTTGAAGCAAATCCAAAAAGGTTAAGTTGAATTGTAGTCCTAAAACGTGTAACTTTTTCATGGAATGGTCTCACAGGCCTATATGGACAAATGCATGAGAATTCCATACCTCGGAGAGAGAGCATGGAACACATTGGGCCTTTCCGAAACCGTTCCCTCCTCCCGTCCCCTACACCCTTCCACTCAGGCCTCAGTGAGGGCGCCTTCAGAGGTTCACTCATCACAGAAATTCGAGCTGTGACTTTCAGACGCACTCTCCCTCTCCCCCACCGACTGCACAGCCCATAATACTGCAAAAATCACAAGTTCGCCTCATCATACTTTTAACTAAAAATAAAGTTCCCTTATGAGTGAACTTCACAAAGTAATTCAGATTCAAATATTTTGTATTTACATTATATATTATATATACGACGCGGAGTCAAGAACACCACGACGCACAGCATAGCAAATGGGGCAGATATAGGCGGACAAATTATTGGTCTATTTATTTCGTTTAATTAAGCCCATTAAAACACTTAGCCTAAGTTGAATTGAATATTTCCATTGATTGTGCAATTATTAAATGACACTGGCGTGTTCTTGTTGGATTCCTTCGTATGAGGCTCGCAGGGACGGGTGGACTCATTTGGGGCCGAACCCGTTGAGAGAATGGAGCTCCATTTTTGTCGGTCTTCGAGGGATGGGGCCCAGTAAGACCGCAGGCTGGTTTCACAGCGATGGCCCGTAACAGACGTGATCTGACACGCCTCTAACCCTGCAGCCGACAGTCTGCAAACCGCTGTGCTTCTGATGCTGTGGTTGGTGTAAATGCGTGAGAGGGGAGCAGTGACTCGGACCTGAAATGAGATAAGTGTATCCAGACTAATTAGCCAAACAGTGACGAATATGTTAAGAGATATGCAAGACAAATATTTCTCACCTCTTCACAAATCCTTTTCAGCATGTTGCCCAAATAATTCACTCCCATTGGTTCTTTGGTGTACCATATTGCCTGGGCGTGTGCGTTTTGGCTGCGTCATCTGGGCATTTGGACAAGTACTTTTTGAAACTTGCCACCGGACACAATGGATCGCTTGGCATCGCAAACATGAAGCCACGGAGGTTTTCCTTCTGAATTTGGTTGGGGTCAGAGTGGTTTTTAGCGTGAGGATTATGTGCCAGTGACAAGTACTCTGTGCCGTTGTCATCCCGAAGAGGGACAAAAGAAGAGCGGGACAACTGCCTGTTTCCTTCCCTGCCTCTTCTGGCGAAACACATCTGTATGTCCCACCAAACCTTTCGCACCAGCCCCGCAGGTGTATCAGAGGAGAGCACATTGGATGACGTCTGCCTCGCTTATTTTGGGATGGTGGCAGCTCTTGTCGTTCTCGGACGTTCTGTACCGTTTTATGACAGCCTTCAGCACCGCGTTGCTTGATTTAAAAGCAGTGTCTGTGATGATATTAAAATTTGAGAAGAAGCGGTTAAGGCCTGCCCTAATGGCCATTAAACTTGCCACACTGTAGTGTTTCCCCGTATGAGGCTGCACTGAAGCGTCAAATTCTCTCAAAATGTTGTTCAGTTCATCTGCTGATACATGGCCTAGTTCAGCATTTCTCCCCTTTTCTTTTATAAAGTCTTGTAGGATCGTGACAGCCCATTTAGTTACTTTTTTCAATCCTCATCCCGTTCAGTTGCTCCAACGTTACTCCTTGTGCCGCTGTTGCTTTTCTTGCCTGCTCTCCTCTTCTTCCCATTCATCATACGATTGATTTTGGCCAAAAATGTTGAAATTTACAACAAAATCCATCTCCCGTCAGTCAGTCTACGATCACCTGTCGTGGCATTTCTTACTACTATAAAGGAAAACTTGAAAGTATTTGTCTTATCAAAAGTGTAAGTTTAATTTAACACACGTGCGGAGAGCCGCCATACAGAAATACAGGTAAGTCTATGATGGTGAGCTCTGAGGAGCCAAAGTCTGTCCCTTGGTTATATAGGTACCCAATGAGGGGCCGTCCCAGCACCAACATGGTAGGGGCCACAGCTGCAGTGGGGGCGCCTCGGATGAGATAAAGCGTCACCTTTTGTGATGATAGAGGGAGCAAGACACAGGAAGGTGTGATAGGAAATCAGCAGGATTCTTTGTGCCCATTGTGATGTCTGTGGGTGTGGCAGAAACCCAGCATGTGCTTCAGCCGAGGGGAGCCGAGATAGGGACAATCCGCAGAGTCTTTATGTCCATTGTGATGTAGAAAGCCGGCGCTCCCCAGCCCCCCGACCAAAAGGCCCAGCATGGCAGCCAGACGGTCCACCCCTATCTGTGTATTTGCTTGCGACTAGTTTCAGTTAGATAACTCTAAAAACTATCACAACACACCTCAGCGACTTGTCACTTAACGTTTATTCAGCTGTTGCGTGTTGCTATGGCGACGTCCGCAGCGGAGTGATATCGCAGTGATTTAACTACCGGACTACGTGTGCGGTTATACCAAAATAATGCACGCTTGTCAGCACCCACCAGCCAATCAGAATCCAGTATTCACCCAGACCATGGTATAAAGTGTGATTAAGCACTAGCCAATCATATGCAGCCATCTTTGAGATTAGTGTTTTAAAAAGGACTTTCCTGAAGATATAAGAAGTTCTTCATTCATTTCACTTTGGATTCATTGGAAATACCCGCATGATGTGACTGGTAAGTCAAAATCTTTTCCTTTTTCTTTTTCTTTTAATAGTTGTAAAAATTGAGCTATGTTTGTATGCTTGATTAGTATCCTGTTTCAATTGTGAAATGAAGCTTGTGATTTATTAATACCATATCATTCTTTTAACCTGCCTTTTGCTATATGTTGAATTGTTTGCCATATTAGACATTTACTTACTTTTATTAGGTTATATTTTGATAACATTTGAACCCTGTAGTTTTAAATCCTTTAAAAAATGATATAATGTCCATGTAGGGTTTCATGTTTTATTTTTCCTTTCCTTAGTTACAAGCTGTTAAGACAATGGTGAGAGTAAAAAAAGGAAACGTTGCTATTCGGAAGGATTTATGGGCAAAAGCTGGTGGAATAGCAGCCCTGATCAAAATATTGAAGAGTAAAAACATAACAAGCCAAAACAAGATTATTCTTCACAAATCTGGTCAGAAATTTCATTAGCCCTATTTGGTAAAGATGATCCTAAAAACCGTCATTGGCTCTGGGTAGTATGGACCAAAATCGGAGTCAGGGAGTTTATAAGCACACACCAAAAAAGTCAAAAGAACAGGAAGACAAAGACAAATCAGAGGAACATATCATAGCAGTAAACACTAAAGAAGACGAACAAGAGAAGACAGAGGATGATGTTGCAGATGTGAACACACAAAATACTGAAGAATACGACCAAGACAACACAGACCATGATGTTGCAGATGAAAGACACAAAATACTGAAGAAGACGACCGCTGTAATGCTTGTAATGTTTTATGGGTTAAGCGCTTTGAATTGTCTTGTATATGAAATGTGCTATATAGATAAGGTTGCCTTGCCTAATTAAGACTATATGTTTATATAACAAGTTTGCCTTTTGTTGTTGTTACTGTTTAATATTATTTCCGTTCAATGATATGCACCCTGTCTAAACAGTATCTCCATGCCCTTTCGAAACCACATTTTTGTGGTTGATCCTCTGCAAGTGTCAACAGAAGCTGAGGACTCCAGGGAGGCTGGCTCCAGATTTGAGTATTATTTTTAGCTTTTTGAAATTAACAATTCACACAATTCTTTTTTTCAAAGCAAAAGAATAATAACCATTGGAATTCAAAATAAATTATGCTTGATTCCTGTAGACAGTACTTCAAGATGCGCCGGAATAGACTTGGAAAAGAGGACTGGGTTAATATCATGTGGCAACCTGGCACAATAACCCACACTTTCCAGAAAGATGGCACCAGCTGTGGGATCTTTGTCATGCAGGTGATTATGCGCAACATTTTTATATCGTTGATAAAAGAAAAAAGATTGTATGTATTTACTGTGTGGGATCAACAAAATGTGTCCTCATTTGCCTTTCATATAGATGGCCCAGATGACAGTGATGGAAATTCCAAACATTCCAAAGAACTTCCACATTGAGTCTTCAAAAAGATGTATTCAAAACTTAGACGAGACATGGCGAGACATGGAGAAATTCTCAAAGGATCCGGTAATAAAAGATTTGTGTTTGGAAACTTTCTGCAAATGAAACATTTTTCTTTTGTAACTGAGATTATTCATAGGTTATTTGATTGATGCTCTTGTTTATTTCAAGATTCAAGGGATGACTTCTGCTCCATCTGTGGAAATGGAGACCTGCGCCATTCTGCAGTTGCTGCCCTTTGGGTGAGACAAACAAGTTTAAAGAGGGGGTATTATGCTTTTTTCAATCACATAGCACCAGTCTATAGCATACTACAATGATGACGTAACCTTCTGTTGGTCTGTATATGCAGTAAATTAAAATAACTGCCTTGAATAAAATTGCTCTCTCAAAATGGCTGTACTGAACGTCTTGAATAGGCCTCTGTCTCTTTAAGAAGCTTTCCGACACACCCCCTTCAGCACACTGCTGTGGCATCTAAACAACACTACTGTGCGGGGAGGAGGCTCTGCTGAGCTGAGGAGCAGTGGTTGGTGGCTTGGCTGGTGACGAAAGGTCCAGAGGCGTCTCCAGGAGGTGGGGGCGTTCCTAGGAGGACTGAGGCATAGCTACACCTAAAATGGCTGCCGTCTAAGTTTTTACTGATTACTCAAAATATGTGAATGAGCCAAGGCAACACTCCAGGCATGTGTTTAATGAGGGAATGACATAATAACATGATGTAAAGCTTGAAAAAGTCGATTTTACATAATACCCCCCTTTAATAGTTTTAACACAATCTATTATAAATTAATCTGAAGTTTAAATAAATAATATTTTAACTGCCATGCCAAACAATATTTTATTCTATATTGATTCTATATCTATCTTCATATGAAAAGTTTTACAATGTTATAGACATGTGTATATCCCCATGTTGTAGATAGTGTGAAACCTGTGGACGATGGTTCCATACTGAATGCATTGAGATGACATCAGCACAGATTCCAAACAAGACACCCCTTGGTACTGTGTGTTGTGCAACAACTAGAGAGTTTATAGGTACGTTTCACTTACTGTAACCAGATACTGCATTCTTTATGTTTGGGAGTGTGGGAAATAAAAGTTGTTAAAAGTCAAAGACTTACATTATGAGATATTGTATGGCCTTTATGTTTTTTTTACATGGAGCAGCTGACGAGGCACAGCAAAAGTAGAAAAGGGGATAAAATGCAGCAAAGGATGGATTTGAGATTCATAACGATAGTCGCTGCCATTAAGGTTGTACCATCAGTGCATGTGACACAACTACTAAGCTGCCTGGCACCCCCAGAAACTTCTCTTTTTTACCAGGCCAAATATATATCTTCAATTTGTACTTCTTTTTTTTCTTCCTATCTGATGAAGCTATTTCAGAAGCTGGATATATGTAAATATAGTCATATCATAATGTGTAATAAAAGTTGTTTTCCCATTCAGTTAAAAATGAAAGATGTGTTATTTCATTTCCATATGTGGCAAAAAAAATTAATTAATCGACATACGCTTAATGTATGTTTTGCTTCATGTGTGATTTTAGTTGTCATGAAAGAAATGTTTTATATATATACACACACAGATTTTTTTATTATGAAAACTCATCTTGTATATGATGTGAGTATATCATATATTTGACCAAACTGGGAGCTGTAGTGTGATCAAGGGGAGATGGTTTATGTATGATGTGAGTTTGGTGGCACTACAACATGTAAAGTGTACTTATAGCACATTTTAATAGTTTTTTCTTGATAAAAAAAAATCAAATTTTTTTTTAATGACACTACACCTGTCTTAGGTCAAGGCTATTGAATATTTCTGTATCTTATTTTTCGGTGTTGCCATTTGTAGACGGTCCCTGCGCATTCGAGCACCAGCAGGCTCTGCGTAGAGGCCAATGCAAGTCTCCCAGCACGGAGGGCGGCTTGTTTTGAGGAAAATACGATTGTAGGCAGTAGTCCACCTTGCCGTGATTGCACTTAAGTGTCGGTTTTGTAAAAGCAATGTTACGATGATGAGTTATTGATCCGGAAAGCCGAATCTGTGAATATCTTTCTAACTTTACGGAAGTGGCAGCGAGCCGCTCCTCTACAGTCACATACACGACCAGGCTCCTCAATCTGGAGCTTTAAACCCAGCGTTCTGTCTCTATTTCAGAGGTATTTATGTCAGTGTCTTGCCCCCGTAACGCCGCTGCTCTGCTCAGCATGTGTTTATTTATTTACCTGGCGACACATGTGTGAAGAAGCGAGTGTGTCCTTTGTCCTTACAGTTCTGTCAGGCGCCACATCCTTCACATTTGTTTACTTTAAATCCTGGGCCGTGTTTACAAATGCAACGTTTATCCATGTCTTTGAAAATATAAGACTTGTCCAACTTTGGTGAATCACTTGGTCAAGTAATAACTTATGGTAACTATCTGCTTCCGGTTAGCCTTTACATAATAAAAGACAGAGTATGTTATCGCTTTAGTAAGACTCTTATTGTGAAAGGGTCAGACAGCAACAGAGCTCTGTATCACAGCAGCTCGACGTTATGAGAGAGACGTCTCAGAAAAGATGCCAACAGCAACAGACACGAACAAGCCTTTACCAACTTTAATTTTACTTTTATTGTCTGGAGCTTTATTGTGTTTTTTAATGTATAGAGTTAGTTTGCTGTAGTTCTAAGTCTAGTCTAAGTTCTAAGTCTATTTTTGCTGTGTTGATTATCACAAAGTATACTCATTCAATATTTTTCTTCTCAGTGTGTAATTTAAGTTATTTTAGTTACAATAAAAATCGTGATAAAATCGAAATCGGGAGTTTATCATTCAAAAATCGTGATATTCTATTTTTGTCATATCGCCCACCCCTAATCTTTAAGTATATTGAATTATGCAGTGGCAAGTGAAAATATATACTGTAGATTGTGAAGTAGCGGGAAAGTATTTGTTACACAATGAGAGAGACCTTATAAATCGATAGACATGCTGATAAAGTATTAGTTTGTTTGAACATCTTAAAAGATACGTGCTTGAGACAAATTGAGAATTATATATTTGTACACTAGGAGTAGCTTGAAGTTCACAGTACAATACAAGACGCTGCATTTTGTGACACATATTACCTTCATACATAGAGTTGGCACATAATCATAAGGCACAAAATTAAATTTGATTGTACATTTGTGAAAAACGAAAATCAACTAGGTTAACTCACTCACTCACTGGTAGTGGATTGAGATTGTGCGAATGACAAAAGTTAAAGAAATAAACATTTGTTACATAACACAATTTTTTTGGTAATCATTTACTTCAAGTTTCAACATATTTGTTATATATATATATATATATTTTATTATTATCTTTTTTCAGCACTAAAAAGTAGAAGCCTAAATCTACGATTGTCAGGCTCTGGAGCACTGTGAAGGCTCGTCATTTAAAAGCTTTCTGTGCACAAAATGAGGCCAAAGCTTTGCGTAACCACTCTGTGCTAAAGGTGGTATTTATAGGCCTATGTGGCAGCTGACAGGACTATACGCACGTTGAATGTTATTGTTTACTGTCGGTGATCCCGCACATGCGCACTACACTGGAGGGCAAAAGGCTCACCTCCACAATGCTCCACAATCAACACAGCCCACTCAGAACCTTGTTAATATCTCGAACAACATTTTAAGACATCCACCAGTAAAACAGTCGCTTGACAGACCATCTAACAAATTTAAACTGAAAGAGTCAACTAATTTGGAGCGTCTTTGTTCCGAGGATCACGAGCTACTGACTGCTGCGAGCGAAAAGCCCATTTCATTCATACCAAACACGTCATAAAAAAAGCTTAAGCTTAAACTATAGTCTAAAGTTATTCTTAATACTTAAGCATACATTTTAGCCTAAGCCAGTTTAACAATTACATTTAGGCTATTAATTTATTATCATAATCAGCACTTAAATATCTTTAATATCACCAAGGAGCACCAAAAGAGGATGAAAGCTTTTGTACATTTAGAAAGTGCTCGGTTCAAAAGTCATCATGGAAAAAAACAAAAATTAAAAAATACAATAAATTTTATAAAACAAGTCCCTTCTCTTAAGATGATAGGGATTTTCTACGATTTTAATCAATCTCGTGGTTAAAAATGCCCAAATGTTTCATCAGTTGTCGATATCGTGTAAAGAGGGCGGGGCTGCGGCGAGCCTACAGCGTCCCGCACACACTTGAGCTCGGCTCATTCCCTCAGCGCTCTGTCCCATTCGGGGCTTTTTTCGCCCCTAAAAGTAAAATACATTTGTAAATGGGTTTTTGTTGGGCGCGTTGGTTTTCTATCACCTGGATAAAGAATCAGACATATGAACGACTAGTTTAACCTGTTCATTTGACTTTAAACCGCGTTTTGATGGTCCCGAAGTGAGGCTCGCCTCCAATGCACTGCCCTGACGATACGAGGGGGGCGCTGTGTCAGCGCTACACATTCTACAAAACATATTGACTACACGTGAAAAAACGGTCTGTTTTATTATTCTGCACGGTTTAGGAGAGGCAATTTAAACAAAGGAGTACGTAAAAGGAAAAACTGAGATTAGACTGACATTTTATGGATGAAATCCTGTAGACGAGTCTTTATACTGAACATGTCCACTCTATCACGCACCGCCCGCGCGGCTCGTCAGGTTTGTCAATAACTCAAAATTTGGACGGCGGGGTACGAGTCCCGGTCACGCTCATAATGTTGTCTTTTAATTTTATTTGCAATATCGTGAGAATGTATTTTATGTTAAAATCTGTTAAAAACTGTCATTGGCAGAAGGCTCAATTTTCTGTTAGTTATTTTAGAATTTAGAAGTTTAGAAATGTTTATTGCCATATGTTAATACAGTAAATATTTGTGTATAATAATAATCTATACTATACGATCACTTGTAAAAAAAGAAAGAAAAATCAAACTTTTATAAATATCTAGAGAGCAACGGTAAAAGCTGGAGACGACCCTTGTCCCCACCCTGATGGACTTTTGTTTATGTTTTGTGGTTCAGATCACAGTAAAAACCATCATAACTGCAGTCCTGAGTCCGTGGCCTCTCTACACACTTACACCGGTCACACTTTGGTAAAGAGTAATGGGGATCCTGAAATAAAGAGGCAAAGAAACCATTTTTAAGAAGTCATTTTTTGGTCACTTTTTATAGTCTATTTTAACTTTATTTTCTTAAGGAATGACAAAGAATGAAATGAGCATGAGCAACGTATCTCAACAATAGAGCAAAACATGACCCTTTTTTTGTGATCAAATATATATTTTGTACTTTACACACAAAGGTGAAGATACATTATTTTACAAGGAGAAACATACATTAAAAATAAGTTAAAACCCCAGCTCATGGTGACAACCCTCCCACAACAACCACCCTCTTTTGGATATCCACAGGTGGACAGAATCATACAGTGCATCCGGATAATATTCACAGCGCTTCACTTTTTTCACATTTTGTTATGTTACAGCCTTATTCCAAATTGATTCAATCCATTTTTTCCCTCAAAATTCTACACATAACACCCATAATGACAACGTGAAAAAAAGTTTTGAGATTTTTGCAAATTTATTACTAATAAAAAACAAAAAAATCACATGTACATAAGTATTCACAGCCTTTGCCATGAAGCTCAAACTTGAGCTCAGGTGCATCCTATTCCACTGATCATCCTTGAGATGGTTCTACAGCTTCATTGGAGTCCACCTGTGGTAAATGAAGTTGATTGGACATGATTTGGAAAGGCACACACCTGTCTATATAAGGTCCCACAGTTGACAGTGCATGTCAGAGCACGAACCAAGCATGAAGTCAAAGGAATTGTCTCGAGGCACAAGTCTGGGGAAGGGTACAGAAAAATGTCTGCTGCTTGAAGGTCCCAATGAGCACAGTGGCCTCCATCATACGTAAATGGAAGAAGTTTGGAACCACCAGGACTCTTCCTAGAGCTGGCCGGCCATCTAAACTGAGCAATCGGGGGAGAAGGGCCTTAGTCAGGGAGGTGACTAAGAACCTGAACTCTGTCAGAGCTCCAGCGTTCCTCTGTGGAGAGAGGAGAACCTTCCAGAAGGACAACCATCTCTGCAGCAATCCACATATCAGGCCTGTATGGTAGAGTGGCCAGACGGAAGCCGCTCCTTAGTAAAAGGCACATGGCAGCCCGTCTGGAGTTTGCCAAAAGGCACCTGAAAGACTCTCAGACCATGAGTAAGAAAATTCTCTGGTCTGATGAGACAAAGATTGAACTCTTTGGCGTGAATGCCAGGCGTTATGCTTGGAGGAAACCAGGCACTGCTCATCACCTGGCCAATACCATCCCTACAGTGAAGCATGGTGGTGGCAGCATCATGCTGTGGGGATGTTTTTCAGCGGCAGGAACTGGGAGACTAGTCAGGATAGAGGGAAAGATGAATGCAGCAATGTATAGAGACATCCTGGATGAAAACCTGTTCCAGAGCGCTCTTGACCTCAGACTGGGGCGACGGTTCATCTTTCAGCAGGACAACGACCCTAAGCACACAGCCAAGATAACAAAGAAGTGGCTTCAGGACAACTCTGTGAATGTCCTTGAGTGGCCCAGCCAGAGCCCAGACTTGAATCCGATTGAACATCTCTGGAGAGATCTGAAAATGGCTGTGCACCGACGCTCCCCACCCAACTTGATGGAGCTTGAGAGGTGCTGCAAAGAGGAATGGGCAAAACTGCCCAAAGATGGGTGTGCCAAGCTTGTGGCATCATATTCAAAAAGACTTGAGGCTGTAATTGCTGCCAAAGGTGCCTCAACAAAGTATAGAGAAAAGGCTGTGAATACTTATGTACATGTGATTTTCTTTTTTATTTTTTAATAAATTTGCAAAAATCTCAAAACTTTTTTCACGTTGTCATTATGGGGTGTTATGTGTAGAATTTTGAGGGAAAAAATGGATTGAATCCATTTTGGAATAAGGCTGTAACATAACAAAATGTTAAAAAAAGTGAAGCGCTGTGAATACTTTCCGGATGCACTGTACATGGTTTGCAGTAGGGCTGAACTATATGGACAAAATTTCTAATATCTATTTTATGCCAGATAGTTAGATCGATAAAATACGATATAACTACGGGTTCGGTGAAAATAAAGATATAATAATACAAAAGAGTGCATTTTTATTGATACATTTTATTGATTTATATGATAAAGCTATATCTTTCAGCCCTAGTTTCCAGTTGAGTGACACTTTTAATGTGAAAGCTATTTTTGATGTCTTTGAGTTTCTAATCATTTGTTCTATTTTTATTTGTTTGCTGATCTTTAAATATGCTTAGTTCCTGCGTAAAAGCCATTAACACCTGGATGACTGTAAATTATCTCCTCCATAACCCTGATAAAACCGAGGTTATTATATCAGGTCCTCAAAACTAAGAGTCTTTATCTCAGCAGATCATCTCCCTTGGAGTTCTGTTTGACCAAGACCTCTCTTTTAAAACACATGGTGCCTTGTGAAAGTATTCGGCCCCCTTGAACTTTTCGCCCTTTTGCCACATTTCAGGCATCAAACATAAAGATATAAAACTGTATTTTTTGTGTGAAGAATCAACAAGTGGGACACAAATCATGAAGTGGAACGAAATTTATTGGAAATTTCAAACTTTTTTAACAAATAAAAAACTGAAAAATTGGGCGTGCAAATTATTCAGCCCCTTTACTTTCAGTGCAGCAAACTCTCTCCAGAAGTTCAGTGAGGATCTCTGAATGATCCAATGTTGACCTAAATGACTAATGATGATAAATAGAATCCACCTGTGTGTAAGTAAGTCTCCGTATAAATGCACCTGCTCTGTGATAGTCTCAGAGGTCAGTTTAAAGCGCAGAGAGCATCATGAAGAACAAGGAACACACCAGGCAGGTCCGAGATACTGTTGTGAAGTTTAAAGCCGGATTTGGATACAAAAAGATTTCCCAAGCTTTAAACATCCCAAGGAGCACTGTGCAAGCGATAATATTGAAATGGAAGGAGTATCAGACCACTGCAAATCTACAAAGACCCGGCCGTCCCTCTAAACGGGACCTCATACAAGGAGAAAACTGATCATAGATGCTGCCAAGAGGCCCATGATCACTCTGGATGAACTGCAGAAATGTACAGCTGAGGTGGGAGACTCTGTCCATAGAACAACAATCAGTCATATACTGCACAACTCTGGCCTTTATGGAAGAGTGGCAAGAAGAAAGCCATTTCTTAAAGATATCCATAAAAAGTGTTGTTTAAAGTTTGCCACAAGCCACCTGGGAGACACACCAAACATGTGGAAGAAGGTGCTCTGGTCAGATGAAACTAAAATAGAACTTTAGTTATGTTTGGCGTAAAAGCAACACAGCTCATCACCCTGAACACACCATCCCCACTGTCAAACATGGTGGTGGCAGCATCATGGTTTGGGCCTGCTTTTCTTCAGCAGGGACAGGGAAGATGGTTAAAATTGATGGGAAGATGGATGGAGCCAAATACAGGACCATTCTGGAAGAAAACCTGATGGAGTCTGCAAAAGACCTGAGACTGGGACGGAGATTTGTCTTCCAACAAGACAATGATCCAAAACATAAAGCAAAATCTACAATGGAGTGGTTCACAAATAAACATATCCAGGTGTTAGAATGGCCAAGTCAAAGTCCAGACCTGAATCCAATCGAGAATCTGTGGAAAGAACTGAAAACTGCTGTTCACAAACGCTGTCCATCCAACTTCACTGAGCTCGAGCTGTTGTGCAAGGAGGAATGGGCAAATATTTCAGTCTCTCAATGTGCAAATCTGATAGAGACATACCCCAAGCCCCAAGCGAATTTTTCAGTTTTTATTTGTTAAAAATGTTTGAAATATCCAATAAATTTCGTTTCACTTCATGATTGTGTCCCACTTGTTGTTGATTCTTCACAAAAAAATACTGAAATGTGGCAAAAGGTCAAAGTTCAAGGGGGCCGAATACTTTCGCAAGGCACTGTATAAACCAGGCTTGTAAAATTGCGTTCTTTCACCTGCGCAACATTGTTAAAATATGAAATATCCTACCCAAGAGTGATGCAGAAAAACTTATCCATGCATTTGTTTCATCAAGGCTGGACTACTGTAACTCCCTGCTAGCAGCGTGTCCTAAAAGTTCCCTAAAAAGTTTTCAATTAGTTCAAAATGCAGCTGCAAGATTGTTAACATATACAAAGAGAAGAGAACACATTACACCTGTGCTAAAGTCTCTCCATTGGCTTCCTGTAGAATTTAGAATCAAATTTAAAATCCTGCTCCTCACATTTAAAGCCATAAAAGGTATGGCTCCGCTCTATCTCCAAGACGCTATCGTTCCATATCAGCCAACCAGAGCACTCCGCTCTCAAAACTCAGGGCTACTAGTGATTCCTCGGGTCTCCAAAATCACTGTAGGAGGAAGAGCCTTTAGCTACCAAGCTCCAGTTTTATGGAATAAACTTCCAGCTCACGTTAAAGAAGCAGACACAGTCCCTACATTTAAGACTAGGCTCAAAACGTACCTCTTTGAATGAGCTTATGATCAGGTCAGTTAGGTAAAGCTCTAACCCACAGCCTGAAGTAAAGCTGCCTTAGGAGAAACACTGCTGTGGGAAGTACGGTACACTGAGCGCTATCCTCTTCTTCTCTTACTGCAAACTTAGTTTTATTATGATACAATATTTATATTATCTCTAGCCTGTTCATTACTATTCACATGGTGTCTCCTGTCCCACTCCCCCTCGGGAGTGCCTGTCTAGATCGAGCGCCTTTTTCTCTCCTATGGCCCAGGACAGTGCTGGCGCTGGGAGCGTTCGGGCCGTTTCCCCAGAGCCGCGCTCTGAAACCGTTTCCCCGCAGGCCGCGCTCACGTCCCGCGGTCGTGCGTTCACAAACTGTCCCTCTGCCAATCCTACACTCCTCTCTGCCCCACTCCAGCAGTGACTTTTGTTTCGCAAAATAAGCATGCACCACTAAAGTGACGCCCCTCCCCAAAGAGGAATAAAAAAAATACTTCACCTCCGCGAACCTGTTCAGATCGTTCACTGTAAAGACTCGTTCAAAAGAGCCGGATCGTTCGCGACCGACACATCACTAATTGGCGCCCCGTCCTTTCGGTTTTAAATAGAGTTAAAGAAAAAAAAGAAAGAAAAGAAAAATGAAACGGCCGACACACAGACAAAGCAGAGCTAAAGGATGTGTCAACAACGCAAACCAAAGCAGCGGTTCCTCCTCCCCAAACAACAAAAGGAAACACACGACACATGACGGTGGAGACGAGCGTATTCTAACGTGGAAACAGGCGGATGTTTTGTTGACAGAGCGAGACATCAGAGATCAACTCAAACACAAAATCCACCGTAATAAAAAGATACAAAACTTACAGTTTGGTGCTTTGCGGGAAGTTTTTTTAATGCTGAAGCTGCTGCGGGGAAAGTGAACAGTCACTGCTTTGCCATCAAGGTAGCCTGGAAAAATCCAGACTCACCACTGTACCAGCGAGTGAGTCTGGTCACCGCTGCGTCGATTCCATTTCCCACAGCGGTACATACGCAAGCAAACACGAAGTGGAGTAAACCGAAGGGTCTGCGGTTGATGCAGCGTTATTAAAGAGCAACTAAACACCAAATCAAGTTTTTTTTACTGATAAACTGTCTCAATGGGTGTCTCATAGTGTTGTCTACTGGTCCCTGACATTATTCTGACATTATAGCGCAAACATGTGTAAAATCCTAACTTTGGCCTGAAAACTAATGGGTTGCGCCCCCTTCAGGGTTAACTCTGCTACTAAATTAGAATTTCCTGATTGGCTGGAGACATATCCAAGGCCTCCACAGAACGTCATAAGCCGCACCAGCTCCACACATCGTCATCAGGTGCTGCCCATTGTCCTGCCCCTGTACCTGTGGTTTATAACCAAGTCCCTCCCATGTAATCAGTCTGCTGTGATTGTGCCAATGCAAACGCATGTCACCCCCAAACTTCAGAGACCGCCTCTTTCACAGCACTTTTTGACTTTTGTTTGTGGGTGGGGAAAGGCTTTGGCACGCCCGTTTAGTTACTCTTTAAGTGTTTTGCCTTAATATTCATGCAGGATTATGAATCATGAAACTCACCTACTGTCAATGCGTTTTTGGTCATTTACCGTTGATTGGAGACACGGTCTTTCTTTCTCTCGTGCGCCGTTCGTAGATTATTATTGAGGGACTTTCGAATCCCGTGAGTGACGCTACTTGTGAACAACACGTGACACAAATAAACTAATCTGATTGCACAGGAACAATTTGACTTTGCGATTACCGCCACGGGGGCGGGGAGTCCAGACCATAGACCGTTAAAAAGAATAGACAGCTCCTCCTCACTCCTCCCCGTTTACCATAATGACCACGTTCGAGGGGGAATTCATGGTGGATTTACAGACTCCTCCTCCCAGCTCTGACGAAGCATGTTCCTAATAAGGGCATAAGGGCGGGATCTTCACTGTAGACTCGGCCCTTGCGTGACGTGTAGCTCGCGCAGCTCCAATGCTAACAGTCCGACCTCCGTTAAATAGGAGATTAAAAAAAAATTATTTCGAAAACCAGCCTGGTTTCTTTTTTTGTGAGTAACCCAGCGTTATCTCAGGAGGAATATGTAGCCATAGAAAGTGTTAAAAAAATTGAAACCAGGCATTAAAGTTGTTTTTAACGCGTCTAAAGTCCAATGCTTTTCAATGGGGGCCTAGCAATGATATGGAGGCAATGGCGGCCTCCAGTGTTGCGGTCATAAAGCAGAGCAGCTAGCGGCCATTGGTCCAGACTGATTCCCCGATGTATAAAAAAAATACAGAGGGGAATCATTCTGGTCTCACCAGGCTACTATCAAGGCTCTTCATGAGGAAGTGGCACCAATTATCCGTGATTATTAATAAATCCACATCATAGAAGTGCTTCCAAACATGTTCGTTGTAACATCTACGGTTCAGCTCGTCTGCTACAATCTTTGTGGCGTCCATCTTCATTGAATTTTGATATCAGATAGAGCTGGCCAGAGCGCATTCTAAGAAGCCACGCTGGAGGGCGGGGGCAATGACAAAACAAACACGACCTGGTGTTTACCCAGTATGTAAATACACACAGACAAAGTCACGTCCCTACTGAACACTCCGAAATCTCCCAAAACAAGGCGGTTTGAACCTAAAAGTTTACGCTTTTAAATATACTAATACTGCTAACTTAAACATGGAGAGGCTTCTTCATGATCTCAACTGGCAGATTCTACAAAAAAGGGAAAATCACCAATTAAAAAAACAAAACACTTTGCGCGAATGTGAGTCAGCCGACTTGTGTTCCCGTGTTCCCGATGATATGTGACGGGTCACATATCATCTTTTTAGCAGCACATTGATTGTGAAAGACAATTGAATACTCACTGTGTGCAATATAAATTAAATAAGTCAATACAACTCTTTAAATATTTATTGAACTTCAAATATAAGACAATATAAAAACAAAACAGTATCCTGAATACAAAGTTTCTCTAAGTATACAAAATAAAATAAATTGAAACAGTAACCAGAATAATGGTGCAAATAGCTGGTTGAGGTACAGTATCTTGACTTCAAGTATCAAAGAAAAGTACACTACCACATGGTAGTAAATAATAATATATAAAATAGTGCAGTCAAAGATTAAACACTAACTTAAGAGTAAAATATGAAAAAGGCATCAACAATATAGTCACTATAAAACTCGCTATATAAGTCACTAAAAAAATAGTGCACATAAACATTTCAACCTGAAAAGACTCACAGTGTGTGAGTGTTTAATTAATGAACATGAGTCATTATTGGGGCTCAGACCCCGGCGGAATATTTAACGAACGATATGAAATGCACGGCATTGATGAATGATAGCCAGAATCTTCCCCCGAGCCTGGACCCTGGTGGTGGAAGAGGAATCCTGGGTTGGCCAGTCGACGACGAGCAGAGCCGAGGAGAGGCCAGGTGGAGGAGGGTCGTAGCACGGCTGGCAACCGGCTGAATGAATGACCACGGAGCTTAAACAATGGGAGCCTGAGCGATGAGCGGGGATGAGCTGCTGCGGTGATTGGTTGTCGTGAAGGTGCGGCTTGAGTGGGGTCTGTGATTGGATGATTGGAGAATGCTGCCGGTGATGAGGTGAATGAATGCAGCCGATAGGTCTTCCAGGTTGAATTTTGTGCAGAAGCTTCATTACAAATCTTTATAAAATATATACTACAGTATTTTCCAGGCTTATAAGTCGCTCCGGGGGATATGTCTGGTATGTTAACGTCACATAAACAGTTCAGATAATTATAGCATAAAGAACATACCAAACTCTCGATCTCACTCCAAATCACTAAATCCATCGAAATCTTCATCCTCGGTGTCACTTCTGAACAACTCCACCAATTCCGGAGGTAGACGATGCACCGCTTCCTTTTCTACGTCGCTGTCGTCAGATTCAGCATCAGCTCCAGTTCCAATTATTCCAGCCTTCTGAATCCCGACAGGATGGTTTCGGTTGTCACTGAAGCCCATGCTTTGTTGATCCATTCAATGACTTGCTCGAAAGTTGCATGGCGCATCCTCCCGGTTGCTGTGAAGCTGTGCTCTCCATCCATCATCCACTGCTCCCACAGAGTGCTCAAAACTGCCTTAAAGCTCTGGTTCACCGAGATGTCAAGTGGCTGGAGTACGTTGGTTAAGCCTCCAGGGATGATGGTAGGTATAGAGTTGACCGCTTTTAATTTATCTTTGAACTGTGGCGTGATGTGCGGTCGCATACTGTCCATCACAAGCAGGGCTTTGCGTGTTCTAAAGAAGCCTTCCGGACGCTTAGTGTAGCACTTTGTAAGCCAAAAGCTCATCATTTCCTGATCCATCCACCCTTTCTCATTCACGGCCAAGACAACTGAGGGGGACTGGATTTTGGGCATGGTTTTTTTTGTTTAAAAATGACCATTGGTGGCAATTTTGTTCCATCTCCACAACATGCCAGCACCACCGTGAAGTGTGATTTTTCATGACCAGTTGTCACTGTATTCACGCTCTTTTGCCCTTTCTCTGCGATACTTCGGCCCATGGGGATGTCAAACGTGTTAATAATATGATCCGGTGTCACGTTGTGGTCCGTTACTTGCTTTTCAACAAACTTGCGGAAACTGTCGACCTTGGTTTGGAAATCTGCTGGCAGCTTTTGGGACAACGTTGTCCGTGCTCTGATAGGGGGTCAGCCCTATGTTCCCCGGTACCTATGTTCCCCGGTACCTATGTTCCCTCACCGGTATTGATTAAGATTAGGCACCAGCCCACTATCCTTAAGGTTAGTAGCTAGGGCAGGGTCAGGGTTAAGCTGCTTGATATATGTATGACGTTTCACTCTCATGACTTGTGATTGGTTGAAGTACCAACTCACCCACGGAAAAAAAAAATTGCACCCGGGGAACATAGGACCCGGGGAACATAGGTACGCACTCCTCTGATAGAGAGGCGGTTGCGTTGCATGAAGCGGTAACACCAAGAAGGTCCTCCCACAAAGTCAAAGTTTTGTTTTCTTTATTGCAGTAAGAGTTACCTCGCTTTTCGCCAGTCCCTCGCAAGTTTCTCGCTGACTCCAAACTTTCTTTCTGCTGCTCGATTACCATTTTCAGCTTCATATTTCACTACTTGCAGCTTGTAATCTGCAGAATACGATTTTCTTTTTGGTGGCATTTTTTTAATTTTTTTTATTATAAAAGCAAATACAAACAAAATAGGTACAGTTAGAAACTTCAGAGCACAACTTGGAAAAGTAGTAAATAAAAAGAACAAAAGAACATATTAAGAAAAAAATATATATATAATAATAATATAAAGGGCAGTTATCCTATAAGATTGTCTATAAAGGAAGCCAGATTCTCTGCATTTTGGGTGTTGATCAAAAATAAAGATTTATGAAATAGTTTTAGCTCATTCCTCCAATGAGTAAAGTTGGGTTTTGTCTTGAAAAAACGACATTTATGTATATAATGCTTGCTTAACAAAATTACATTATTAATGCCAAAATTATTATGATTATTGTGAAAAAATACCATATTTTATATCACTAATTGTTAGATTGATCATCTGAATTCCTTTGGAGACACACAATTGTTAAAGGTCCATCCAAAACCTTTGTACAACTTCACACAAACAAAAAAGGTGATCTAAATCTTCGGGTTTTTTGGTGGCATTTGTGTTCAGTCTTTCTCGGAAAATACGGTATAAACCACAGTAAAATATGAAAAAGGCATCAACAATAGTCACATAAGCATTTTCAGTGCTTAAAATAAAACTGATTTTGTTTGTCTGATTTTTATATAAACGCAACATAAAAAAATATGAAAAAGAAATAAATATGTAAACCTCTTGAAACCTGAACATTTGTAAAGATACAGCATTTGCAGTGCGTTGTGCCTACATGTTCACATTGTTTTCAAAGTAGCTGTGCATGCAAACAGTGTTTTGTTTACTGAGTAACTTAAAGCTTCCTTCAATACTTCCATTTTAAAAGAGGAAGATTATGGTGCAAAAAACATAGTCTTTCTGCATTTTCCCCTTTGAAGTTTGCACCCCTTTCTTCTGTTCCCAGCGAGCAACTTTTTAGTTAAGTGGGGAATATTTATACTAAGAAAAGGAACAGAGAGAAACTTCCGTGCAATTGGAGCAAGTAGATTGAAACGGGTGGCATTATGTTGCCAACGTTCCAAGGGGTTCCCAGTCTTTCTATCAATTGAGGCCTCACGCAGATGCTGCTCTACCTGGGATGATAATGTCTTCTTGTGCAGTTTCCTCTGGGGATGTTGTTTGCAGGATATTGGCATACATTTGTTCCAATAGTCCAGGCCATGGTCTATCTTCCTCCTCAGCCTCTCTTCTCTGCTTAGGCTCTGTTGCATCATCTGTGCGCATAGTTGTGTATTAGTTAGTTATACATTTAGAGTGTAGGGAACACAGACAATTATACATTTACAGTTTACAATATATTTTTGGACAACTCTTCATGCATAGGACTTACCATTGTCCAAGGATGCCTGTTGATCAGGATTTCCAGCAGCCCCCAATTTCTTGATTATTTTATTGTCAATAAAACCATACAGTCAATATTTGCCTGTTAATTGTCATGCCAATACACTTTTCTAAAATGTATAGTATAAAAATAAGCATGTGTTGAATCATAGTTTATAAACCGATTAACCACACCACAATCACAGAGTAACGGACTCGTGATGGGTTTAGTGCAGACCTGGGCAAATTACGGCCCACGAGATGACTCAATCCGGCCCACGACTGTGGTGTTTCCTGGACTATAGCAAGTGAACTAATGCTGCTGCCGGACTGAAAAATGCAGCTAACTCAACAGCAAAAACAAACTCCACACTTCTAGCCTCATAGTACAACATCCCCTTCACAACAACACACAAACATCTGCAAAGGAGATGCAAAAAAGAAGAATGTCAAAGCAGACAGCGAGAGTTAGCGCATGGTCTGTGTGTTCAGTGCAGAGCATCACAAGGCCACGACTTATGGAGTGAAGCGCTAACAACTTAATATGTACATAAAGAAATACTAGTAAACAGCAAATGTATAAGTATAAAATATGATCAAACTTACAATTCACTGTTAGAAGTCCAGCTAATCCACGGCTGCAGCCTAAAAATAATCATCCATATGGTCCAAATAGCGATGGATAGTTTTCCTCTTCGAAGGTAAACTTTTCATCCGTATGCAGCGCGCGTGTCCGGATCCTCGATGAGTTAGCGTGACTTTGTAACTTAATTTATACTTAAAATCACCAGATCCTCTGCTTGTGCTGCCACATGTGCCATCCTGTGCTTCCTGTCTGTTTGGGCCAAGTATTCCCAGGGATCTGGCAGGCTCTGCAGCAATGCGACAGGATTGTCCAATTCTCCTGTCAATTAAAATGCACCACGCGATTATCAAGATTGACCTTTATTAAAATCACAATTAGATTAAAGTTCAATTAATTGCCCAGCCCTTCGCTGGTGCTTGCCTTTGCTGCTGAATGGAGTGCTAAACTAACTAGCATTTGAAGCCAACATCCTTTCAAGCCTAGTACTATTAGAATGTTAACGACAACTTCCAACAATCTTAAGGATATTATCAGATATTCCTGCCATGTACTGTATGTGTGTTAAGACTGCTCTTGTCTGCTTGGAAGAACGTGGGACCGCTCCGACCTCAAATCGGGGATATTGAACATGTGTGTGTGGTGTCCCCCGAGCCTGTTACTGTGATGTGTAGCCAATCAGAAAGTTAGGTCAATCAAAACAGCTGTCATGGCCACCAGAAAGTCCGGTGGATGTCGGAAAGACGTTTATTTTTTCAGTTAAAAACAAACTACAAACTCTGGCCACTGCCTCTTCTCCGTCCACCATGTTTGTTTACTCTGAAGTCACGTTTGATCTCGAGAGGTTTTGCCAGATTTCCCGTCTGACCTGGGAATGTTCGTAAGTGAAATCAGTTTGTGTGTGTTGTGTTGATTTTGCTGTGTGGCTAAATACCACACTGTACGACCAAAACTGTTATACCCGTGATTTTTTATCGCCATATGTCGGATTTGGAAAAACTGCAGACAATTTTAAAATCTTCCCGTGTGAACTAGGCTTTAGTTGTGTCTAAATTTGTTGTTCAGAATTCACAATGAATAGTCCTACATTTTATTCATAAAGCGTGACTGGTTTTGCTTTTTTCTTTTAGGTCTATTTACCCCGTGATTAGAGCATTGACAGCGGGAACCAGATGTTTACATCCATCTATCCATTTTCTCCCGCTCTACCCAGGGACGGGTCACGGAGGCAGCAGTCTCAGCAGAGATACCCAGACTTCCCGATCCACGCACACCTCCTTCAGCTGTTCTGGGGGGACCCCGAGGCGTCACCAGGCCAGCTCAGAGACAGGCCCTGTCCCAATTCAAACCCTTGCCCTACCTTTGAGCCCTTCCCCTTGATTTTGCGCGTTCCCGCGAGGGGAAGGGTGTCCCAATACTTTAGGGAGCAAGAGGAAGTGCCTATCTCCCCTTGAAAATGCCCCTCCGCAGCGAGTCAGCTCAGCAGCAGACTTGCGGCCTGATAGCAGCAAGGGAGTATCCCATGATGCCTTGCAAGTTCAGCCAGCGGCAAAAAAGATGGCGGCAACCGGTGGAAGCATAAATTAGCAAATAAGCCTGTAAAAAATGTTAAATCTGTTGGAATGTGTTAAATTGATGTATATGCAATGGACTGTTAAGTTTATAGTTGGAAAGTCACTATTGACGACGTGATATTCTGAGTGCTTCGCACCCGTCAATATACACTGACTGCTGCGAGTGTGTCCAGGTGTGCGTCCCGGTGTATACGTGCGGATGTACCCGTCAATATACACTGACCGCTGGGAGTGTGTCCCGGTGTGCGTCCCGGTGTATACATGCGGATGTTAAGTGCTTTTCCAGGCTTCAAATATTCGTGATAACAAGGCGTAATGAGCACAGAGAAACCTGAGATTCATAAGCGAAAACTCACAAAAGTTACAAAGTATGAAAGAACGCTGTAGATTGTGTGTGCCACAATGCACAACACATATCGGGTCTATATATTAGCATTGGAGAGAAAAAAAGATGGAATCTGATGGAATTTTATGTCTTTTCAGGGGCTACAGAAAAGACCTTTGGCCTCATCCACTTTAGATGGCCAAATTATGCCAAATTTATAAAGACCAAATTCACCACCAAAAGCTTGTGGGTGTGAGTGACCAGATTGTACAAATCATATCTGATAATGCTATCGACCCAGGTACAGTCAATGCCATTTTGTTTTGTCGTCCTCATTCCCGCTTTCCGTGTGTCACGCAGTTGCGTGAAATATAATACATCTTATCGCCACAAGGTGGCAGGTGAAGTCCACTTCAGCTCTGCCGGCGCCGTAAACTGAGCTATAAAACTGCTTGTAAACTTTGCCTGGTCAGTGTGAGTATGCTGGCGTAATGGTGAGTGCAACAGACTGGCACGCTGTAGACCGGGGTTCGACTCCCGTCTGAGGCACTTTTGCTCCGTGCCTTTTTTTTCTTTTCTTTTTTTTTTTTTACATTTTTATTGTTTCATATACTGTATGTATTCATGTAAATATCTTGTATAATCTGTGACAAAATAAATATCCTTGCATTGATTTCATATTCCTTTTTTAAACACTGCTATTTTGGTTGTGCAACAATATCACTGTTAATAATATAGTTTAAAAAAAATGTCATTGACAATCGACTGAACAGGTAAGGTTTTGTAAATGAAATCAAACATCTCTGTCCAATTAATCCCACAATTATCAGTGGTGTGAAAGTATGCCCGCACTGTCTGCTACTGCTGTATTCGAACGCACTCACTGGCTGCATCACGTTTATGTTATGTTATCTAATCGCCCCAAAAATGTAATTTTTTGTGAGCACCCCCAATGTTGTGCTTTATTGTCATAATCTTTATTCAGTGAACACCAGTTTATAACCTAAAATAAACTATGACTACCCTGTGGCTTAATAGCTCAGTCATAACGCGCAAGTTTCTGGTGCAGAATGAGCAGGGTTCAACACTATACTCCAGTGTTGAAAGCTTCTACTAAATTATTATTAAATGATTACATTTTTTTGACATTTACATTTTTTTACAATACTTAGTAACCCGTGAGTATTTTTTTTTTTTTTAAGTTTACATGTTTATCAAGCTCCACGTGTACCGGTCTCCGCAACACTCACCTCAGTGATAGGCTATTAAAAATGTCTTGTCCTAAATAAAGGACGCACAGGCTCCTTTCACTTTATGACAGATAGTAAAGAAATTGCAACCAGATCAAATGTCGGCGCGGTTCATGCTAAACGCCCCACCAACACCTCTTAACTCCCACCTGAACCGAGCCCATTTTCTATACTGAAAATGTCAAAGTAATCAAACACCACCTCTGTGGCGAAACGGGATTATGAATGACTCTCACACCGGCGACCGGGGTACGAATCCCGCTCAGGCCATACTCTTAAACTTTTATGTTTTTATTTATGTTTAAACGTGTTAGTATTAAATGCTATTTCTAAGTAATAGAATACCAAGAAGTTTAACTATTTTACTCTGATAAAAATCAAAAGTATTTCAACACTTTCAACAAAATGTATATTTTATTGATTTTAAACAATATTGTACTGCATAACTGCTGTATTTGCCAAAATTTGCCCACACTGCACATTTATTTGTTTGTTCTAAATCTAATAGTTCCTATATTAAGGTAAATAATAAAAGGCCATAGTTCAGTGGAATACAATGTAATCCATAGGTACAAAAGCAACAGCTGCACATGTACGGCCTGCACACTTTATTGAATTGCGAACATGGCAGTAATGATTTGCATGGGTCGCGCCACGTGCTGCCATACGCTTTTAGATTTGGGTCAAGCTGAACTGGAGAAAATGCCTCAGTTAAGGTGGGGTTAGGAGGTTAATTTATGTCATTAGACCTACTGCATGACCCCCTCCCCCCAGAGGTGTGAAAACGCAGGGTCTATTCATTTGTAAATAGGCCTGAGAAATCAGGGCGGCGGTGGAGCGTAGATGTCTCCTTTAAACACACTCAACTTACGTGTAAAGTAGTGAAAAGGAGTAATGACATACTGTAGTAGTGATAAAAAAAAAAACGTACTATACTGAATAAGGGCATAATAGATGTAATAATAGATATTGGATATATATATGAACCAGGTATGCATAATAAAGGACTAATTTCACTTTATTTAAAAGGTCAGTTTACTATATAAACATATAAAACGATACAATTATCGTTGTATCACAAGACAGACATTTTTTGGCTTCTTTAGCTCAGGGGCTGGCTGCTGCTTCTCCATGATGTCTAGCACAATCTTCTCAATGGCGTGTTGAGTGAGAGATGAGGCGACTGAAAGAGCGGGGGGGGGGGGATTCACAGTGGCAGGCGGCATGGTGACAGGCACCGTTGTGCTACCTGCTGTGAGAGACTGCCACAGTGTCTGTGTTTCCTCAAGTTTTTCCGGACTGGTGTTCAGTGATGAGGATGTGTTTAGTTGTTTGCAGGTGTGTTTGATGTATTGTGATATGTCTAATCTGGTGGTTGGGTGCAGCAGGCTGTTGGGATCAGAGCTGGAGTTGTGGACAAGTGTGGCATACTCCTGATCCACAATTTCAGCATGTCCTTCTGTCCGCGGTGTTTATTGAGACGACCATCAATAACTGCCTTCATGGGAGCAGGCCAGCGCTTGTGGTCCAACACAAAAACCCTCCCTCCTGTCTTCACTGGTCCGGTACGGGCTGCGGATGGAGAAGGCTTGATGGGCAGCGGGAGCAGCAGAGGTGTGGGCTCTAGCAGAAAGAGAAATAGAATACGAGTGTCATCTATTTTATATTTGATTAAACTATTGCTATACATTGTTTTGACATAGCTAGTGGGCTGTTACCTAACTTGGATGTGGAGCCTGGTTTTGCGTCAGCGTCTACAGAGGAAGCCAGAGCAGCAGCGGCTGTGGGAGCTGTCACAGCAGTAGTAGTACATGGCACAGGATTAAGAGAAGAGAAGCTGAAGAGCCTGGTGAGAGCAGTTCCACTCGCTGAGCTCCTGCTCAGTGGGAAGCAGCGGAGGAGGTGGCCTATTGACTGCAGCTGTGGGCTGGACTGGACGCTGGATGGCTGGACGGGCTAAATGATGAAAAAAAAAGAAAAGCTTTATTCAATTTATACTCGTCTGAGCACTTATACCATTTTCCCACTCCTCCACCTTATAGATAAGGCCACACATGAACAACAGCAGAAAGCAATGTGTCTCTTGCAATAATCTACTTCATGTTTAACTTGGGTTTGTTATTAAATGTGTCATTAATTATATCAATAATATGGTGCTTTGTTTGTGCACAGCACAGCTTTGGTTGTGAAGCACTTTAGAAATAAATCTGATTGATTGATGTACTGTAATCGTTGAGGGGGAAACCTGAAATGACATTCTCACTTTGCTGTCTTTCTTCATTGGAAGGCTCTGAGTCGGGCTGAATGAGCGCTGTAGGAGGAGTATCAGAAGGGGAAAGAGTTTCTGGAGTAAACATTAAAAAATTAAATACAGAAGGTGCATCGTGGTATGTAAGAAATGTATCACAAAAACAGACCTGGAACTGAGGTGTTTCTGGCCTCAGGAAGCAGAAACTTAAGCTCTTGTGGAAGAGGCAGAGGGACTTCAGAGGCACCGCAGCTGGAACAGCTGGAGAGAGGAGAGAGGTTAAAGTATCCACTGTAAAGGCTGAGCTGTAGTTATACACTGAGTTATTGTAAAGTGTTTTGGGTGGACCATCTCCTGATTCCTCCAGGGCAATGGGCACGGACTAAGCAGCTATAGAGAAGAAACTGCAATTAGTTTTATTTTTGTTAAATCATTTACAGTTTAACCAAATGTTAGTAAAATGAACACACAGCATTCAGCTGTTACTTCTCCTGCTCGTTTGCTGACTTGTTATGTTTTGAGATTATTTAACGTTTCACATTATCTAGAATAAACATAATTTGAGGAGGGGAAGCACTCACATCAAATGTTAAAATACAAAACAGCACTCACCACTTCACACATATTCACAACCATGCATAATAAAAAAGTCACTTACCCTCATCGCAGATGGTATCAATTCATAGTCACTTGGACTTTAGGCAGAACACACATGAGAGGAACAAAGCAGAAAGTGACCGGAACGTGGTCGTTGGGCCCTTGCGGAAAACCACATTGACTCGGCCAGGGGAAAACAACTGTCTTCTTCATTTTCTCTGAAATGACACAAGAAATTGTAATCAGAAACCATGAATTATTAATTAAAAAAAAAAACAACTAAAAGAACATAGTGTGCAATCATTCACCAATCAAACTACTATAATTACATCATTATAAGATGTTAAATGTTGAAGTACAAGTAATATATCTAATTCCATTAGATTAGTTGTTTATCATGATACCACTCAACCAATATTACAAAGCATTATAAAAAAATACAAATTATATGCCTCAATTTAATTAGTACACAAACAAAACAATCAGGATAACAACGTGAATGAAATAACTTGATTTGTGAGTAGCTTTGTATTTTATTACTCTAACTCATAACGTTACAGTACATGACAGCAATAAATCAAAATATAAACGTAACACAAAAGCTTTTAATCCAAGTTGCAGTCGAGTGAACAACAATAAAAATAAAAAAAACTCCGACTTTGGGTCTACTGTAACATTGTTTACGCACGTACTTATTGATTTGAGCCCTAAAACTAAAGGATGATAAACAAAAGTACCATATTAACCAAATCATAAAAAACCCTGACAAATCCAGGAATAAATGTTAGCTTTAGCGTAGAATTACTACATGTGACTGATCGAGTCAATACATCGCAACCGCGTTACTGTAAACAATTAAACACACTCAACTTACGTGTAAAGTAGTGAAAAGGGTAATAATGAAATAGTAGTGATAAAAAAAAAGTGTTCTACACTGAGTAAGGGCATCAAACATAATGAAAAATAAAGCTACGTTGAAACAGCATGACAGTAACTTAACCATAAAAACTACTCAAATGTCTGTTCTAAAAGACAATCTATCAGAGTGTTTTGCAAACTTAAATGACTAAAACAGTGAAAAGATTACCCAATCTGGGAAGAAAAGTTGCTTACCGTTTTGTTACTCACGGGACGGGACGCCAATGCCAGAACTGGAAAATTACTAGCAAAAACGGAGCCGCCGGACAGCGACGCCGCAGGCCAAACGTGTAATTGCAAGGAGGGCAGTGGTTTAGCACTACCATTGAAAATGAATGGGGCCGGTTTAGGGCTGTTTAGCAAAAGAATCATTTGTATATTTAATCATTTCTCTCCATGTTTTGTGTCTCATGAAATAGAGCATGTCGCTGCATTATCTGCCACTTTTTGCTATATGTATCCACGTTGAAGAGAAAAGGCAAAAAAAACAGCATTCAGTGCCCGGGGTTCGAACCCACGAAAAGAACACTAAGATTATTTAGAGCCAGGTACTCTACCCATGAGGCCACCGTATTCTCACTGTCAAAATACTGTTTCCATGCGGACTTATAAGTCATTACCTGAGCGAGTAATTCGCCGACACAGCTACAGCACAAACATGTAGGCTATTACAATGCGCGATATACAAGGCTTATAATATGTTATAAAAGAGTAGGGTTATGAGTGAAAACCATTATCTCTGCTGTGCTCCATTATCCGCGTGTACCAGGCGGTGAAGAGAGAAGAAAGAGCTCACAAGTGCCACCTGGTGGTTGTTTGGGTCATTGCAGCCACTGGGGAAAAAAAAAAAAAAAGACGCGTGATTCACACGTGATACCACGTGTGTTTCACGCGCGGAGGCGACAAAACAAAGTGGCACCCGCTGTACATGTCCATATTGATATTCACTGTATGTAAGCAAGCCAGCAAGAAGTGGGAAAATTTATAGAAGCGTTATAAGGTCATTATCTGTTTTATATCTTTATCCCGTAATCTACAACTCCCTTTAATACGCTCCCTCTTTCACACACTCACACACACACATACACACACACGTTTTTTTGTAGGCACTGAGAGATGGACATACGGGCACTGGCACAGACAGCGGAGAAACAACTGCGTCAAATTGGCATTTTATGAGGAGATGCATGTTTTTGGGGGGAAGGCCAGCAGTTGCTCCCCCAGTCGTTGTGGCTTCCTTCAGACCAGCTCAGGAGGACCCCACAGCCCTGTTAATGGCAATTGCCATTTCTGAATTAGCTGGGTTGCCATGGTTTCCAGTTGTATTTTTCAGCTTGAACATCAAAGTGCTGCAAAAAATGTGAACGGTAGAAAAAGGAAAGGAATATAAATCACAAAAACTTACATCACCATCAAAGCTCTAATGTGAGGTTAGTTTTTGTGCTTTATATTACTTTCTTTACTGCCATTCACATTATTAGCAGTGTTTAATGCAAAACCAGGCAGTTTTAGCAGGAATTTGTTCTACCGTCCATGTTGTACTTGAAATGCACTTGGAAACCATGGCTACCAAGCTAATTCAGAAATTGGCAATTATAACATTTTACAAACTAGGCAATAACTTTGCAATATGACCTCATAATTATTTTTGTCCCGAACAGGCCATTGTAATTTACTTTACTTACTTTACTTTACCCCCCAGGGAAGACCTTCCTCAGTCAGCCCCAGCCTCTTCAACCAATCCTCCCACTACACCACCTGCCACTCCAACCACAGCCTCTTCCATCAATCCAGCAAAAAAAACACCATCCCACCACTCCAACCACAGCCTCTTCCATCAATCCAGCTACACCATCCACCACTCCAACCACAGCCTCTTCCATCAATCCAGCTTCCACCATCCACCACTCCAACCAACCACAGCCTCTTCCATCAATCCAGCTCACCATCCACCACTCCAACCACAGCCTCTCATCAATCCAGCTACACCATCCACAGCCTCTTCCATCAATCCAGCTACACCATCCACCACTCCAACCACAGCCTCTTCCATCAATCCAGCTACACCATCCACCACTCCAACCACAGCCTCTTCCATCAATCCAGCTACACCATCCACCACCCTGTCTGCCACGCCAAACCCATCGCCGAGAAGAGGAAGAAGAAGAAGAATGCTAACCAGCAAATTCTGGACTTCCTCCAAGCCAAATCTGTTAATGAACAGAGAAGGCATACAGAATCGGAAGAAAAAACTGAAGGTTTATAAACCTTTTTGAAAAATGTGTGGACAAAGTGCCTGACAAATAGACCGTTTTCTTTTAATATCCAGGCTGTTTGTGTTATGTTCATTGCCATGTTATTTTGACTGTTCATCCCTTATTTAAATTGTTGACTTGTTATTTTTATTCTGTTATTTATGTTCAGAGTTTTCTTTTTTAATAAACCTTTTATTAAGTATATGTGACCATCATCCGATCATCATCCAAATACAGTGATGTGTAGATCATAAAAGAAACTATCACCAACATGTTCTAGAAATAATAAGTTTAATAGAGTTTCAAAGAATTATTTCCAACTGACCAGGAAGTAATGGATCCTGGGAAAGGACATGAAATATATAAAATGAACCATATGCACAAACTTAAATAGCTCAAAAGAACATGTGCATGTTAACTATTTACAATTTTAAAAAGAATAGTCTATTGAGGGCCTTGTGCATTGCGCAACGCAGCAAGCCTGTCCCTTGTTGTATTTCTTGGTCTCTCGTGTGCATGAGAAGCTTCTTGGAGGGGAGGTCCCAGTCCAGGATGTCCTGTGCCACATCATTGTCTGGTTCCAGGACGTCTCCATTGTCGAGGCAGACATTGTGAAGGAAGGCACATGATGCAATCACCTGGGGTGCAAATGTAGGTTTGACCTCCAAGGCCCTGAACAGAGTTGACCTCCAGCGACTCTTCATCATGCCGAATGCTCTCTCCACAATAGAACAGGCCTTTGATTGGTGGTAGTTACATTTTCTTTGCACCCGGCAATTCACAGGTTCTCTGTAAGGAGTCATAAGAGAGATGGGTGCCTCCAAACAAGCATATCCACCATCTCCCAAGATGAAGTATCCATTAGGTGGGTACCTTCCAGCAAGGTAGAAAGAACTGTTTTTTAAAATGCGGGTGTCGTGTACGGAACCTGGATAGCCCATGAAAATATCCATGAATTTCCAGTATGGTCACAGAGGGCTTGCATGTTAATGGAATAAAACCCTTTGTAATTTAAGTAGTCCAGACGTTGTAGTGATGGAGTGATTTGAACATGACAACCGTCTACGGCACCAACAGCTTTGTTCAGGAATGGTGTCCCCGCCAGCTGGGCAAATCCATTACCCACAGTGTCGATGTCTGCAGGCTTTGGAAAACTGATGGCTCTATGTAGCTTGTCCCAATATAACTGTGCCACTCTGTGAACAATCCTGTGAATGGTTGATTTGGGAATACTGAAAACTCTCGACACCACATGGTAGGAAAGACCATGGGCAAGCCAGTAGACATAGACGAGGACTTCATATTCATTTCCCCAACCATGGTCCTGCTCTCTCTTCATTAGACACTGTAGGGAATGCATGGCCTGCCTCGATAATCTGAAATCCTGTCTGGTCTCCAACTCGACATCTAACCACAGGCGCAGCATAGGGACTTCAATGTTCAATCTGCAGTATGTCACTGAGCGGTCACTCTGGAAAACAATAAACAAATATTATTAATATGTGCAATAACCTCAGTGTTTACAACACCTGCAATGTGACTATATCAATCAACCACCTGAATGTAAACAGTCATTTATTATATATTCATCAGCACTGCACTGCCTTTTTTTTTTAGCTACACAAAGTTTATTTTATTCAGTGTACATAAGACATGTTATACAGTCTATTGATAGATGCTAAGAGATATTTTAATAAACTCTATTATATATTATTATTACCACCACCTGTTTGCAAACTTATTTTCTTCTTTGAAAGCACATTTCCTGACTTTTTCTCTGGGTTTGTAGCTGTCGGAGGCAAATAAAAGCCGGTCTCTAAAACAGGCCTGGGCTATTATTAGAAACTATAGCGGTAGAAATATTTCCCATGTTAGGAATTTGTCTCATACTAGTGTAAACGATAACTCACATACAGGAAGTAAACAAACGGGAACCCGGGCCGAGAGAGGGAACACTGCAGAGTGGAGCTGATCCAAGCGTAACTTTGAGACAGATTTAGCCACTTTTCAAACCTTCTGTGACTATTTTTGGAAACAGGGCAAGCAACAAATGAGGAGTTTGGTTCCAAAACGCTATTTAAAAAAAAAGAACTTATGAACATTAAAAACGTCAAGCGGAGGCGTCCGAAAGTTGTCGACACTGACGAGTAAAAGGAGCGAGCCGTCACCACTGACTACAACTTGTTGTGTGGAGCCCATCTGATGAAAGTCCCAGTCTGCAAGGCCACCTTTTGCAGCGTATTGGGTGAGTCAAATGTTATTAACGAAATGTTTACTAGAACTGAAGATGAAGTCATTTCTGTTTGTTGTATGCGTATCATTGGTTGGTTATCTGACGGGAGAGTGAGACCTGACTTGACTTGCTGTTTGAGTGTAACTGTTGAAAGAACAGGATTCATTGCGTAAAAGCGGCGTAGCTATGTTTACATATGGTAATTAGCCAAATGTTTTTCGGTTTCCCGGCGGAGCGCGTCTAATCAATACAGCGCGAAAAGGCATGAGGAAATACGACGTGTTTCTTTGGATGCATTAAAGGTTTTCTACAGTGAGTGAAGAGGTGAAGATTCATAGACATTTATTAAGGACAGGAAAACGTTTGAAACAATGACTGAAGCTACAGCACAGACAGGCGGCCTCCAGAACGAAGATGCTAAGAGCTGGATTAATGACAGAAATCTTGGGGGCTTTTCGGTGTTTTAAGGCGTTCTCACGAAAGTTACAGCATTTAGAGGCTATTTTCCGCAGCCACACAGAGCCCAGTGACAGCGGGACTGAAGGCTGTACGGAATCGACTGTGAGCAGTGGCGAATCCGAGCATACAGGGGCTGGGGCATTACAGGGGAACCACTGACAGAAAAAGTGCAAGAAAATAACAAAAATGAAAATTGTATCTTTCAGACTGCAGGGAAAAGCAGCTCATGTTTAAAAGACTGTTTCAAAAAAAAATTTAAGTAGGCCCCCCGAGCCCCTTCCTTAAAATGCTGTCCAGTAATTTTGTACATAGACTGGAGCATTTCAAATATATATATTTTACATTTTGTGGCGATTAAATATTAATTAGACTTTAAATCCAAATCCATTAGATTTGAAAAAGTTTGATTTTAGCCTAAATTTCAAAATCGCTAAATCTTGAGAAAGCACTTTATATTTTAAAGTAGATTAAACACATTTTGAAAAGAAGAATTAGGCTTAACGCTGACGTTTGTGACTTGAGGTGACTTGCCGGCTAAAGAAAAACTTGACTGGACTTGGCAAAAGCTATGACTCGACTTGACCCCATGACCAATAGGACTTGGACTAACTTGGGACTTGACCTTCACGACTTGGACTTGACTCGAGACTTGCATTTAGTGACTTACTCCCACCTCTGGTAATTGTCACTCACATAGTCACAGGATAGAACATGCGGTGAAATTCAGCTTTGATGTGCAAGGATGAATGTGTTGGTGTGGAAAGTGTGGTGTGAGAATGAGATTGGGAGTAAGGGAAAGAGTGTGTAGGTGCACATGTATTGTGAAGTCATGAATAGTTATGAAAGGCTATTAATAAATAAATAACAGTCATAACATATGTCATTTTCTTCTCTTACAGGCATCGGCAAAGATCGTGTGGCTCGAGTGGCCAAGTACTATGTGGTCCATGCCACAGCCAGGCCTGAGCACAGAGGTGGTGCACGTAAGGTTGATGAGATCGAGGCCAAGAAACAGCTGGTCAAAGATCACATCAAAACCTTCACGTGTAGGGCCAGCCACTATGGAAGAAGGGGAGCACCTGGTCGCAAGTACCTTCACAGTGACCTGAGTGTCAAAAAAATGCACAAGATGTTCGACCAGCAGAACCATGACCTCGTGAACTACTCCCTTTATTATAGTGTTTTTCGCTATGATTTTAATTTAGCATTTGGCCATCCAGCTACCGATGCATGTTCAACATGTGCCAAATTTCAATTCAGAGTTATGGATCCCAGCCTGTTGGAGGAGGAAAAACGCAGGGAGTCGGCAACGTTTATTTTACACCGTAGATGAGCACGAGTGTTTTATGACCTGCTGGGTTGACATGATGCAGAACTCGGTGCTCCCTCGAACCCCGATTGGTCAGGCCTTCTATTCCCGACAGCTTTACCTATACACATGGATGGAGCATGAGAACAGGAAAGGGAGCAACATGACTGCGTCTGCCCTGGATCACTGCTTGCGGGAAGAATTGCGTGATGCAGTTCACCGTGCCCAAAGGGTGCGTTTGTTTAGTGACTCATGTTTGGGCAAAACAAAACATGACCATGGTCTGCATGCTGTCAGCCTTCATGAAAGAGCATTGTCCAATGACTGGGGAGTATGTTTTTCCTATCAGGGCCACAGCTTTCTGCCAGTTGATCGGGTCTTTGGGAGGATCGAACAAGAAATTCGGAAGAATGACACCATTCTCATGCCAGAGGAGTACTATAAGATCCTGAAAAGTCATGGGAAACATAACATTCATGGGCAACACTGGCAGGCGTCTGACTTTAAGACTGAAACACAGGCTTTTGTTAAAACAAAAACGTCATTTAAGATAAGTGAAGCAAGAATGCTGGAACTTAAAAATGACAAGGTTGGTTTCAAGGCTGTGTATAATGGTGAATACTGCTATCACTCCGTTTTGAAGAGAGGGAAGACATGGGCAAGCTTTAGGCCAAGCCAGCTTCCCAATGAAAGCTCAGTGAAGGAAGCAAAAAAGAGAGACGTAATAAACTTGCTTTCTGAGATCGGTGTGAGTGGCGATGTGTTAGCATTTTATGATGATGCCCTTTCACATTCACAGATGAATGAGCATGACAGTGAAAGTCATGAAGAGTGAACAGGGAGATATGGCGTGATGTGGTGAATCTGTTGTGTCGTGATGATGTACTGAATCGGTTGTGGCGTCATGTGGTAAATAATATTGCACTGTTGTGGTTTACAAGGAATTAATAAAATTGCATTGTTTGCTATGTTCTAATATTGTTCCACTTTCAGCTATACAAAGATTCACTCAGGCTGTCGTAAATAATACACTGTTGTTGTTTAGAAGGGATGAATAAGATTGCACTGTTTCCTATGTTATAATATTGTTCCACTGTGTTGTGATATGTTTTGAATTGATTGTGTTAAGATTAATCCAACAAAATCACTTTGTACACTACACTTTACAAAAAAAAAAAAGATGCAATGCTATTGTAGAATTTACTTGAAAAGAAATGTGTTTTTATTGTTTAAATATTAATTCTTTAAATATTGAAATCTTAATTATATTTGTTATTGTTATAAACTCGAGCTGGTATGTGGACATTTGAAACAGAAAAAAATGTGTTGTTTATCAGACCACCAGACCATAGCAATGGATGTATAGCGTTTTGAGAAGAAATCTTCTGTGTTTTTTTACAATAAATCTTTAAATATCAAAACCTGGGTTTGAACTGTTATTGTTATTACAATCCTGAAATCTTATTATGGGAGTTTAGAAACAGAACATTGTGGTTTTCATCAGCCCACGACTCTACACTATGTTTACCAAAAAAAAGATGCAGTGGATTTATAGCGTTTTGACAAAAAAATCATCTGATTTTTAAAATAAATCTTGAAATATTAAAATCTAGATTTGAAATGTTATTGTTATTACAACCTTGAGATGTTGTATAGGAATTTGGAAAAGAAAATGATGGTTTCATCATACCACTTTCTTGCTAAAGAAAACACATTTTTACTCAAATTACTCAAAATGGATTAATAGCATTTTGGAACCAAACTCCTCAAATGTTGTGTGACCCTCCAGGGTTTTAATAAAGTCACCATCGCGTCCTCAAAGCTCATCCAGCTGCTCCATGTGCAGGTAAGTCCCACACCTCAGAATAACTCCTCTGATCGACGCAAGTGTCTCGTCTTCTCTCAGGTCTGATTTGTGATCGATCACAAACACAAATGCTCCGTCTAAACTCGCCTTTTACACCAGATAACAACAAATAATCCGGTCCGCGGTAAAAAAAAAACAAGAAAGAGAAACCTGTAGAGACATTGATGTAAATGTTCCGCTAACAGCAGCGAAACGCTTCCTGTTGTCCCTACAAAATAAAAAGCGTCAATGTTCCAGCCGCTGGAGAGTGTTTGTAATGTTAATTAATAAATGAACCTAATATTTTAGGTTCAAATGGACACAAATCTCGTTTTTCTTCATTTTCCTGGTCGTCCATTTTGCTCAAATAGAAATAAAGCCCTGTCTCTAATTTTGGCCTGGTTCCAATAAAGGCCTGGTCCTGGATGCGCTTAAGTAAATAAAGGCCCCGGCCTATATTAGAGGATTTACAGTATCTTATATTATTATTGTACGAGTAAACACCAGTGTGATCTCCTTCATGATCAAGTAGCTTCAGCCATATAAATGGTTCTCAATCTACTGACTCTGATTCAAGCTTTCAGTAAACAATGGTCTGAAGCTTGTTTACGTTCTGCTTATGTGACATAAATGATTGATTGAAATGCAAAATATACGATCTGAATTTGTCGGCCGTCTTTTTTTTTTTTAGACACAGTGCTAACTAGTTGCTAGCTGAAACATCCCAGCTATTGCAAGCATACGGCGAACGCGTCTTCTGTTTCGTATGTTTCTTCTCCGTTGATTTCTCAAATGTACATAAATCAACATAGCACACACAACAGGCAGGAGCTCCGCTGGAACCGGCATTTTCACACGTGAATGAAAATAGTACTTGCAGTTTACAGGCAATGTGTATTACTGCCATCTACTGGACTGGGGTGAAATCAGGCACGTTGATGTTGCGCGTGACGTAAGAACATGTTTGCTGTGCCAATTTGCATACTAGTGGTGTCCCATTTCTTAGGGGAAAATCTTCACTTGCACTGCCCCTCATTGAGGGTACTTTACTGTGGAGGGAACTCATAGCGAGTGTTCTCAGAGCAAGTGAGAGAAATGGGACAGGGCCATAATCTCTCCAGGGTGTCCTGGGTCTTCCACGAGGCCTCTTCCCAATAGGAATTAATTCAACAACAACAGGAGAACTTCAAAGGATTCATTCAACTCATCATGGAATCAACAAACACCCGGTTGGATTTACAGTTAAAGGACATACAAGAACTAAAAACAAGCCTGCAGTATACGCAAGGTGAGGTGGACATTTTAAAAGAAGAGAAAAGAAAACTCACTGAGCGAACGGACACAATACACAACGATTTCTATAAAGTATGCGAAAATCTGCACATCATCACGGACAAACTGGAGTATCTGGAGGGACAGAGCCGCAGAAATAACCTGGTCTTTGAGGGAGTGTTGGAGACGCCTGGGGAGACCTGGGCTGACGCAGAGGAAAAAATCAAACATCTACTAAAGGAGAAGCTACATCTACAACATCCGGTGGAGGTCGAAAGAGCCCACCGCGTAGGCAAACCAGACAGCGGGAGAGATTGGCCGAGACCCATCATCGCCAAACTACTACGCTGGAAGGATCGGGAAGAAATACTGCAGCGAGCCAAACATCTTAAAGGGACCAAAATCTACATAAACCAGGACTACACGGACACCATCAAAAGGAAACGAAAAGAGCTCATGCCGGAGCTGAGAGCTGCCAGAGAACGAGGGGACATAGCCTTTTTGCGACATGACAAACTCATTGTACGTCCGCGCACCAGTACACCAAAGAAAGCTTAAACACCGGGAAAAACATATGGATTTTGGTATGTAAAACCACATAATTTCACATGTCCTGTAATACATATACTCATACAATGACGTCCAATCATACTTCATATGTTGCTGACGGCAGTGACCTGGGATTATTACAACATAGGATTTTGGACTGTGAGCTCTTGGAGCTGAAAGCTTCAGAGTACACCGAACATAATGCACTGGACTTGGAAGATCAGTTAGACCCAGATAACCTGTTCTTAACATCTAACGCAAGTAATTGCAAATATTACACTGAGAATGAATTTAACATCTCTGTTAAAACAGAAGGGAAATTCTCAATTATCCATTTCAATAGTAGAAGCATGTACGCAAATTTTGACGCAATCAAAGAATACCTAAAACAGTTTGAGAATCCATTTAGTATCATTGCAATATCAGAAACATGGTTTAATGAGGATAAAGGCATTGTTTTCGAGTTAAACAATTATACGTTAAACTATGTAAACAGAACCAATAAAGGGGGAGGAGGAGTTGCTATATACGTCCTCAAGAAATTTAAATTCAAAATATTAGAAAAATGACCGCATCAATAAATAATTTGCTTGAATGCTTATCAATAGAAATTATCAATGAAAAAAAGAAAAACATAATAGTTAGTTGTTTATACAGGTCACCAGGCTCATGCGTGGAAATATTTTCAAATTGGGCGGAAAAAACATTCTCAGAACTGAGTAACAAGGTATTATTTATCTGTGGGGATTACAACATCGATTTGATAAATCCAAATAAACATAAGACAACTGATGAGTATATTAATCGCATGTACAGTATGAGTTTATACCCAACTATCACAAAACCTAGCAGAATAACAAAGAGCAGTGCTACCCTCATTGATAACATCTTTACTAATAATATGCAGTTCACAAATACCAGCGGTCTAATGATCTGTGATATAACGGATCATCTGCCCGTATTCACGGTGTATGATGATAATGAGTTAGATCAAAAATCACCTCAAAAATATTCTTATAAACGTGTAAAAACTGAGGACTCAATATACTCACTTTATAGTGACTTAACAAAACAAGATTGGAATGAGGTATATAACAAGAACGATGTAGATAGTGCTTACGATACATTCATGGAATTCTTTAGTGTAGCATACAATAAACACTGTCCAATTCGGCAATTCAGTAAAACAGCAAAATGACAAAATGTCCGTGGCTAACCAAGGGTTTACAAAATGCTTGTAAGAAGAAAAACACTTTATATAAACAGTTCATTAGAATAAGAACAGTTGAATCTGAAAGTAGATATAAAACATATAAAAATAAACTGACCAATATATTAAGGAAGGCTAAGAAACTATATTATACCAATCTATTATATAAAAACAAGAACAACATGAAAGGGGTATGGGAAATACTAAACACTATAATCAAGGGTAATGCAAAAAATAATTCATATCCAAACTATTTCACTGATGGGACCAATGACAATCATAGAATGAATGATATTGTGGAAAATTTTAATACTTTTTTTGTAAATGTTGGACCGGATCTGGCAGCAGAGATTCCGGAGTGTAGTAGCATCAAAATGGAGTCATTGATAGACATTAACTCAAAAACAATGTTTTTGTCTGGAGTAACTGAAGCAGAAATAATAGATGTCGTTAACGGGTGTAAGAACAAATCGTCTACAGACTGTTTTGATATAGATATGACACTGGTTAAACAAATTATATACAGTATCGTGAAACCATTAACCTACATATGCAACTTATCGTTTCAAACAGGAACATTTCCAAATAAAATGAAAATTGCAAAAGTTATACCTATACATAAAAATGGGAACAAACACATCTTCACTAACTACAGACCTGTCTCTCTGCTCCCCCAATTTTCCAAAATCTTAGAGAAACTTTATAACAGTAGAATGGATAATTTCATAGATAAGCATAAACTAATCAATGAAGGTCAATACGGGTTTCGAGCAGCAAGGTCAACTTCAATGGCCATCATTGATGCAATAGAAGAGATTACTAATAGCTTAGAGGGAAAGAAACATGCAGCTGGAATATTCATTGACTTGAAAAAGCATTTGATACACTAAATCATTCTATATTATTAAAAAAAATTAGACAGATATGGCATAAGGGGAGTGGCTTTGAACTGGATTCAAAGCTATTTAACTGGGAGACAACAGTATGTGAAGATGGGGGAGTTTACATCTGGATATTTGGACATTGGTTGTGGGGTCCCACAGGGATCTGTCTTAGGCCCAAAGCTGTTCAATGTATATATTAATGACATTTTTAACGTGTCTATACTATTAAAATTAGTGATTTTCGCAGATGACACAAACGTCTTCTATTCCAATGACAATTATAGTACTTTAGTAACTAACGTAAACTGTGAATTAAGGAAATTAAAAACATGGATGAACATTAACAAATTGTCTCTCAACCTAAATAAAACAAAAGTAATGTTTTTCGGTAATTATAATGGAAAACCAGACCCAGTAATTATAGACGGTGTAGTTTTAGATACAGTCTCAGAAATTAAATTCTTAGGAGTCACCATTGACAGTAAATTAAGCTGGAAACCACACATAAGACACATACAAGGTAAAGTCTCCAAAAGTATCTCAATCATTAATAAAGCAAAGTTTTTCTTAAATTACAATGCATTATTTTTGTTATATAGTTCATTAGTTTTGCCATATCTAAATTACTGTGTAGAAGTTTGGGGCAATAACTATAAAAGCTCATTACACCCCCTTGTTATACTCCAAAAACGTGCGGTAAGAATTATACACAAAGTAGGATATTATGATCACACTAATATATTATTTCTGCAGTCTAAACTGTTAAAAATGCATGATTTAGTTGATTTATCTACTGCCCAACTGCTGTTTAAAGCCAACAAAAATGTGCTACCTGCAAGGATACAAATGCTTTTTGCACGCACAGAAGGGGGATATAACCTGAGGGGGTGTGACAACTTTAAGGTTCAAGCAGTGTCTTCCACTAGGAAAAGTATGTGTGTGTCTGTATGTGGAGTTAAACTCTGGAACAAATTGGGGGCAGAATTTAAACAATGTCCTAATATTCATCATTTCAAATCAAGATATAAAAAATGGTATGGTCATTGTACCAGAAGGAGGAAATGGGTACTTGATTTACTAATGGGTGTCACAAAGTGCTGTATACTTTAAAGGTCAGATCTAACTAATAATGAAGTATATTGTGGTTGTTACTAATATACTATTGCAGTTGTTATTGCCATTGTTATTGTTGTTGCTGTTGTGTTGTTATCATCACTATTTTAACTTTAAACTTTAAATGTAACAGTCTAGGATTATTACCTAATAATCTGTAGATTATTCTTAGAATCAAACTTAATCGATTCAGACAGCAGTACGGCTATTGATGCTGATGGTAATATAAAGGAATTAAATTCTTAGAAGTAAATCATGCACATATCTATGTACTCCGCATTCAACATAACCCGTAGTACAGGGCAGACAGGTGGGGGTCGGCAGCTCGAGGAAACCCTCTTCAGCAGACTCCTAAACATTTGTCTCTTTTAATGCATAGTATAGGACACTCAACAAAGGATGGTCCGGTTACTCGGGGGCTGCTCCCCTCTGGCAGCTGGTCCAGTCACAGAGAAAAAACAAACAAAAAAAAATAAAATAAAAAAAACGAATCCCTTGTAACACACATCATTAAGATCATTCTTGTTATTATGAGCATCAATCGGTCTGCGATTAATGTACCTTTCATGAATAAATGTGGAGTATGTTATGTATCAAACATTTTGATACAGAGTAATGTTATATGGGTTGTAATGGTGATGAATAACGATAATGCCAACACGGTAATGAATTCGGTATGGGAAACAGAAATAATACAATGGTTGTAGAGTGTGAGATACTGTGAGTGTTGACCTGGTATAATGCAGTATGGCATCTGTTGAAATGTAACCAACTCGGTTGATAGTTGTCTTGTAAGATGGTAAGAAATATGCAGTGTTGTTAGTTATTGTTATTTAAGTTTATGAACAGGGGTGGGAGTCAATAAGCTTGTCTTCTTCCCACTCCTTTTCGAGTTAGAATGTATATTATTATTTTTTTCTTTTTTTGTTTTTTCTTTTATTGTGTATATATATTTTTCTGTTTTTTTCTTGGATTTTGTGCCTTAGCTCGAAATAAAAACTCAAACTCAAAAAACTCAATAGGACATGCCTGGAGCACCTCCCGAGGGAGGTGACCAGGAGGAGTCCGAAACAGATGCCCTAGCCACCTCAGCTGGCTCCTTTCAACGTGAAGAAGTAGCGACTCTACCCCGAGCTCCTCCCGGGTAAATGAGCTCCTCACCCGATCTCGACGGGTGCGCCCAGCCACCCTGCGAAGGAAACTCATTTCGGCCGCTTGTATCCGCGATCTTGTCCTTTCGGTCATTACCCAGATCTCATGACCATAGGTGAGGGTGGGAACGTAGATCGATCGGTAAATCGAGAGCTTTGCCCCCTGACTCAGCTCTCTCTTCACCACAACAGTCCGATACAGCGACCGCATCACTGCTGACGCTGCACCGATCCGTCTATCGATCTCACGCTCCATCCGTCCCTCACTCGTGAACAAGACCCCGAGATACTTGAACTCCTCCACTTGAGGCTAGATGTTTACATACACTTTATAAAAAGACACATTTGCATTTTTTTTCCTCACTGACTGACATGAAACTAGAATTAACTAGGGGTGGGTATCGTTAAGGATTTATCGATACTACTACTCTTATCGATACTCCTTATCGATCCGGTACTTTAACGGTACTCTTATCGGTTCTTTAAAAGCTACCGTATAATATATATATATATATATATGTATAATCCTTGGCCTATATTTATTATTATTACTCTACATTTGGACCCAATTTATTTCCAATTTGCGCATTAATATATGGGAGTTCAAATACTTTGCATACTTTAGTTTTTTTATTATTACTGTTATCTAGTAAATCAAGGATTACCAGGCTGGATAGATTTGGCTGTAGCTCTGAAGACTGAGTCCAAATGAAAACATAGTGCAGTAAAATAATGAACTCGAGCCACAGCCAGTTTTTCCTCTCAGCTTGTGTCCAGTGGGTCGACATCGGCTCGCGCTGACGTGCACGTGGGAGCACGCACGTGTGTGCACGTACATGCCGCAGAGTGTGCTGTTTTTAGAAAAAATATATCACGTGAACTCGCACCAAGAGGGAAACTCACGTGCACTTCTGTTCTCGCGAGGGCCGTTTCTGTGCCTGGCGCAGCATCTGGCGCCGGAGCTGGCCACAGTGTCAGCCGGACTCACTGTGAGTGTTAGTTTGGGGCAAACCCGGACCGGATCAGGACCGAACCCGGACCGTAGTTAATGTGAGCCGGGGATAATGCTAACGGCCTTTCAATCAAAGTCCGGCCCTCATTAGTATACCAGATTTCTAAAATGTTTCTCACGAAAACCCGCCTGGTTTTGTTAATTGTAACTAACCCAGCGTTATCACAGGAGGAATATCTAGCTGTAGAAAGTTTTAAAAAATTAGGCCAATGGCGGCCTCTAGTGTCGTGGTCGTAAAGCAGAGCAGCCAGTGGCCATTGGTTGGGATGGTGTTCTCAGGCTTGCATGATTCCCCCTTTTTCTTCCAAACATGACGATCATTATGGACAAACAAGACCACAGGATACAATGGGTTGCATAAGTATTCGCCCCCATTTAACTTTTTTACATTTTGCCACGCTAAAGACCACAAACATAATTAAATGGACAACTCCTGAGAACTTACACAGATAATTAAATGTTATCAAATTTTATGATAAAGACACACACTAATCGTGAAAGTGAAATGAAATTTAAAATGATTTTAATCATAAAAAACTGAAAAGTGGGGTGTGCAAAAGTCAGAATTAGAATCGTTTTTATTGCCATTGTTTGAGAACAGGTTCACAAACTAGGAATTGTTCATGGTGCAGACGTGCAACATAAAACACAGAATAAATAAGTTATACAACTTTAAACTATAAGGCTATAGGGGAATGCATAAAGAATATTAATATAAATAAGAAAAATAAAATAAAAAGTAAAATATGGTAAGATGACAACAATTGACAGCGGGATTGTATTTACAGATGTGTAGGTGTATTGGGTCTTGTTATTGTTCATGAGTCTGATGGCGGAGGGGGAAAAACTGTTCAAGTGGGGGGATTTATGGGTCTGTATGGACCGTAGCCTCCTGCCTGAAGGGAGAGGGGTGAATAGTCCGTGTCCAGGGTGAGACAGGTCAGCTGTGACCCACACGCCTCCGGGTCCTGGAGGTGAACAGGTCCACGGAAAGAAAAAAAATCACGTACAGGCTTGACACTGGTAACGGCACTTTGTCAGTTCTGTCAGATCTGGGGGCTTGGTCTGAGGCTGCCAACAGTGCAACCCCCCCCCCCACACACGTCTCCCCAAGCCTCCGAGACCACCCCTTTCGCCGCAATTTTTGACTTTGTTTGTGGGTGGGGAAAGGCGTCTCTGCCATGCCCGTTTAGGCTCTCTTTAGGGTGTATTCAGACCAGAAAAGTCCTTTGCTCTGCTTGTTTGTTCCGGATCAAAAGTGGACTTCTTTTTTCGTTTGGTGCAGTTCGCATTCAGACTGTACTTTTTGCAAGTGCATATTTTGTAAACACATACACGTGTGTGACAATCGATGCTCCCATTGGACAGCAATGACCACAACAAATGAAATAAAATGAATATTTGACGCTTACGATGATAATAAAAGAAATGTAAGAGATTAAACCACTTACCATTAACCTAAGCTCCACCGGAGTAGCTGGTGTAAGAGGTGTTTTGTGCGGGTGAATGGTCGTCTGCTGAGCTGTTTGTTTCTATTATGTCCACGGGACAAACTGTTGGTCTTGTTCCTCCACTCTTCTTTAATGTGTCTCGTACTTCCATTTAAGTTTGGCGAAGTTTTTCCACTTTGACGCTGCGGCTGTTCAGGAGACCGCTCGAAGCCCTCTCCTTCATTTTCTCGCTGAACACGAACGCATTTTTGTGAGTCCTTTTTAGCAGTTGGGTTAGTGCGCATCTGCCCAAATATCCAGGAGGCACAGCGTCTCCTCGTTGCCCCAGGTCTGTCCACAGCTCATTGTTTGTAGCATCCATCCATTTGGGCGGCACGGTGGCACAGCGGTTAGCGCTCGTGCTTCACAGCTAGAAGGTCCCTGGTTCGATTCCCACCTGGACGGGGCCTTTCTGTGTGGAGTTTGCATGTTCTCCCCGTGTCTGCGTAGGTTTCCTCCGGGTACTCCGGTTTCCCTACCACTAAAAACATGTACAATAGGCCAGGATGAATCAGAGTGTGTTTGAGAGTGCGCATGGGGGACGACGGATGGAAATTAGCCCAAGGCTACAATCCGGTGTGGCTTGTTTACATGCATGAGACCATGTATGTTCATTACATGCACTGTCCCGACCAAATAAACCAATAAATAAATAAAATAAATCCATATTAGCGTTAGCGGCCGCGGAGGGCTACTTTTTCCCCACGGTGCCTTGCTACGGTGGCTTGTTAAGCCCAAAAAGCCGCATGTATCCTGGAGTTGTTTCGGATCAACAGTGGTTTATATTCACACCTGAAGCGAACTGCACCAGAGTCCGTTTGGAAGCGACCGAGACCACCTGAAAAAGTGGTCTCGGTCCGGTTCTTTGATCCGCACCAGGATTCGTTTGTTGTATTCACACCTGCATAAAAAGTCCGGACCAGCGTTTGAAACGAACCCTGGTCCGTTTAAAGTGGACCAAACAGTGCAGGTCTGAATACACCCTAAATCACACATTGTGTTGTGGTGTGGTCGTTGCTGGTGAATCAATAACCAGATGATTGCAACACAACTGCTTTTGCTATTAGACACCAATTATTCACATGTATATTATGACGAGGTCATGCTCTGTGGTTGGATAAATACAGCGGATAATGGACCATGTCACTGATATAAATGACCAGGGAAAACATTTATATACTTCTGCACTTAACCAAATTGATACAGATCTCCTCAACTCAAAACTACAGATAAACTGCATCATCATGACATTACAGGCCAGCTACATTCTTGTACATCACCACAGTGCACTCTTCCATTCACTCGTATCGATCCGGGGGAGTACTCGCTGATGGAGGCCCGTGTGTCTGTGAACCGGAGTCGGCTTCACCGCTCCCTCTCACGCTAATGGCCCTTAAGTGCCTGTGTGTTTTTATGGGCCATAATGCATAGTAATGGCGAAAAGTCTAATCCGGCAGCATCACTCCTCGCATCTTATTACTGTCATCTCCGACTTTTAGCAGCATCAATTAGCGCGCATCAATTTTTCAAAACCCCATTTAAGCGCTCCACTTGTGAGCAATTATTGTCGTGGTCGGTGGAAGCGATCACTTGGAGAGAAATATGGCACAGTTGGAGCGGAGCCACGCGTTACGGTGCCCCCCAACCGGTTTGTTTGTTTGGAGGACACAAACGCTGGGTTTTTTGTTTTTTTTTAACCGTTGACTCCGCAAACGCCGCGGCCGGTTTCGACGTGAGGGAAACCGGATGGGTTTATTTTTAAAACTCCGTAGGGGAGAGTGAGCGGTGACCTGGTTTATCTAACTCCGTCCTCCCTTTTCGCGTCGCTCCATTCGGGCTGCGGCTATTGTCGCTCCTGTGCCGGGCCAGCCGCGAGGGAAAGACTATGACCGGCTATGGCCTGGTCTAGACTGTCGCCACCGCAGCCTGTAACAAAATGGATTTCACGTCAACTCTTTGGAGGAGCCGCTGAACGTGATTCTCCCTGAAAGTGGAGCAAAGTAAGTGGGTCGCTTTCTCTCTTTCTTCTCTTACTCAAAGCAAACTGTGCCCTGCTTTGTGAGTTGCATCTTTAGAGGACATTATAGTGGTTAAGAAAAACAAGTGTTTGAGGCTGACAACGGTTAAGGCGGTCAGGGTATGTCCTGCAGAATGTCAGGAAAAGCTCTGGAGACGGAGATGTGCGCAGATTAAGGCGTCATTGGATCAGACGAGAGTTATTTTGGCCTAAACAAGGAATGATCATCTCAGGGAAAAACTTAAGCAACTTGGTTATATACTCATGTTTGTTTTTTTTACTTCTTCTCGAGTAACTTCTTTTTCTGAAGCATATGTACTCTTACTTGAGAAAACATTTGGTCACCGTTTCCAATGTGAATGAATCTGTAAGTGACATAAGCTTTACATGACAGATGGAAATGACTCCGAGGTGAATGAATCTAAGGTGAATTTGCTCTCTTAACCTCTTATCCCCCGCCTTAACGAGCGCATTGGCTTTACCCAAATCTGAACGCTTCTCGACTGGAGACTCTGATCCTAACTTTTTTTTTGTCACGTTGTCGCTGTGAAGGGTTTCTGTCGCATTTTTGGTTTTTTATTATATTTTTTCACGTTTTTTGTTCCCCTTGTGTTTGCGTCATTTGTTTCTGTTGCTTTTCATCGCTTTTTTTCCCATAGCTTTTTAGACACTTCTTTTCGTCAGTTTTCATCACATTTATTTATGTTTTTTGTTGTGTATTTGTCATGTTATGTTGCTTTTCTCTTTTATCGTGATCTTCTGGCACATTTTTTGTCACTTTTTTGTTGCGCTTTTATCCTCATTTTCATCGATATTTTTTCATAGTTTATATATTTTCAGATCTGGGTAAAGCCGAACTGGACAAAATGTGCTCGGTTAAGGTGGGGTAAAGAGGTTAATCTACAAACATCCTCCAGGAAACAAAAAAACAAAAAAGGACTAATCTTCACAATAAACTGCATATTTATTAAAGTGCAGATTCAACGTTTCTACACAGAATTATATGGGAATATATGGAAATTCAAAGTGAATTTTCCTCAAAATGTTGCAACCTAATGTTCACTTGGTAGCACCTGCAGACCCCACATTTTACAGCCTTGTCTTATTTTGTAGTGGGAAAACTTGCAATATGTTTAGTGTAACCTACAGTAGTGCCTTTTACACCTGCAGTGTCTCAACTTAAACTTTAAATAATTTTCCTGTATCTTGTATCTATTTTGTTAGGTTTTGGGGGGATTATCACAACAGAACATTATTAAGACTTTAAAGGTGCAACTTTTTATGTGTACATTTTTTATATATCGGTGAGTATTTGACCTTGTAGTGACCCAATGGCTGTATGAGTGGTCAGCATAGGGCCTTTATTTTCCATCAAAGTGGTCTTTACGACACTCCATGATCAATTGTTTGGAAGGTTTTCACTGCCGACGGAGCCTCTCACCAGAACACCTACAAAACACTTGATCACGGTGGTCTCTAGGACACTCCAGGATCAAAAGTAAAGGCGCCATGCTGACCACTCATACAGCCCCTGAGTCACTACGAGGTCAAATACGCACAGATATCAACTTTTCTGTTCTCATAAAAAGTTGCATAATGCACCTTTTAAAGCTCATGTCATTCAGTACTCACAGTACTTATACTTGAGTAATTATTTGGGTCACTAATTTTAACTTCTACTTGAGAAAAGTGATTTTAAAGTAGTGGTACTCTTCCCATCCCTGCGAGTTATTAGTTTTGTGCCACACGGGTCACAGAGGCGGGCAGTCCTACTTGGTTACAGTACATTCACTCCGGTTCATGTAGGACAACTTGAGTCACTTTTGGAAGGAGCTTAACTAGTTCTAGGAGTAGTCTTATCCAAAGGTGGCTATTGATGAAGTACACATTTTTTCTGAAGATATTTGAGTAGTGTTTTTATTGAGGACCGTTTAGTGTACTGCATGTTCCTTTTAATAACCTTACGATTATTACCAATTGACCTTTTGCAAAAGCCCCCCCCATTAAGGAACATGAGCTCGCTCCGCCAAGAAGTGGAGTTTAACACGTCATGTTATACAGTCCAGATCAGTTCATCATTTTGCATGGCTGGAAGGTTCCAGGTAGAACTTCAATATGCAACAAGAGGATATGGGAGTGAGACACAAAAAATATTTTTTAGTAAAGCTTTTATTGAAAACAACAGTAACCTTCATTTGGGTGGAGGATCATCCAGTGTCTTGATGGACAGCCAATGGGATCCTCTGGCTCAGTGCTGGGGACATTTCTGTGGGTTTGACTTTTTTGTTACATTACCCACGGGATCTTTCTTTCTTTCTTTTTTTTTTTTCAGTTTTCAGGTCTTGGGCCAAATTGGTCTCTGTACATATAAGCTTTTACCTGGAAAAAAAACAAAAAACATACCTAATTATCACAATAACATGTTTAAATATTGCACTGATTCAATGTTTCTCCATAGATTTTTGTAGGATATTGTAATTTCAAGAGCCATTTTCTCAAAATGCATTTTTCTCATGTTGGTGCGACGATATCTCCACGTCAGTAGCACCGACACATTTTCAATAAGATTTTTAAGATTTTTCTCCTAGCCAGATTTATTGAAGTTTGAATTTCAAAAACAAGGCAAAATTTCAAGTTTTACAGATTTTTCCACAAAAAAACCCTGTTAATTAAAAAAAAAGATATCCAAAATCCCCTCAGAAAAAGTCTCTGTAATATTATGTTAACAACACAAAATCATAAATTTGAATCTGGCTCAATATGGGAAATGTTTGCCATTTTTAGGCATAAAACGGCTTAGTTTTATATGGAAACATAAAAATGACTTGTTTTCTCATATTTTTTGATTGATTTTATTTGAGCTATTATTTACATTGCGTTATTATTTACATCATTACATTTACATTATCACAAAAAAAAACAAAAAATAAAAATAAATAATGACTCAAAAGGAGTAGGCCGAAACAAGAAAGCTTATAAGTGCCTACCCCAATTTCAAAATACAATTATTGATTAGTAGCATTGATAATTCGAAGCTTTTACATGTAAAGAAAAATCTGATGAGACTTACAAGACATCTTACAGGTATGAAAAACATAGAGCGAAAATAGAAAAGTTTGTGATTTATGAGTGTATTTACTTAGTTTTATAGTTTTCTCTTATTTTTTATCATTGTTAATATTACCATTCTGGTCACCATACCACTTATTGTTTAAGTAGTCATAGTGTTTTAGATATACATATATTATATATATACACATACATTACTAGCGCACATATTTATTATTTATCATCACCATATTAACAATGACAATAATAGCATTCTCAAAAGTATCATTCTCAAAAATATCATCATAGAGCATTTATTTACAAACAATCAATGTAGCAGAAATGTGTAAAGTGAAGGCCAGGTGGAGAGGACCAGAGGAGCAGGCCAGGAGTGGGAAAGGGGCGGTCCGTTTGTAGGCGGCCAAGCAGACACACCGGGCCCAGGCACATCCGTGGTCACCTCAGAATAAGACAATGTTAGTATTGACAAAACCAGACGGCACCCCCAAGCTAGGGGCCGTCACACACCTCAGCAGTGATGGCGCGCTGCGAGAGGCTCTGCTTACGCAGCTCAACAAGCCAGCATAACTTTATCTGGCCATAAAACCGAAAATATTAAGCAGATCTCTCTCTCTCAAAGAAGTGGCTGAAAGCTAGGGATGCGCTGACTACATTTATGGAGTAGTTTAAGTGTGTAGAGATCTTGATTCTGTGTAAATAGCAGGTTCATTCCTCGTGAACTACATGACTGTCTCCCATGCAGAGAGTGATCACACGATCATTAGTGCCATGGACAATGACTACGTTATATTATCCTTAACCTGCACACACAGCTTACGACCAAAAACAAAACAACAAATCCAATCAACTGAACACACCACGTTGGCTTACAGCACAAAAAGCAATGGATGGCACAGCAGCGGCCACCAGCGATAAAAAAACAAACTTTCACTCCCCCGTCTGAAGTAACCTTTGCGCGCCTTCTGCTCAGCAAACTCGTGGTAAATCCATTGTAGAGTTGGCAAATCCGCGCTACATCCTTCTGTCTTAAATCACGCTCTGAAGGCAAGGAGTCGGCTCGGGAAACGTAATGGTCAGCAGGGGGCTGTGCATGTTTACAGCCAGGGCATCATCAGTGGCAGTGGGAAAGCTAACCTGGAAAAGTTCATTGGTTTTCAGGCAGAAAAACAACCTCTGCAGTAGTATTCCAGCGTTAGCAGAAGCGGCCTCCGTGAAACACAGGGCGTTGCATAGTCATGAAGCCACACACACACACACACACACAATGACACGCCCCCACGGCGTGCGCCATTTCTCTGACAAAACAAGACTTTTTCAACCTGAAAAACTCATCAACAATAGGCGTATGTATGAAACAGCCTTTTTTGCGTGGCATTTGTTTGCTAAAGCATGTGTCAACAACACAAATCAAAGCAGCTCTGCTTCTCCTCCTCCGCGGTGTTTACTCAGTATGTAAATACAAACAGACAAAGTCACGCCCCTACTGCAAGCTCCGAAATCTCCCTAATCTAGTCGGTTTGAACCTAAAAGTTTACGCTTTTAAATATACTAATACTGCTAGCTTAAACATGGAGAGGCTACTTCGTGGACTGAACGATTCTGCTAAAAAGTGAAAATCACCAATTTTAAAAAACAACAACTTTGTTTTGCATTTTTCTCAAAACTCGGGCTGCCGACTTGTGTCCCTGGTTCCCACGGCGGGTCACATATATTCTAGTTTTAAGATTTGTAAATGTCTTTCTTTGGTGTACAGAGAATGACAGGTACACAGGTGCACACCCTCTGTAAATGTCCTGTGTTTTCTCCACAGCCACCATGTCAGATGCCCTGCAAGAGCAGTACCCGGAGGTGCTGCTGGGGATCCTGGAGGAGCTGGCCGGGATGAGGCAGTGGCTGAGCTTCCAGGACCTGTGTCGGATGGTGAGCAGCCGCTTCCCCCTGGAGCACCTGGTGGAGCTCAGGAGCCTGCTGTTCGCCGCCGCCACTCGAGACCCGTGCTTCCCCGCCACACTGTTCCGAGAGCGCGTCACCACCAGGGGGCAGCGGCTGTCTCCCATCGGCGTGGCTGCGGACATCGTCACCATCTTCAACCTCATACAGATGACGGGAGGCGGGCCCGAGCCGGTCGACCAGTCGCCAGGGCCTCCGCTGCCAGGTGGGTGGAGTCAAATGTTTGTATTGTGACAACGCTACACTTCATGAGCCAAAGCGTGCCTCACAGCAAGAAGGTCCTGGGTTTGTGCGGGGGCTTTATATGTGGAGTCATGGTGCTCCGGTTTCCTGTACTTAACTGAAAAAAATGTCCAATAGGGCCCCTTATAGTGCCAGGACTCCCCTGGAAATGAGGCTCTGGAGTTCAGTGAGGTTTTACGGCTTACAGGGGGTATTTATACAGTGTTCCTCCCGCAGCCCTACCAAACGAGGAAATGCTTTATTTTCTAAAGGGCCTATCTCACCGGCCTGGAGACTAGTTGGAATCACCGTTACTCGCCGGCGATGTCTCCGAGATGTTCCCTGGAGATAAGGCGAGTCTTCAGGTAGTCTCAGTGAAAACGAACACGATCAACTACAGCAGAGACAGCACAGACTTTTTCAAGTCTCCACGTGATCTCCGAGACGTCTTCACACGGCCTCAAGCTGTTGTGGTCGACGTCGCAAACACTATTTGTTGTCCTCAACCTGTGAGAAGTTTCTGTGACGTTCCTGCAATGTCTCCGAGACCTGAGAACTTCTTTAAGAACTGTTGCTATGAATGAGACTGATGTTTCCAGCCTGGGCAGTGGGAGATGTCGGGGTGAGGTGGAGAAGGCGACACACAGCTCTGAGGCCGGGATCAGGGCTGTTCTGGACAGGACTGCACTGTATCACTGCACGCAAAGAACGAGCCACTGAAGCGCGACCCTGTGAAGGACACTCTTTTTGGTCACTTGTAATGGGATATCGTAGACATGGCCCCGAGGTCATGACCACAGTTGAGAGTAGAAACGCAAACTGATGATGAAGACTTTTATTTTGTCACATGAAGCTTCTGCGCAAATTCACCCTGGAAGACCTACCGGCTGCATTCATTCACCTCATCACCGGCCTCTCTCAATCATCCAATCACAGACCCTGCTTAAAGGAATAGGCCACCGTTTTTCCATACTGAGATATGTTCTTACCTAGCTTAGACGAGTTCATTTGTACCTGTCTGGTCTCCACGTGTGCCTTCTGTAACGTAAACACAGCACAGACGGCGTAGCATTTAGCCTCTCTCTTCTCCTCTATAGCTCCAAACGAGGTGAAGATAGAAGCTACCAAACTCTTCCATGTTTTCCCTATTTAAATATGGTTACGTGAAGTGTTACACCATAAGTATTATTACACAAAATTTAACGATGTGGATTTTCTAAGCAGATAAAAAGGGGACTATATTGTAAGGCGTAATAATACCAGGAGTAATTCGGCATCCGCGCAGTGATATCTTCACTTAGTCCCCTTTTTATCCACTTAGAAAATCCACATTGTTTAATTTTGTGTAATTATACTTTTGGTGTAACACTTCACGTAACCTTATTTAAATAAGAAAACGTGGAAGAGTTTGGTAGCTTCTATCTTCACCTCGTTTGGAGCTATAAGGAGAAGAGAGAGGCTAAATGCTAACGCCGTCTTGCTGTGTTTACGTGACTGAAGGCACAGTGTAGACCAGACAGGTACAGATGAACTCGTCTAAGCTAAGGTAAGAACATATCTCAGTATGTAAAAACGGTGGCCTATTCCTTTAAGCCGCACCTTCACGACAGCCAATCATCGCAACTGCTCATCGCTCAGGATCCCTTTCTAACCTCCCTGGTCATTCCATCCTCCACCTCTTTCTCTACCTGGCCTCTCCTCGGCTTTGCTCGTCGTCGACTGGCCAACTCAGGTCTCCGCTTCCACCACCAGGGTCCAGGCTCGGGGAAGATTCTGGCTATCATTCATCAATGCCGTGCATTTCATTTCGTTCGTTCAATCTTCAGCCGGAGTCTGAGCCCCAATAATGATTCATGTTCATTAATTAAACACTTATACTTCTGGAAGAATACTCCCACACATCAGTAGTGTTAAACTACTGAACTAACTACTGCTTAACCAACACCCATTTTTTAGACGCCAGGTACTGGACAATAAGTGAAAATTAAAAAAAATCAAAACATTTGTGGAGGAGTTTTGATGATACACTTCTACTGAAAGCCCCATATATTGGATACAGAATACTGGCTCCTTCTGCGTCTAAGAGACAACATCCTGACTGTATGAGAGTAATCAATTATACAAATCCCCCAAAATGTCAGTCTTATTGTGTCTTCGGTGTAATTGTAAATTCAATGAGCCCTGGATTAATGTGAATTGTGTTCAATTATTCGTGTCTAATGAGAGATGTGGTGCTATATAGTGTGCCATTGTGGGAAGAAATGTTGGTCACTCTCTACTTTTCAGCTTAGTAAGGTGATAATGGGATGGATTTGTCAGGAATGCTCTCTAAGTCCTTCTCTCTCAGAACTAATTTTATTGATTTCTTTCCTTCATTTGATCAGGCAAAGTGTAAAGTTATCTACAGTGTCGCCCTGCAAGTGCTTACGTGCATTTAAAGGAACAGGGAAGGCAAAACAAAACTATTACAATGTATATGTAACTGGTGAGTAATAACAGAATATTTCATGGTTACTAAAAGTTGTTGGGCCAATTGACTAGGTTCGCACAGGAGGGTAAGTAACATACTGTAAGTAAAGTGGTAGTGCATAAGAGTGAGTGGAGCCACTGGTAAAAGTTTAGATTGAAATATATTAAAAGTTCACAATATTCAAATTCAATAACACAAAAAATAAAAGTACCCTTTAAATTGTTCCCAATCTGAGCTCAGATGTATGTTTAGTCAGTCAAAAGTGATCGTTGTTTGGTACCATCCTACCGCACAGTTGCAACAGTTTGTGGTGGGAGAACGACCGGTTCCCCAGCCAAGGTTCGATTCAGTTCAAGCGGACATGCTCGCCATCTCCCTCGTCAGGAAGAATTCCAGATCCAAGGTCCAGCATAAACAAAAATACCTAGCCGGTACAAAGAACAGGACTAATTACAATTCAGTTCACATTCTAGTTCAATATATGGCTATATCACAATTAATGCAAGTGTATGAGAAAAGAAAAAAACACTATAACATGTATAAATCTAAATTTTTTAGTGTAGCTTATAATCATGCGATATGTGTAAATCCCATAAAAGCACATTAGTAGTTCAAAAGTTCATATATTAAACAAGAAAAGTAACAATCATGAATTACCGATAAACTATGGTAAATCACTTTTACAAAGTGCACCTTTAAGTTGCATTAAGTACTTTTGCATTATAATGTAATGCATTGATTCAAATGTTCAAAAAACACATTTCCAAAATAAACAAAATAAATATTCACATTTGCAAACTAATTGTTACCGCAATAGAATAATTTGGCAAAATAAGGCTTGAGAATATCACCACAATTGCATACATCCCCATCTTGTGTCTTAATTTAGCAACAACACAAATAAACTTGAGTGCACAAAATATATCACATTAAATGTTGGTTTTAGCACCACAGATATTATTTACTAATTGGTGGCTTTAAAAAGGGTGCAATACTTTCAGAACAAGCCACAAAGAGGGCATTAACGTGCGCCTGGAGTGTTATCATGGCAGCAGAACGAGACTAATTGTACAATAACGGCTAGCGCAAGGCTAAGTGAGCTAACAGCTGGTTTCACACTCACAGAGCGCCTCTATTTCAGTTGCTTTTCCGTTGAGGTTTTGCACACACACACACGGCAAGCAGATCTAATTATAAAAAGTGGTGGTTAGCTTCCGATGTTAATATCATTTTATGTTACAGCTAGCCCAGACTTACCCCAATTTCCTCCAAACCCTGCACAGCAAAGGAGATCCACTACGCTTCCAACGTCTGCCGCAGATCTATGACAGAGCGGCTTCGTTTTAGCATCGTAGCTGTCAGTTAGCTGTTTTTAGCTTAACGTTTTTCCACTCACCAATTCATTGTTATTGGTGAAACCAGCAGAAGTGGGGTCGGATCCTTCTCTCCTTGGTCTCCGGTCTTGATCTTAAATTGGAGAATGCTAAATTTTTCTCAAAGTGAGTTTTCTGCACTTTCAGCGTTCAGGTTCAAGTTGTATGTTACATATAGTTAAACAGGAATCATTCATTAACACTAGCCTGTGTTGTATAGCAGAGAGTTCAGGGATTCCAGCTTTATGTGTATTTCAGGCGGATTCCAATCATTAGCAGCAGCACTAGCAGGGCTAAAGGACATGAAGCAAAAGGAAGACATGGTTTACACCCTGTGTAACACAATGTAGTGTTACACAGGGTGCGACGTGGCAACTTCCTCTTTTGAAAAGTGTGTGGTGATCCTAGATAGATAGATAGATGTGTGGCAGTCTGTTGCTCACGTTCACATTAACAGTTAAACACACATAAAATAGCAATAAATACACGTATCACTTAGAGAAGTTAAGGCACTACAATACTAATGTTCAAGACATTTCCCGTACTCCTCCTCTGCTCCTCCCTTAAGTGGCTCTATTATAGGGTCTGATGGCACGAGGGACAAATGAGTTCTTCAATCTGTCGGTGGAGCATCCTAGAGGGAGGAGTCTGGAGCTCACAGCGTTTCTCTGGCGGAAGAAGACTGAGTTAAGGGGGTGGCACTGATTGGACAGGATTGCCCCGATCTTTCAGAGCATCCTCTGCTCCAACCAATCTCCACATCTTAAGGAGGGTCACAGTGGGGTGTGAGAGGGCCCAATGGAAGGGAAAGTTTTTTTGTCCACACCTGTTTCAGGCACAAACATGCTTTGGTCGAGGGAGCAGCGCGCTTTTTCCGTAAAGGCGTATTTTTGTAACGGCCGCTATGTCATCTTATTGTGGGTGGATGCTTTCAGGGAATGTGTCCAAAAGAAAGTGTTATGGAGGAGGAAAAAGAGATCCAAACGCATAGCAGCTCGGAATGAGTAACATCAATTTAATGGAATTCGTCCAAGATAAACAGGCAACGAACAAAAACAGGCAACAGGCACTTACAAAAGGTGCGTGGACCAAAACTGGAGAATATCCCAAGATACACGGACACAGGCAGGGCACGACGAGGACAAACACAACCATGACAAAGACAATGAACCGACAAGGACAATGGAGAACACAGGGGTATAAATACACAGGGAACAGGTGAAACACATTAGGGCGGGGCAGGTGCTCAACAATGGGAAGGCAAAGCAAAACCACACACACAGACCAGAAATATTAAAAAAAACATACCAAGACTGAGACACAACACCAAAACAAGGGGAAACAAAACAAACCCTGCCCAAACTAACTAATCCAACTCAAACCATAACAGAAAGATAGCATTGAAGAGGACCGTTACAACACCTGAAAGTGTCAAACGAGTTTGTCTATTTCAATTAAACCATATAATCTTTGTCTTGTTCACAGTGAGTGAGAGGGCCATATTTGTAAAGTTTTTTTGCAGATTGAGAAAGCTTTCTTTCTGAGTAGCTGATTCTGGAGATCCTCCATCATCATCATCATCTGTATACAGGTCTACAATTCTTTTGCTAATGGATTCCTTTGCTAACAGATGCACAAATTTATGTATACAGAAAACAAATTTGGACCTAGGATGGATCCCTGAGGCACCCCCTTTGGAGACACAGGAGGCTCTTTTCCACATGCAGGCGCGTGTCAGTCGAATGGCTCTTTCACCCGCTTTGTCGAGCTTTTCCATAACAAAGGCCAGTGCCAAACTGGTCTGACCAGGTATAGGTTTTGGGACCGACCTCTGGCTGTGGCCAAAGCGCTGACCCGTGTCTGATGTGACGTGAACAGACTCTGGCCTCTGATTGGCAACGAGAGAGTGGACAGCCCTCACTATTGACACGCAGGTCATACGGATTTAATATTTCACAACATCATACCGCTGTACTGAAAGGGGATTTTGCCGATAATAGCATTTAGCCGCTGTTAGCGCAGCTTTAGCTGGTGTTAGCATAACATTTGCATGTAGATTACCTTCATAGTTCGTAGTTTAGCAGTTTCTTTTCTGTTTTAATACAACAAAACTTTTAATGACGATCTGTACAGTGTGCGCCTCTGTGCGGCTCCGCCTACAACAAATGCATGTGTGTGTGTGGTGGAAACAGAAAGGTCTGCAGGCTAGTGTCGATACGTGCACGTAGATCGTGGCGTGCCGGTTCGCGCTATGTGGAACTACGGCTAAAGAGGACAAGAACACTAAGGCCCAATCCCAATTCTCTTTTCTACCCCTACGCTTTCCCCTCAGCCCTAGCCCTTTCCCTACACCTTGAAATCGAGGGCTAAGGGCGAGGGTTGAAAAGACCGCCCTAAGAAATGGGACAGTCCTCCATGACTGCATGGACTGCATTTTACAACTAACACAGATGAGTTAGGTTATGTGAGTTTGGAATGGAATCTTATTTGTATATATTTTTTGATGCTGTTTTGTAACACCTAAACAACAAGACTTGGTCTCAGTCTTAGCCAGAGCTGCGAGAGATCAGCCGATTTGCTCATATAGCGCTCAGGGCGGGGACAGGCAGCCTCCACTCTGAACCCCGGGCCTGAGCGGAGTCTGCCAAGGTGCGCTCAGATCGGGTCAGTCTCAGACCTGGGCTCAGAGCACAGCGGCATGGAGAGACAACGGGCACCGCAGCGAGGCTCTGAACCCCGTGTGTCATGTCAATAGCGACATATCGGAAGTTTGGAAAGAAATCCAGATTGAGCCAATACAGCGCAAATAAACGGAGCATTCACACCAGCAAAGCGAAAACGGAGAATTGACATGTTTATTGCAATGCACTGTTCTAATTGTTGCACAAAGCGAATAAAGTCACGAACAAAGAGTTATACAACTTTATAAATGTTGCAAGAGTGCTTATTGATGATGTTCGTGAATTCAGTTCGCAGCTTATTTCTGTGTTTTGTCAAACTTCTCCTACCCCTTCGTCTGTAGTGCGCATCTGAAAAACCCTCGCTTTGAGGACTATGAGGCCCTCTTCCTCACCCCTACCCATAGACTGTACAAATAATAGACAACTCCTCCTCACTCCTCCCCGTTTAGCATAATGACCACGTTCGAGGACGAATTCATGGCGGATTTACAGACTCCTCCTCCCCAGCTCTGACGAAGCATGTTCCTAATAAGGGCATAAGGGCGGGATCTTCACTGTAGACTCGGCCCTTGTGTGACGTGTAGCTCACGCAGCTCCAATGCTAACAGTCCGACCCTCATTAGTAGGAGATTTCTAAAATTGATCCTACGATAACCAGCCCGGTGCCTCTGATTGTGTCTAACCCAGCGTAATCACAGGAGGAATATCTAGCTGTGGACTAGGGCTGCACGATTTTGAGAAAAAACCTAATTGCGGTTTTTCTGACAAATATTGCGATTGCGATGCGATTTTCGATTTTTCTGTTCAATACTTTTAAGTGCGTAAAACTAAAATTATGAATAAAATATGTTGTTACTTTTATGAGACAAAGGGTTAAATAAACTACATACATAGTGATTAAGGTAATGAGATTGTTCGATGCTTTGTGATTATTAAATGTTCCCCTTAATGTCCAAAATTACTGAAACTACTGGGATTTTACACATGAAACAAAAACTATACATTACAAAACTAATCTGTGGATTTTACATTTCGAGATTTCCATCAAAAACTCAACGTGAATGTTGAGACGAGTGGTGCTGCTTATCACACATCAGTTTCTGAATGTCTGGCTCTAAAGAGGAGAATTTCAGTCTCACACTGGAAAACCTAACTTAACAGGTATTGGGAAGGGCATGAGCACTTTGAGGGCAGACTCTGTAAGCTTTGGATGTTAGGTAACGCAGACTTGTGCACAGACGCACATGCCGTGGAAAATAGGTTCCACAAAAGCGTTCTCTGGATCACAAGCAACAAAACGCTGCTTATTCTATGAAAATCCGCTGCATATTGACGTCAAACACCTACTATAAAGATGGTAGAATGAGTTGTGGCTGAATACAGTGGCGTACGGCGGCGGCGCGCAGCAGCAGGCCGAGATTGTTCGACCCGCCACAACCAAACCCGCCATCAAAGGAGAATTTATGACCCGATCCGCGAGAATGGCTGCGGAGACCGCGGGGGAACCCGCAACCCGCGTATCAGGTGCGCTACTGCCCCCAGCCATGTGTGAAATCCTGCGCGTTTTACAATAGCTACATATTGACAAACGGGATGAAGAAAGATTACGCACGGTTCTGAGAAGTGCCCTCCGTGCACGGCCATTTCTGATTCGCCACCAAGCCAGGAACGCGAGATTCGACCATTTTGATTGGCTAATAGGTTTGTCAATCAAATGTCAGGGGTGGGAAAAAAAAAACTCAGCCTCCTGAGGTTAGGTTATCGCAGGAGTTAAAACCTCATATCGATGCGATAAAGGTTAATCGTGCAGCCCTACTGTAGACAGTTCCAAACAATTAGGCACCGGGCATTAAAGTTGTTTTTAACGTGTCTAAAGTGCAATGGATTCCAATGGGGGCCTAGCGGGTATATGGCGGTACTACAGCACTGGTGGAGCAATGGCGGCCTCCAGTGTCGTCGTCGCAAAGCAGAGCAGCCAGCAGCCATTGCCCCTACCCCTCACCGCACAATAGAATTGGGACACCCCTTCGTCTCTCGTGAACGCGCAAAACGGAGGGGAAGAACTAGGCAGAGGGCTAAGGAGTAGAATTGAGATTGGGCTTAAATCTATTTTTACAGTTTGCTGAAAGAAAGTTTGAGAACCATGTCAAGGACTGATCAGAAACCCCAATCTGGCTGAGTCGTTTTCTTAAGACAAACCATAAGCTTTTGTTAAATCTGTGAAAATAGCTGCAAAATGTTGCTTAGAATCCAGAGCAGATGTTTCAAGGAATTTCAAAAGAGCTGTGACACAGCCATGGCCTGAATGAAGCTCAGTGTGTGCATGGATCAGTATAATAATTTAAAATAAGAAAATGGTCTATAATTATTCAGGTCATAACGATCAGTAAAAGAGGGACTAATGCAGGTTTCCAGACGATGGGTATTCACCAGTTTTGATAGACGCTAGGGGTGGGGCAGTAACGGGAGCTGCTGTTTTGTAAAATGTATTACAGGAAAAGATTTCAGACATAGTTCATGAGCTGCAGAAGGTGAGATAGTATTGAGATTTGGAGACGATCGAGCACCATTAGAATCAGCAGAGGGCCTTAATTTCTGCCATAGGCCTATGCACACTTTCAATGTTTTATCATTGTTGTTGGTTTTACCTTTTTTGCACAGGAATATTAGGAAAATATACATTTCCAATAATTCAACACGTAAATAAATATCATTATCTCTGCATATTATGTACCAGGTGTACAGGTGCTCGTCATATAATTAGAATATCATGAAAAAGTGTATTCACTTCTGTTATTTAACTTAAACTGTGAAACTAATATATGATAGACTCAATACATGCAAAGTGAGATATGTATAGCCTTTATTTGTTATCATGTTGATGATTATGGCTCAGCTTGTAAAAACCCCAAATTAAAAATCTCATAAAATGTGTATATTTTGAAAATGGACTGTAAGCCATAATCATCAACATTATAACAAATAAAGGCTTGACATGTGTCACTTTGCATGTCATGAGTCTATATCATATTAGTTTCACATTTTAAGTTGAATTACAGAAACAAATGAACTTTTTCATGATATTCTAATTATATGACGAGCACCTGTACGTGTGCACACATCTGGGGGATACCTAGTAATGGTGGACTGTCATCATTTAAAACCCTCTTGGAAAATGATGCCTATATTGAATTTTCTGCTCTTCTAATCTCCTAATGAAAAGAAAAAGATGAAAAATGTCTAATTATTTCCTTCCCTTGGCTGCAGGGGTGCCCCACCTCAGCGTGCCGTGGAGAGAGAGAGTCCGCGCCCAGTCCGACTCGGATGGGCGTGGCCTGGACCGCCTGCCCCTCCCGCCGCGTGGGTACTCTGCCCGTAAACGCGGCAGCCTCCCCCCGGACCCTCTCTCGCTCCTGTCCTCCTCCCCTCCGGCCAGAGCGCGAGCCGTCTCCTTCGACCTGCCCCACACCACGGTGCTGTTTCCCCCGTGGCCCCCGCACCAGCAGGCACCGCCCGGGGCCATGGGGAGCCTCTATCTGCCCCTGGAGACCGACAGCGAGTCGAGCGGAGAGTCCAACCACGCTGACGTGTTCGAGCCCGAGCCAGAATCCTCCGTGGACCACAAGAGGAGCATTTTCAAAAAGGACTTTCACAATCAGCCGCCGCTCATCCCGCAGGTGAGTGCACAGCCTTTACGTTTATGTCCTGCGTTAGACTTGGGTTAGACCTGACTTAGCTTTTCTTTTCAAACTAAATGTTCAGATACGATGCCTTACTATGCTATTATGCTATACTTTGTTCTTGGGCCATAATCTATTAAGACAGAGGTTTCGCTCTAGTTTAAGTGTTAATGCTAAGCCGAGAACATACAGTATTTTTCAACAATAGCAGACATCTAATGTGCTTCAGTTGTAGAATATGGTGTGAGCTTTAAAAAGTAGCCAACTTAATCAGACTTTTGCATGCGTTGCCAAAATATTGTGCATGTAGCCTTGTCTTTATATTTTATTTAGCCCATTATTATTCTGTCTAAGCTTCTGACGTGTCATCCTGTTTTAATTCACACCACGCACCATTTATTGACGTCTTTTAAATCTAATCCTGCTTGTCAGTGTTCCGCTATGAAAAGCTAAATGCTTCCTGCAGCCCTTGCAAAACATGTTCTTGGTAATTGATATGTTTGGAGCAGGTCTCTCCTGCAAATGGAGCAATGAGTCTCATTTGAAAGAGTCTAAATATTACCAGCATGGTACTGAGTACCCAGGGCCCACAGCAGGGTAGGGGCCCTCAAAAGTGCTGCAAAAAGCGTTTTGTATTGTACTTTCTAAATTTCCTCATAATTGATATAAGAATTTAACACAATCGGGCTGAAATACAATGGTTGCTCGACAGAATTTTGCACAAACAATAATGATAGATGAATCTCAGGGCCCTGACACCCCTTTAAAGTAGAATATTCCACCACCAGTTTAAATATCTATACCACTACAGGATTAAAGGTTATTCAATTTCTGCAAACAAACAAACAAACCATGAACTAAGTATCCAATACAAATCTGTATTGGATATGTGTTTGTATATGACTTTTTTTTTTTAGGCCGATCTATTTTTTTCACCTGGTTAGGCTATATATAATAAAGTTATAATAGAAAATAAATGAACTGTAATGAAATGTAGAACCGTGTGTGTCAGTAATCAAAACAATTATTTCACATGATTAAAGGCACACTGTGTAACATTTTGGACCATACACAAACATGCTCTTAATGACCAGCTAGTCCGACATCAAAACCTTAGTGCTGTGTGATGACGTCATCAGGCCGCGTGCCTCTGTTGCATTAGGCAGGTGTGAGGGCTGGCCAGCAGGGGGCAGATGTGACATAGATCATTAGTTTAGAAACGGGAGCATATTATAATAATATTACAATATAATTTGTACTTTTTTATTTAAGGCAACAAATAATCGTTTATAATCGTGATTTAACTTATGACTCAAATTTATTGTGATTATATTTTTTTATATAATTGAGCAGCACTACTTGAAACTTGTACTTCGCAAGTCAAAATTACTCATATTAGGGTAAAATATTCTTAATTCCAGTAATTTGAATTTATCGAGATATGACTTTTAGCATAAATGCTGCATTTTATTCTATTTATTGGGTGAAATGGAAAAGGAGAATTTATGACCCGATCCGCGAGAATGGCTGCGGAGACCGCGGGGGAACCCGCAACCCGCGCATCAGGTGCGCTAATGCCCCCAGCCATGTGTGAAATCCTACGCGTTTTACAATAGCTACATATTGACAAACGGGATGAAGAAAGATTACACACGGTTCTGAGAAGTGCCCTCCGTGCACGGCCATTTCTGATTGGCCACCAAGCCAGGAACGCGAGATTCGACCATTTTGATTGGCTAATAGGTTTGTCAATCAAATGTCAGGGGTGGGGGGAAAAAAACTCAGCCTCCTGAGGTTAGGTTATCGCAGGAGTTAAAACCTCAATATCGTGAAATGTTACGTGGTGTTCCTTTTAAAATTAAAACGTTTTTTGGAGCATTCTGGAATGGGCCGAGATCTCGAGCCACAAGATTTTCTTTTTTTAAATAAAATAAGCATACTGTAGAAAGCTTATGGTGCGCAAAGGAAATATACGTCAAATTGCAGGCCACGGTGCTCAATTATTAACAGTTATACTTGCAGACTATCACTTTGTACTGAATATATTGGTTTGCAGGAAGGATCATTTGTTTTTAAATGTAGTCCCTTAAATATGCCGCCTCAGTTTTTAAACCTGCAGACCGGAGCTGCTGCGGATCATGACCGTATGATTTTAGTGTGAAGAAAGATGATTTTACAGTTTTTTATTGTTTGCTACAACCAGCTCAATCCCACTTGATAGCCTCATGATTATTCTTTATTATTCTTTATTGTGTTCTTGTCCTGGCCCTCAGACGAATTTGTCTTGGCCCTCAGGCTTCTTGCAAGAAACACCGCTAGAAAATGCGAGTTTAATAATCCTACACAATTATAACCTGCAAGATAGAGCTGTTATGAAGGTTACGCGTCTAAACAAGAGTGTGGTTGCTCTCTGCTGAATGTTTCACCACAGTCATCATCACAATTGCTCCGAACATCTCAGTGTTTTTGTGATGCACTGTGGCTTCTTGCGATATTTGCGATTTAGTGATCGTATTGTGCCGCTTTAAAAACGATCAATATGTCTCATTTGACCGCAGTGACCATGTCATGTCTGTCTGTCCTCTGCAGGTGACGGTCCAAAGCGAATCGCCGAGTCCTGGATCCACCAAGACTGGATTTGACAACCGCAGTTTGGATGTGATTCCAAACCCGTATCCATCTCCCACGATACCGCACCATTCTCCCAAACAGACCAAGCACGAGAGCCTGGACGACCTCCAGGATTCCACCTACTTTGGCCCTGGATCGGTGCCCGACTCCTGGTCACCGCGCCACCTGCACCCCCCTCCCCTAAAGGCCATCTGGGCCAACAAAAGCCACAGCCTGGAGGACAGGATCGACATGAGCAGCCCTTCTCTAGATCCCAGGAAGTCCCAACCTCCAAGAAGATCCAGCCCTGCGATCAGTAAGCTTTCGGGAGGAGGAAGGGACATGGAAGAGAGCTTACTCAGGGAAGGTGAGGGATTCCGGGCACAGGCCACTCAGACGGAACCCCCTGATCCGCGCCGGCTCCGGAGTTTGGTCCACGCGGATAGACTTTCCTTCATGACCTCGTTGGACGATCCGGAATTTTGCGAAGATGACATTAGCGTGATTTTCCGATTTTTGGACGACATTAGCATGTGTGGATCCACCGGAGTGCTCCATCCGGATGGCGCGCTCAACCAAGACACGCACGAAGCACGAAGAGGCCGTTTGGGGCAACTTCAGCGGCTTTTCCACTCGTTAGAAAGCAGCGACGACGGGCTCAAAGCGAGCGTTTGCAAGCTGCTGTTACGAATGAGTCAAATCGAGCGCCAACTTGAGTCGCTAGCAGAGGTGAAATCGGAAATCTCTCAAGTTCTCTCGGCGTTGCAACGGTTGGACGAGAAGATCCAGCAGCCCTTAATCGCCGGTGGAGGGAGGCAGGGCAGCAGCAGCGGAAGCCGGTGGTTGGAGCCCCTAAGTGGGGTGAGTTCGTTCATGAGCCACCCCGTCACCCCATCAGAGAGCTCCGAGCCACAACCGCTGTCGGCATCCAGGCACCCCTCCGGGCTCCTGTACCCAGCCACAAGCAGCAGCAGCCTGGACTGGAGCCGCTGGAACCCTCCCGACCCGCCAGACGGGTCCACTGAGGGGAAGAAGGAGGGTGTGTCGAGACGCGCTTCAAAAAATGAGGAGAAAGCGACAGACGTGAAGCCACCGCTGACCCTGTCCAACTCTGCAAGAGACTGGAGCGTGTCCTACTCCAAAAGTAAAGACGCCAAAGCGACCAATGGCAAACTGGGAAAGGTGAGAATTAAGGTGTTATTTAATCAAAATTACGATATCAATGGTTGCGATTAATACAAAGAAGGATGCAGTTACTTTAGTAGATTATATCCTCTGCAAACTTCCTGTCTCTGCATAGGAACTTTGTTAGAGCTCTGCAAACATGTTCTGTTTATGTTCAGCTATTCTTTTATCCGTTTTCTCTCAAAGGTTAATGTTTTTAAATGTGCACTGTAAATTAAATCAGAATTTAAATTGGTAGGCATTAATTGCAAACACAACACTCACTTATACATGTAGCTGTAGTAGCAGTTTCAGTGCGAGCTCCCCGTTTGACAGGCTTTCGTACAGAAGAGTACAGGGACTGGGCTGCTGTTTGAGGCCCGTTTGTGGCAGCACCAAACATTTGTCCCAGGAGGGGCTTAGGGTGTGCTGAGGTCTTCCATGGGGGTGCTCGCAAAATTTTCAGGCCATTATACAACACAACAATTACAATAAATGTGCACGTGCACACGCGTGTGGGTAATTTACTGTCCACGATTGCATCCCAGCGCATGGAAATGCACCTGCCTGGTCTTTTTCAAAGACATGTAGTCTGGGAGAAAGCGGGATCTCAGCGATTTCCCAGTGGCCGTGATTGACAAATGGCATCAACCAATTAGAGCAATGCCAGATATGACTTTGGCTCGCCGCTCAAGGACTCGGTCTGTTCTGGCTTTTTGGGTTCATGTTGCTGAATGAAAAGTGCACGATAATAACTGCTCATTTCTGGTGAGTCAGTGGAGCAGTGTTTGACATTATAATATCAGCCGAACCACAGCTCATTGATCAAATCTAATGAACGACTGTGATAATGGCCCTGAAGTCAGGCTCAGCCCGACTACTTCTGTGGCTGAGCGTTGGACTTATACCTGTCCTACATACTCCTTTTCACACTAAAACAGTGTTGTCCGAGGAATGTTTGTGGAGAGAACTAGTTCTCCTTTAATTTAGTGGCTAAAGCTTTGGTGGGTGCTTTGGCAATCTCAGGGGTTGCTCAAGTCACTTTTGGAGTCCTTGTATGACTTCTTACATCTCTGGCTGTGTCCGTCTACACAAACAAACAAACAGTTGTGGCAAACAATGAAAAATGTACGCACAGTCTGCGGATATCGATTACAGCTTCACTGTGGCAGAGGAGCTCCGGCATGTGGTAAAATCGACCACTCATTACTGTGGCTATGGAGAGGACTCTTCCCATCGACTCCACTACAAACTCCAGCTCAGTCTTTGGAGCTATATAAGACAGATACACATCAAAGATTTTCTCATGAAATCGAACTATTCCACAGTACAGTTAAAAATCAAGTGAAATGACCTGACCCACCATGCGTTGGACTTCTCCAAAACTTTATACTGTGTGCAGGTGGACCAGTCCAGCAGTACCACAAACCTCCTGTCTCAGAAGTCGTCCTCTCTCATGGAGCAGGTGTTTAACTCGTCCCTGTTCAGGAGCCGGGACGGCAGCCAGGGACCGCACTCCTCGGGGAAGGCCCAGGACACGAGGGCGGAGGACAGGGGAGAGAGCCGAGGAAGACCGGTGTGGACCGTTGACGAGCGAGAGGCGCGTATATCTCCCCTCAAGCTGCAGGTCAGTACTCAATAGGGGTGTTGAAAAATATCGATTCGCCGATATATCGCGATATTACGTCGCGCGATTCTCGTATCGATACAAAAAGCGCCCGTATCGATATTTAAACATCTATTTTGGGGAAATATTCATTGCAGCATCTCTCTTTGGTCCTGCACTTTTACTCCCGCCCGCTAGATGGCAGCGCACCGCGCAGCCCGCTTGAGTAACACTAGAATTTAGTGAGAGTTAGAGAAACAAGGAAGAGCTTAGCATGGAAAAGAATGAGCTATGAGACGCTACGGGGCTCTTTTAAAACTCTACATTTGGCTTTGGCTTTTACAGCAAAGACAGAGACCTGGATTATTACGAGAGCCACCAGCTTTGTGCATATTGCTGAGTGCGTCCTCGCTGCGTTTGGAGAGGATTTATCTTCGTAGCATGGATTTATCTTCGTAGCATTTTATTACGGAATTAAACGAAGCCGAGGGGAAACTAAATACAGCAGGCTCATGTTAAATCTGTGTCTCGCCACTGCAGTACTACGACACAAGTTTAAAAAGAGCCTGCTGTAGTTTCCCCTCTGCTTCAGTTGTGTGCTACTGCTGCGCGTGATGCCCGTGTCATTATGTCCCTGATCTACGAGTGACACCCGTTGTGGAGTAGACACGATTTTAAATGCCCCGTCTGAGTTATTGTATATTTTAATGGATGAAACCCATAATAGTTACTGATCGCCAAGGACTCCCAACTATAGAAATACTAGAAAACGTGCATCCCCAGTAATTGGTTTCATTACTAGGTTTCCAAGAAATCTGTTTTCCGTTCAAAGGTACATAATCACCATAAACACCACAGTCACAAGCACATTAGTGAAAAGCATTTATATCATAAGATGGATAGATCAAATGTATTTGATACAAATCTAATGAAGGTGGACTAGTTTACTGAATAGTTGTTTCCAAAGTAGTAAAAAAATAATCGCAATAATCGTCTAATTCTTCAATATCGGGATATATCGTATCGTATCGTATCGTGACCCTTGTATCGGGATACGTATCGTATCGCCTGAGACTAGGCGATACACACCCCTAGTACTCAACGACTACTGCTTTTACTGCTACTACAACTGCTTTTACTACTACCACTACTACAACTGCTACTACTACTACTACTACTGCTAGTTCTACTATCATTGCTTCTTGTTCTGAAGGCTAGCGCTGTCTCAGACAATAATAACTAGTCTTAACAGAGGCGTTTAATGTGTGTTGGTCTTTAATCAGACAGTTACTGCTGCTGATCCGGGACTAGGATATTTTTTGGGACAGTTCAGGCTAGATTCAGGACTAAAGCCTAGATTTCGGGACAGTGCTGGATTTTGTGGGTGATATGGCAACAATAGAATATCACAATTTTTGAATTCGATTTTTTTTTTCTCATCTTAAAATGAAAAACACAATAAAACAGTCTATAAAAGTCTGTAGAAGTAAAAGAGAAAGCTTAGTGTGGTAAATGCTTGTTAGTGTCTGTCCCTCTCATCATGTCTGTAGAGGAGCTAAGCCGTTCTTTCAGTGGCAGACTGAGACACCCTCAGTACAAGAAGCTACTGCAAGTCCACTGCTGTCAGACTGTACAACATTACTGTAAAGTAACTCATGTGCAATAACTACTATGCAACAATTACGTGCTATAATCTCTGTATGAGCATCAGTTTAATCTCTGTATCAATGTCTCTTTACCTGCACTAAGACTGAAAGAATTTGCACTGCTGACATTTGTTATAGTCTTCTCTAACTTTAGTCTTTATTTTCTATTATTTGCATTCATTGTAAGACACCCTTATTTACTACTTGCACATTGATTGCACATTTCCTGTCTTTTTTTCTTTCTTTTTTTTTTACAAACCCTGAGTGTTTCTTGAGAGCTGAACTTCTCCATTGTGAGATCAATAAAGGATTATCTTATTTTATGTCAAGCTGCTGTAATGTGATGCTTTGTTGCTGTCTGACCCTTTCACAATAAGAGTCTTTCTGAAGCGGTCACACGCAGTGACTTTAATTATGTAAAAGGCAAACAGGGAGCAGTTTGTTACCATTAGGCGACTTGACAATAAGAAACTTTTCAAAGACATGGATAGACAGCGCATTTGTGAACATGGTCAATCATTTAAATTAGACAAATGAGACGGATGTGGCAGCTGACAGAACTCTAAGTACAAAGGACAAACTCGCTTCTTCGCACATGTGCCAGGTAAATAAATAAATGCACGGTGGGTAGGGTTGTCCGAAAGTTTGATTCCTTCATACTAAATTGATACTGAAAGTGGTATCAAAGCTAGATATTACCATTTGAGCAGGTAGCCTATTGATACTTTCTGTGTTTCCTCCTGCTCCCTGCCAGATTACGGCAGAAAAGAAACAAACTAGAGTTAAAAGTACTCACCTAAACCCTGAATACAATTCTCAAACTAAATGCATCCATTGTCAAAGTGTAGGATCTGATTACTGGTGCTGTACCAGGTTGAAAGGAGCAGGTGTTTTTATAGAAACTTTAGAATTAGCAAGTGTTGCTAATGTTGGCTTAGCATCCATTCATTTCTATGGCTTAACCTAGCCTAGTGGGGTCCATTTGTTTACGTATATCTGTTAGCAGTGGATATTAAGCTGTTTTTTCTCCTACGAATTCTCAACAGAATGAAATTATACCAATGTCACCTATACAGTTATATGTTTCCTATCTGTACATGACTGATCAATATATAGAGAGGAATTTTAAAGGCCTGTTTTAACATTGTTTGCTCTGAATGAATGCTTCTCCTAAATGTGATGGTCCAGTGTAGTGTTGTCTGTGTAGGCTCTCAGTCATAAAGGAGTTGTCCATATTCAATGAAGGTTGTTGAGTCATCTTCTGTACAGTGGTCCCTTGTTTATCACGGGGTCACGTTCTAAAAATAACCCGCAATAAACGAAATCCGAGAAGTAGACAGCTTTATTTTTTACAAATATTATATATGTTTTAAGGCAGTAAAACCCCTCACCACACACTTTATACACTTTTGTCACTAGTTCACAGGTTCTCCCTTATGCCTGGTGTCACTGTGTGATTTTATTTGTCTAATAATATTTTTAGATTCACATTACAGACGTGGGGATGGAAACATCGTGAGCTGCTCTCGACAATTGTAGCTACGACTACAGTTTTATCGTCACAGTTTCAGGCTTCAGAAGGCGAGTGTTTAGCTCAGGCGAGCGCCACATGCCCCGAGTGCGGTGGACCCGCTCATGCCTGTGTTGTTGTGACACTGCGGTGTGCGGTGTGTGTGCGCTGATGTGTTAAGGGGACACACAAAGATCCTCTATGCAACGAGAGAGGCTTACTCTGCGACTAGCCAATCAGGACGCGGGTCCTGATTGGCGGGTATGGCGTTCATACGCTGTAAAAAAGCATACACAATTGTGCTAAAAATAAATCCGCGAAAGAGCGAGGCCGCGAAAGGTGAACCGCGTTATAGCGAGGGACCACTGTACTCTGTAGTTGAAGTGTCGAACGTTTCGCCTCTCATCCAAAAGGCTTTGTCAGCGACACTAAAGTTTAAGCTCAGCCTGCAGACTAGATATAGACCACAGAGAGGAGTTTCACTTGTCTCAGTCTCTCCCCTCTATTAATGGCTACTCTCACCTGTGGGTAAACATATTTGTAGTTCTAAGTCTTTGTAGTTCTAAGTTCTAACGACCGAACTCACCTGAGTTTCAGTCTGAATGGCCCTAATCTCAGTTAATCTCAGTTGATCACTGCTAATTACAATTACCTGCCTTTTGATCTGTCCTGGGCTGAGTTTCAGCCTCATAAGCATGACAGTGGTCTCCAGGCCTGGGGCACAGTAGGTGCTGTACACAGAGTGCAGGTAAAATCTAATCCCTCCATTTCTGCACATGGAGGGATTTTGTTTCTTCACAAAAATTCCTTCTTTGACTCCTCGTTCAAACCAGCGTTTTTCTTTAGCTACAATTTTAACCTAGAAACAAGGAAAAAAGGTCAGCACAGCTTACTTAGCTCCCAAGCAGAAACAAAATATTTAGTGCTTACACAGGTATTTTAACCTCCCTGTCCTCAAGGGAGTGGTTGGTGGCTTTGAGGTGGAAGCGAACAGTAGACTGAGACTGATAAAGCCTCTTCTGTAGTTGTTGTTTAAACCACATTGCTCTGTTTGTGGCTCAGGGTTTTGTCCTTGGGATGAACTATCTTTTGTCTCAGTGTGTTCACCGGTTTGTGGTACACGTTCTACACTTCAACTACAGAGTACAGAAGACGACTCAAGAACCTTCATTGAAGTTTATACTGTTGTTTATATAACCTAGCATAATTTTAGCATTTGACTTTAATTAGAGATAACAAATTTGATTTTTTTTATTACAATAACTTCACAAGAACATGATAAAAACAAATAAACTAATATATTGTTTAGTATTCTGCAATGTAGATAATACAAGGCAGGCAGCAAAAAAGACAAAAGTTTCCTACAGCAGAAATAGTGTATATGTTTAAAAGGGGACTTTATCCCCATGATATCGAAATCGCTATTGGTTTTATTTTCAGTATCAAAATCGAGTTTGAAATTTTAGTATCATGACAACACTAACGGTGGGATCCATGCGCAGAGCAGAAAAACACTAACATAAGTATCACTGAATTAGAGGGTTAGAATGTTGGGTTTAAAGCTCTGGATTGAGGAGCGGAGACCAGCAGCTCGCTCTGACATTGTGTTGCAAAATGTTTGCGTCTTGAGTTTCCTTCACTGACAGTGAACAGAGTCAACTGTGCAGAAGTGCTTTGGATTGTGATAAAACGTTCCCACAAAAATGACAGATCGTCAGCTCTGGTCTAAGACGGTCTAATATCGTCATATCGCCCTCCTCTAGTGTATGGTCATCAGGTTTTCCTCCAAATGCAGAGGACACACTTCCCCACAGGGACTCTGAAGTCGACCTTAAACGCATTTTGCTTGCCCTTTCAGGGGCAGGAGTCGCTGAACCCCAACAACCTTGAGTTCTGGATGGATGACCTGTACACCCCGGGGTACGACGGTTTACTGCGGCGGAGCCAGGCCACGCTGCGAAAGGCCAAAATCTGCAAGCTGAGCGCTCTGATCGGCGCCACGGTGGCCATCATACTCATCATAGTCATCCCCCTGTGCACCGTGAGGAAATGAGAGAGACTTTACAAATGCAAAATAAAAACAGAACTTCAGTTAAAAGAGTTGCCTGAATGTGATCAGTTAAGTAGATGGGACTCAAGATTTTGTATTTACTTAACAGACCAAGATATTCTGAGTTTTCTTGATTTGTCACGTCCATCAAATAGTGGTTTATAAAACGTAATCAGCCGACATAAGCTCTTCTTCTTCTGCAGAATTTGTATGGCTGATCTGGCATGGACATATGTTTCCGTGGATTCTCCACAATTCAGTCTTTTTTTTTCTTTTTTCGCCAGACAGAATGAGCACATCAACACGATTACAGAAGATACTACTTAGCGGTATGTCTGTGTCATCGCTCATTCGCTCGTTCCTGTTTTCAACTCAGACTTCCTTTGTTACTGACGACAGCTACATGCAGCTTTCTGCTTTAAACGCTGGAATGTGTGGTATTAAAACACACTGCTCTGGATGTGGAATCTCTGATGTTTAAAATCGTAAGAGGGGACACTGCAGGCAAAGGTTTTGGAAAAGTTTGTTCATTTCACTCAGTGGTCAATGTGGAGATTGTTTGCTATTTTTCTCCCTTAACATCTTAGTTCTAATGTCAGTATAAAAAAGACAAAACATAACCCTTACGAAAGCAGGCTTCGCTCGCGTATTCATTCACAAATAATGACATATTTTATATCCACGTGTCCTGCGTAAGGTGCTCGAAATGACGCTATAATCCAAATGTGGTCATTTCCTTTCTGGGAGACACCAGGTACGAAAGAACGGAGAAATGTGTCTCGCCTGGTCACACACAAAACCTTAGGGCCTAGGCCTTAGGTCAAATGGAGGTTTTTGTTGCACTCATACAACAATTTCTCCACTTTAGTAGCTCCTGTAGACCAGAAACTTTCTGGTCTTGGACAAAACAATATTTTGAAGGTTTTTTCAGGGATTTTTTAATATCTAATTCTGAGCCTTATTTATTGAGTTTTGAACACCCCCAAAAACAGAATGTTTCACTTACAATGAGCTTATTCAAAAACTTAACAAGATCCAAAATCCCTTCTGGAAAAAAAAATCTTTGTTACTAATATGTTACAAAATAAAACCATACATTTCAATCTGAGTCCATCCATTATTTAGATTCCGTTGCTATAGACACTCAAAGCGCTTTACATGAAGGAACCACTCACCCGTTCACTCTCTCATTCATACACTAGTGTCAGACACTGGCGGCAAGGTGGGTAAAGTGTCTTGCCCAAGGTGCAACAGTGTGCACCTGCAGAAGGCGGGATTCGAACCCCTGACCTTCCGTTAATGAGATGACCTGCTCTACCATCGGTCCATTTTTATATAGAAACAAAATGGCTGCAAACTTGCAATGCATTTTTTCCTCACATTTATATCCGTAATGTTTCAATTTGATATCTCTAAAATGAATCTTTTTTATCCCCTATTCACCTGCAGTGTCTCGCCTTAACATAATCTTTCTCCTGTAAACAATAAATTGCCTCGTCTTGAAAGTGATATGTTTAAATCTTGCACTGAATCAATGTTTCTCTTTCTCTTTCAAGATGTATTTTCCTCACATTGTGACATTTCCACTTCAAGAAGCATCTACAGACACTAAGGGTTCTGTCAATGCTTAATATCCAAGATACTAAATATTCAGTAATGGCAGTGACACAAGTCACTGATACACTGCAAAAGTCATTCATTTTCTGAGCCAGGAGTGGGAAGGAAATCATCACCTTCTCCTTGTTATTTGAAATGATGGAGTCTGTGTGAGTGAAGCCGCTCACCTCACCGTTTACGCCGACACATTTCTCTGAACAGAAAGAGCTGGCTAGTGTGTTAGCTAGTGTTCTCCCTTAATATTAACACAATTCACAAAACTCACCCTTTGCAGTGCTTATTTTATGTTGTTTTGTTTTAACAAATTTAGTATCCACATGTACTACGAAAGACCACCGAGATGATGCTCTAGTTTAGTTTATAGTTTAGTTTATTTGTTTATTTGAGCAGTTAGCAATCTAGACATTTCCTTTCTGCAGCATCGGCATAAGATGGGACATGTACATGTGCAGACGTTACACAACTTTTGGGCTGTTTTTTCTCAAAATAAGGTTTTCTTTACACTTCTGCAACAAGATCTTCAGCAGCCCTGGGGTAGACTGACGGAAGCGAGGCAACCAGTCTGCGCCATCGGCCCCTCCGACCACCACCAACCACTCACTCACTACATTCACTAGGCTTCCTGGTGTTACCAAACGGTCTCCCATCCAAGTACCGACCAGGCCCTTCCCTGCTTAGTTTCCAAGGTCTGACAGGATTGGGCAGAGCAAAGGTGGTATGGCCACAAATTTAAACCTGGGACATTTATTATTTAGCCACTTTCATGGATAAAATGTTTACTTTTATATGAAAATATATCTACTAAGCACAGTACCGTTTTTCAATCCATGTTTACTTCTGCACATCCGTGTTACTATAGAGATGCATTTGTTCAGTCAGGAGATCAGAGTGTATATGAAATTATCATTATTGTTATATTTGCCCTTTTACCAAATCTTCCATTTAACTGAGACACCTTTTTGGCTTGCAGTGCCTGAAACAAAACCTATGTGAGCTTAAAATGTTGAAGATGTTAAGGTTTAGTCATGACTGCACTGCGGCGAAGTCCATTCCGTACCCCGCTCCTGTTTTGTGAATGGCAGCAGTGTCCTGTTTCTGGATGTGTTGACTTATTGTTGTTGTGTTGTGTCCGGTGGAGTGGTGCCCTCAGTGTTTCCCGTAAACGCCGCTAAAGTGCTGCTCTTCTGATAGTTGTATTGATTTCCATATTCTAAACGCACCTCGCAAACATTATCCGCCCACTTATCTCTCCATCTGTTCGCACTTTACCAACATCTCCCGACCTCTGCATCCATCGAGACTCAAACCAGGCAGGACCGTCTCTAGACATTTCGGGGCCCAAGGCAAGAGGTATTTTTTATGAGATGTTTTGTTGAAAGAGCGAGACAATCAGAGGTCAACCCAAATGCAAAATCCAAAGTAATGAAAAGATACAGTTTGGTGTGGGATGCATCTTAGTGCTCGTAGACCCGTACATGTTATTTTTCATAGTCGAGTCCAGCTGACATGGGACAAACAAGGGGTAAACCCTTCTGCTGTTTAGAGCCACCTATTCTCCTGTCTGAGGCTAATCCTTCTCCTGTCCGGGGCTCTCACCCTTGTCCTGTCTGGGACAAAAACCCTTCTCGTCTGGAGCCAAACCATTCTTCTGTCCAGGGCTCGAAAAAGGTGGACCCATGAATGGTGTTGGGTAACGTCACAATTAAAAGTAACTCATTAAGTTAGCTCGTTACTCTCTTGGAAAAATAGCTCGTTAGGTTACTGTGCTACTTTTTTATGAAGGTAACACATTAGAGTACTCATGCATTACAAATAATAAACATCTATATAGCCTTCATTTGTCGATCATTTTTTCTGATGCGTAATGCACCATTCTACAAAGCTAGCTCAGCCTCATGCAAACACACCGTTAGCCTACCAGTATGTATTCAAGACTAGCACAATCAATTTGCCCGAGCCCGAAAATAAGTTTGAAATATTTGTCCGAGCCCGACCGAACCCATCGGGGTCTGACGGGTCCCGTCGGACATCGGTCGGGTTGCAGCACTCTAGTCCACACCACTGTGGCCCGTAAAACACTCACTCACCAGCCGCTCACCATTCGTTTTCTTCCTTGCACCACTCGCATTTGGACACTATCCAAATCAACCACATCCAGTCTCAGTCCGTACTCTATTGTGACTGTGACTGCGATTTCTTAAAAGTCTACTTTGCGATCTTTGCGGCCGATGGCAATTTCAATTTTGGCGCAGAACAAATGGGGACAAAGTCGCTGCGGTCAATGCGCCAAATGTGACAGGCCCTTGTAGGAGCTCTTACGCATTACAAAGTGCATTGAATTGGTAATAATAAACATACAACATACTCAACTTGATTTAGAATCATTGTACAGCTTTCCTCAACCACAGGAAGAAATGAGACGAGGGAGAGGTCAGGACTAAACTAACACGTTACTGATTTGAAAAAGAAACTAGTACTTTATTACCTGCAGATGCAAAACTAACGCGTTACTTTACTCGTTACTCGGAAAACGTAATCTGTATAGTACTGTAATGCGTTACTAAGTAGCGCGTTACCCCCAACACTGCCCATGAAGTAAAGCAGGTAAAAACTGGTCTAAAAGTGTATGTAAACTTACCTTGCCACAAACAAAGGATAATCCATCTTGAACCGCTCTCGCCTTCACTGTTCGGTACCAAACCAAAATTGATTCGAGTAAAAAAGATACTAATTAACAACAAGTGGGAATAACTACGTTTAAGTATAACGGTGCTACATTTTCGGTAACGGAGTAATCTAATTAATTACTCTTTCTAATTACTGGGAAAACAAAGTGACACGTTAAATTCGGCTGAATGAAGCGCCGCAGTGTCAGCTCACCACAGCTGTATTTCATGCTGCAGCGGCATGGAGAGCGGGGAGAGGGTGGGCTCCAAAAACGACGTGATCATGTCCCCGACCTGCGGCTTGTCATCCCCACAGCGCGGTACGGCCGCGGGGGAGAATCGCATTGATTGATTGATTGATTGATAGGGTTGGAACTTATTTTTAACCCAAAGAGCAGAATCGGTGGAGACATGTCTTTCCCCTCCTCTCCCTCTCTCTCTCTCAGCGCCTTTTCTTCTTCCTCTCTCCACCCCAGACAACACTGCTGGCTGCTAACTTTCTGTTAGGGCTTCTAAACGTATATTTGCTGATGATTGTGTTCCGTTTTGCCTGATGAATGAACGGAGAGACTTGCACAATGCCTGTGCGTAATGTCTGCCCTGATCGTTGGCCGCGTTGGCACATGTTTCTTTTACTCCTGTTCCTCTTCATTCTCTTTGAATACAGCCGTATTCCTACATTAATAAAACAGCGGCGCAAATACTGGTCAATACCATTCAGTCACAGGGGCCTCTCCCATTCAGTTCATTCAGTTACTATGAACATCTTTGACATGATAGTACATAATATAAAAATATCTTCAATCATAATTACTTTGCAGAGTAAACAGAAAAGTAAACAGTTACATTGTGTAACTGTTTACTTTTCTTGCAAAGATAATGTTAGGGATTTGTTTTTGTCTTTCTGCTCCCCTCCTTTTCTGTTTCTGTGCAGGGCGTGTGTGACAGGGGGCGTGGCTGGCTCCTCCAGGGGAATGAGGCACACCTGAAGTTACTCACTCATTTGCAGTCTTCAAAACCCTGGTTCTCCCTCCACATCCCTGCCAGATTATTACGTCTACTCGGTAGTGTTCAGTTTGTAGTAGCATTGAAAACAACTTGTTTTTGGATCCTAATATTTTTCCTTTGCGCAGATCTCCTGGTGCCGCTCCTGGAGTTTACCACTCCAGCCCCCTGTCTCCACTGCCTAGCCTGCCTGCCTTTTGTCAAGGAAATACATTTTTTGAACTTTGTTTGGTCCGTCTCCGGCTCTGCTTTGGGGTTCCTTTCTTACATACCTTAACAGATAATACTTCAAGAGTAGGATACACATCTTGCTGTCTGCCGACATGCAATAAATATTGAAATTTATGGACAAACACCTGTTTGTTCTTAGCCTGGCTAACGCCAGACTGCTGTGTGCGCTCGAATCTTTTCGAACTTCACAACAGCCTGGGGACCATGGCCGAAATTTTCGCATAGATTTGGGACCAATCACAGAACGAGGAGGGACGGCAAGACGATGATGCGCTATTTGACATACGGAAGCTTGTAGTTTGTTTAGGGATAAAAAAAATATTTACGGATCCAACATAACAGCAGCAGACGCGATGCCATCTTTCGATCAAGCTTTAGAACATGTTCTAAAGCAGGAGTCTCAGACACGCGGCCCGGGGGCCAAATGCGGCCCGCCAGATATTTTTTGCGGCCCGCGAGATGATTTCTTATTTATATTACATGCGGCCCGCCGGTAAATTGCATTAAACACGTTGGAACTACATTTCCCATGAGGCACCGCGCGGTAGCGCCAATGCCGCTGCGGACGCGAGAATGACCACAACATCAGACAGGGGAAGAGAGATGCGGCGCTTTTGCAGATGATTTATCAACTGTTTTCAACACAGAAACGGACTAACAGCAGCGGACTGTGAGAGGAGCTTCTGAAACAGGTGGAGACTGTCAGAACGCGAGGGACAAACTTTAGTTGTTCAGCTAACATGAGCTGGAAAAGTTACAGCACTGCAGCCTGACAATAAGCACCTTTACCATCTTTACCTTTATGACTTTGCAAAGCGAACACATCGTAATTAGTGTTTAAAAGCGTCACAACAGTAGCCTGGCCTTAGCCATCCGTAAACTCCGGTCAATTATAATTTCCCTACACGTACGAAACGAAATGAGTACGAGGGTAAAAACCAGGCTATCACAACAGTAAAGTGAGGAGCCTTTTCTCTCCATCTCTCTCTCAGAGCAACATTGTGTGCTCACACAAGAAGCACATCATGTCAATTAATTTAATCTTAAGGACACGTGCGAACACATGATCCATAGTTACATTAAAAATAGAGAATATGGAAATGTATAAAAATACTGCAAATAATTACAGCAACATTGATGGTAAAAAATATAAGCACCATCCATTATCTAACTGTAGGTCACAAAAAGGCCTGAGGCCACTGACTCCACATTATTTACATGAGGTGAAGCTTATTGCTACTGCTCATTATCAGCTCCAGTCCCTGGTTGGGCCTTTCTACACTCAATTAAAATGTGTTTGTTGTACATTTTGCATTTCTTTCTAAATAGGCCAACAGACAGAAACTGAACCTGACTCCTGAAAGATCATTCACTGATGCCCTGAACCAATTTACCTGAACCAAAATGAGATTAATTACAAAAACACTAATTGTCTAAGTCTGTATTAATTTCTAATTTAGAAGCTCAGCAAATGTTTGGCCAATTGGAAACCTCTGTAAGCTTAAAATGTGCAGATAGTTAATGTACAGACTATTTTAAGGTATATTATAGCAAACAATAAAAAGTTGTTAAATCATAATTGATTTCATAAAAAGGTTTTGTCTGTTGCGGCCCCCGACCAACACTGGGTTTGCATTTGTGGCCCCCAGTCCAAATGAGTTCGAGACCCCTGTTCTAAATAGTTTAGCTCAAACGTTTACAGCAGGTACGTCATACGTCATCTGATACCATGATACGATTGGCTATGGCTACGTGCAGACGCATGAGAGACATTCAGCCCAATAAACGGCTATGAACAATCGTAAACCACACCTCTCCTACGAGAAAATGAATTGGTGGTCCCCAGGCTAAATATCACTTGTGATTTTAGTCTGGCGTTAGCCAGGCTAGTTTGTTCTACTCATTTCAACTGACTTGTGAAAACTGCAACAACAACAAAATCTAAATTCTTTGACACGAAGCAACTTTTTTTTTTCTTACAGTAAAGCAAATAGTTACTTTCCCTGGTAACGAGTTACTTTTAATCATAGAGTAATTTAGTTACTAACTCTTTTTGGAACAAGTAGTGAGTAACTATAACTAATTACTTTTTTTAAGTAATGTTCCCAACACTGTTAACAACACAGTGATGACAACAACAACAACAAAACATGAGGTATGCTACAAACACGCATAACTTTCTTTTAAAACTAAACATTGAATGGATTTGCGGTGTTCTTGAGCCAATCAGCAGCAAATACTGCTCCAAAAGTGTGACCTCTCCCAGAACGATTCAACCCGGCAAGGTACCAGATGATTATATGTAAACCAGAACAAAACCAACACTTAACTGCGCCATCGAACATTCTTACAAGCTTTGGACAAGCTCTGAAAAGGAACTAACTTTCCTGAGCTGTTTATAACCACTACTCATTCATGCCTTTATTGTGAAATGCTCTGAACCCTCTTATTTAGTCTCACTGTACTGTAAGGATTACGTTTAAGATAAGATAATCCTTTATTGATTTCACAACGGAGAAATTCACTTGTTACAATCGGCATTCAATAAGAGCACTCAGGGTGTGCAAAATAGACAGGAAATGTTCAAACAGTTAAATAGTAAAAAAAAAGAGGTATCTTATGTACAATAGTAAAGTGCTGCTGATAACCCGACAGGATCCATTTGAACGTTAATCATGTTTAATGCACTCTGACGCGGAGATGGAGAATGCATTTACAGACATCACTGAACCCGAGCGGAACCAGCTTTATCAAATGAGCTCTCAATTTCCAATAAATGCAAAGGTTTCAAGGGAACAGCTCCCCGTGGAATTTTCTTTTAGTTAGTCAGCATATGTTGTGTCATATTCATAGAAACACTCTCTGTTTTTCAATCTGTAAACATTTAGGTCAACATAGTCATAAAAAGTATGGCGAGGTATGGTTTGTCCATTTCATGGCATTTATATGATATATAAGTGGTTACGCTGAACTACGATGTTTTGTGACGATAAAAGTTGGTTTGGTCTTTAGTTGCTCTTTAAAGGAACAGGCCACCGTTTTTCCATACTGAGATATGTTCTTACCTTAGCTTAGATGAGTTGATGTGTACCTGTCTGGTCTTTACTTGCACTCAGTCACGCAAATGTTAGCGTTTAGCCTCTCCCAGCATAGGTATAGCTCCAAACTGGGGTGAAGTTAGAAGCTACCAAGCTGTTCCACGTTTTCCCTATTTAAATACAGTTACGTGAGCCTTTACACGATCCAAGTCTAGTTACACAAAATTAAACATGTCGATTTTCTAAGCGGATAAAAAGGGGAACTATATTGTGAGGCGTAATAACATAGGACATATCTCAGTATGTAAAAACGGTGGCCTACTCCTTTTAAGATGTACAGTATTTTAATCAAAACAACACTATCTGATAAACAGAATCATTGTGTTTATAATGTTTTGCCCCGTGATCCACTGGAGATGATTTTCACACATTTGCAATTATAGCAAGGACTACAGTAGATCAAACTAAAAATGGAACATGAACAAATTCATATTGCAAACACCAAAATGGAACTCCCACACCTTGCAGTTACATGATATAAAACATTATATACAGCTATGTTCATTAAAAGATTCACAATTTTTTTTGTTTTTTTTACCGAGGGGCCCCATGCTTTCCTTGAATGAAATCACTAGTTTCTAATTTCTAACATCCCAATTCTGATGTTCGAACTTTCACAGAGCAACACTGCCTTTATAACGTAAACAACTAGCTCACCATCCATGAACCACTACAAGATAACCATTTTAGCCCCAATTTCAGCTAAGACCTACAGGAGAATAGGGGGTCATCTAACACAGGAGTGTAGGCAAAACCTTTTCTTTCTGTCATCAGTGACCGCACTTTTCAGAGAGACTGTGTATTGATGTAGCTTTCTCCCTTTTGTCTTCTGTCTGATCCAGTGTGGGAGTTTCCAGTGAAAGGGCTACGACTGGTCCGATAATGGGGGGAGAAGGGGGTTCTCGAGGGACAGTTTGAACATCTATTTCTCTCAACTGGAGCCAGAGAACTGCAAACTGCACTGTCAGCAGCACCAACAAGCACGACGCACACAAGTGATCAGGCTGTACACAACAACTCACTCTCTCCCCTCTACCGTCGGCCTGGGAGCTTGAGGGTTCTGCGCAGTATCTTTGCAGTTCCTAGAAGTGCACTTTTCTGGACCGAAATGTCTGATGTATTTCCTGGGATCTGCTGGAGCCACTCCTCCAGTTTGGGGGTCACTGCCCGAGTGCCCCAACGACCACGGGCACCACTGATGCCTTCACTCTCCAGGCCTTCTCTAGCTCTTCTCTGAGCCCCTGGTATTTCTCTAGTTTCTCGTGTTCCTTTTCCTGATGTTGAAGTCGCTAGGTATTGCTATGTCAACCACCACGGTTTTCCTCTGCTCTTTGTCCACCACCACAATGTCCGGTTGGTTCATTACCATTCTGTCCGTCTGTATCTGGAAGTCCCACAGGATCTTGGCTCGGTCATTCTCTACCACCTTTGGAGGTGTTTCCACTTTGACCTTGGGGTTTCCAGCCCATACTCTGCACAGATGTTCCTGTACACTATGCCAGCCACTTGGTTATGGCGCTCCATGTAAGCTTTCCCTGCCAGCATCTTACACCCTGCAGTTATGTGCTGGATTGTCTCATTGGCCTCTTTGCACAGTCTACACCTGGGGTCTTGTCTGGTGTGATAGATCTGGGCCTCTATTGCTCTGGTGCTCAAGGCCTGCTCCTGTGCAGCCATGATGAGTGCCTCTGTGCTGTCCTTCAGGCCAGCTCTGTCCAGCCATTGGTAGGATTTCTTGATATCCGCCACTTCAGTTATGTTAGTGGTACATCCCGTGTAGGGGCTTGTCCTCCCATAACGGGAGCTGCAGTGCCTCATCTTCTGTTCCCCATTGTCTGAGACATTCACTTTTGCTTGTGGGATTCCGAGGTACTTGTAACTGTCCTCAACGTCTGCTATTGTTCTTTCTGGGAGTGAGTAGTCCACACCATCTGTGTGGACTACCTTCCCTCTCTTAAAGGAACAGGCCACCGTTTTTCGGTACTGAGATAATGTTCTTAGACGAGTTGTTAGGATTTAGCCTCTCCTCCTCTCCTCTATGGGGCCAAGCGGACGTCAAAGTGCTCCTAAGTTGGTTTTCACGGAGCAGGTGTCACCATCACGATCTTGGCAGGGGCCCGATTAAGAAATGACAAAATGAAAAAAATGTTGTGATTAATTTCTTTATTAATATTTTATGTTGTGATTCATTTCTGAAAGGGTCTGTAATAATTACATAGTGACGTCTCCCTGGTCGTCAGTGTGGGCGGGCCTGCTAATCAGGGGTACCTGGGCCCGGTGTCCCTGACGGTATAAAAGGCTACAACCACTAACTGTCTGCCTCTCTCTCTCCTCTTCCAGGGGACGTTACAACATGCACATCGTTTACATTCTAAAGCACATACCAGGCCTGGCACCGCAAGTGCTTTAGAAGTAGTCAGTGAACTGGTATGTGTCTTTGCTGCCATCCATCCATCCATCTTCTTCCACTTGTCCGTTGCCGGGTCGTGGGGGCAGCAGTTGGAGCTGCACCAGCCCCTATGGCTCCTCCTGCAGGTGGTGGGTCCACAGAAGGACGGCCTCGTGGTTCTAACCGGGCCTGTTGGTCTCTCATAAGGGGCTTTCGTCTTTGCTGCCTTCACCTGAAATGTATTTAAATATTCAGTCTTTAATATTTTAACCTGAACTGAGCACATTTTCTCAAGTTTGGCTTTACCGAAATCTAAAAGTAATGCACTCATTTGCATATAATATGAATTGATTATGCTTAAACTTATTATGCTTAGACTTAAAACAAGTAAAAATATGTAGCCTAGCTTTAACTCACATGGAGCTATTACACAGGAGCTAAACAGTAGCTAACCATACTTGTGTTAATCAGCAAATATTTTCAACAACGTACATTTTAAAGTAAAACAACACTGCAACATTAATATTTTGTGACTTACGGACTAAGATACCCCAAGGCTGAAAACTGCTGAAGAGATACTGATACCAGAACTGCACCGTAGGCTGGCCATGTTGTTACTGACTGCACATAGCAAAAACAAAACCTAAATAAAAAAATTAAATCCGTCCACTAGGGGGCAGCAACCGACCATCTAATATCAAAACGTTTAGCATAGGGAAACATTATGTGATAAACAGTACAGAGGAAGAAAACGCAACAAGAGAGTGGAAAAACAAGAAAAATACGAAAACACAACAAAAAAAGAGATAAAACAAGATGACGGCACACAGCAAAAGCGCTTCAAAGATAGGATAAAATTTCACAAAAAAGTTACGATCAGTTTTGCAGGTCTTAGCTTTCAAATTAGCTCTTACACTGGCCAAGAAGCTTTTTGATTTGGTGGGGGTTAAGAGGTTAAATATACAGTCCAGTCTATGTCAAAGACTTCAAGCAGAAATTCATAAATATTCAATTTGACAAATGTACAAACCTGCTGCTGGGGCTGGCTTTTCTTTGAGGCAGCATCTGTTTGGCATCTCGGACGTGGCGCCTAATATTTTTATTTTTTTATTAGTTTATTTGACAGGGACAGTACACATTAATGAACATTTCTGTAAATGTGTCAGTATTAGCTGCAAAGTTAGTTTTCAACTGTTGTCCCTGGGCAAGGTGTATAATGCCAACAACAATTATAAAACATAAAACAATTTAAAAGTTGAGGCTACATACTTACATAACGAATGTTAATACAATTCATACATTAATAACATCTGAATGTTCGTTCTGTGACTTGCACAATAGAATGGAGATTTTAGTGCAAGGGCAGGTCATACAGTTCAAACAAACATAAGGATAAATATGTACAATTATTATTTACAAAGCAACATCTGTGCAGAGGATCCTGACACTGGGCTCAGTCCTGCACCAGGAGATCTGTATAGGGTCTAATGAGCACATCGTTGATTGGATTTCAACCAATTTTTAATTGAGTCCTAAATGTGTTAAACGTGGGGCATTCTCTTATAGTGAGAGGGCTGCTGTTCCAGATGTTACAGCCCCTGACTGAAAGAACAGTCTGGCCAAAGGTGGTATGTCTGAAGGGCACTTCACAGTCTCCTCGAACCATAGACCGAGTGGCTCTGCCAGAAGAGGATTTCAATTTTACGATTTCCCTTAATGGCGGTGGTGCAAGTCCATTGAGTATTTTGTAGACCATACAAGCAAATTTAAAGTATTTAAAATTTTCGAAGTTTAGAAGGTTGTACGTCTCAAGAATGCGGCAGTGGTGGTACGAAACAGGTTTTCTAGCAAAAACTTTTAAAGCTTTTTTATATAAGGATTCTATTTGTCTAAAAGTGGTTTCATTTGTAAGAGACCAGTTTGTAAAACAATATTCGATGTGTGAGAACACCATAGCATGCAGAAACATCCTAGCTGCCTGAAGTGTCATTGATGAGCGAATATATCTGAAGTTATGAAGACTGAATTTAATAGTTTTACAAATTTTTGTGACGTGACTTTTGAACGTGAGAGTAGAGTCAAGAACTACTCCAAGGTATTTAAACTCTTGTACCAGTTCAAGCTCCACATCTCTGAGAAATACATGTGAATTAGTAGTTTTTTTGTTTTGTTTGGAAAACATCATACATACAGTCTTTTTAGTGTTTAAAAGGAGACATGAGAGCCAATTTTGGACTTGAGCCATTTCAGAAGTAAGAATACGACCAGCTTCCTGTATATTTTTTGCTGGAGTGTATATTACAGCATCGCCTGCAATAATCAAAGAAAATACCATAAATACTTCAAATCTGTATACAGGGCATATCATCCACTTTTACTTCAATTATTACAACATTGTGTTGCAAAGCACAAGCGCTCACCTTGCACTCCACAGAGCCACAAGGGACAACCTTGTCCATCTTCTTTAGCATGGCTCTGCTGAAGAGAACGGGGGACAGCGGGATGAAGACAGACTGGACCTTAACTCCTTGACTGCCAGCCATTTTAAAATCAGACAGCTCCCCACTGCCAGAGGTTTTTATAGCCTGGCTAACGGAAGACTTAAGTCACAAGTGATATTTAGTCTGGGGACCACCAATCCAGAGCCGTTTATTGGTTACGAATGTTTCTCATGTGTCTGCATGTAGCCATAGCCAATCGTATCAGATGACGTATGACGTACCTGCTGTAAACTTTTGAGTTAAACTATTTAGAACACGTTCTAAAGCTTGATCGAAAGATGGCATCGCGTCTGCTGCTGTCATGTTGGATCCGTAAATAAACTTTTATTTTATTTTATCCGTAAACAAACTACAAGCTTCCATATGTCGAATAGTGTGTCATCGTCTTGCCGTCCCTCTTCATTCTGTGATTGGTCCCGAAATCCATGCGAAGATTTCGGCCATGGTCCCCAGGCTGTTGTGAAGTTCGAAATGATTCGAGCACACACAGCAGTCTGGTGTTAGCCAGGCTAAGGGTTTTCAGGATGTTAACTGCTGAAAGCTTCATCCCCCATAAGTGTCGCTCAGATGGACCTATGAAAGATATGGGAGAAAAACACAGTTATTCTGAACAGCATTTTATTGATGCTTTAGAGAAAAGTCAATTATTTCTACTGGATTCCAAATATATCAGAGTACTTACACCGTCCTGGCACCGCAAGTTCTGCTCTTTCAGTGGGAAGTATTCAGCAGCAGGGTAGTACTCGATACCTTCAACGTAAAAATACAAACATAACATTAATGTCAATGAAAGGTCAAATAAAAAAATAATAATAACAATAAAAGTAAAAACTTCAGTGGTGCCCGTGGTCGTTGGGGCACTCGGGGCAGTGACCCCAAAACTGGAGGAGTGGCTCCAGCAGATCCCAGGAAATACATCAGACATCTCGGTCCAGAAAGTGCAGTTCTAGGAACTGCAAAGATACTGCGCAGAACCCTCAAGCTCCCAGGCCGACGGTAGAGGACCCGAGCTTGGGGAAAAAGAGAGACGGAGGGTGAGGAAGAGTTTTTTTAATATATATATATAGTGAGAGACTTTATGGTTAAATGTAGCCCTTTAAATGTAGCTTATGAACTCACCCATGCGTGCTGCAACGCGGTGGGACTCCTGCCACAGGTGCTCTTGTTGGGGTCGGCCCATTAGTCCGAAAATGTCCCATTAAGTAGGGGTTGAAAAATAAAAGTAGGATCAGGCAAGAGTCCACTGACCTTAAGGTTAGGGCCAGTGGTTGTATATGGCTCTCTAATCCACAACACAACTGGGTTAGAGATGTGGGACTAATGCACCTCTGCTCAATGGGACATTTTCGGACTAATGAGACGTCGGACTAATGGACCGTAGGACTAATATGGCACCACTCTTGCAAGTACACTCGACAATCACCACGAGATGGGAAGTCCAGGACACAAACCTCAGGGCAGCAACTGCAGACAGATGCCAGGTAGTGGGCAAAGTCGACACCAGCCTCAGAGATGGTACGGCTAGACTTGAGGTTGTTGGATGGAGCAGATACGACCACAAGAGATGGAGTGCTATCCAGCGTGTTGTTCACAAGCTCCTTCTCAAGCTCCCAGGCACTCGCTCCAGGGGTGCAGCTGATACCGAACGAGATCTTAGTGCCTGGTATCTTGACATGGCCATCTACAAAGTGGCGCAGATAGGAGGCTCTGACAACAAACTGGAAAACACACAGCACAATGATGGCAGTTAATAACAACAAAATGAAAAGTTACTTCATTTCTTGAAATAAGACAAGGTAACATTGATTTGAGTAGGTAAGTAAAATCATCTGCCAATGGAGCATGATTTTTTGCGTTTAAATACGAGAAAAAAAGTTGAACCTAGAATATCACAATGCACTCAAAGTATAAAAATAAAACTAATTGCACTTGAAATATGATAACAACTTTGCGAGTCAGAATTACACAGTCATTTCCATTCATCAAGATTCTTGTAGTGTTTTTTTAATTTTTTTTAAAAGGCAAACCTTCTCGGAGGAAGGATGACCAGTTTATGCTGCTTCTCAGTCTGCTTGGATTTTGGCTATCGGCGGACTTTGTGATGGAATCCAGTACTGTAACCTAATAATTATTCTTTATATTGTATTATGAATATATGTTATATTACTGTACAGTTTAAACTTATGATAGTAACAAAAATTAGTAACACTTATGGTAAAGAGCCGCGTCATCAGCTGGGGGAGGCTGCACAGAAGCCGCTCTGCCATCCTCTCCTTCTCTGCATGGGAAGGACGAAACAACTTTCCACGAGGCATCTGAAATATTTGTTTTACTATATATAAAGGTAGACAAAGGTAGACAATCTATACAAAGGGTGGAAACAGGTGTGCTTCATTATTTGTACCCCATTATTTGGCTGCAAACACACATTGAACTGTCCTGACATCTCAGTGCCCATGGGAATCCTGGCAAATATTCAAGATTCAAGATTGTTTATTTGTCAAACCATTCACATGGTTTGAAATTATATTTCTCTCATCCTTGATTGTGGAGCGGGGTGGGGGAAGAAGGGTGGGAGGGAGGGCAGGGAGTTCAGCTTCCCGATGGCCTTGTGTTTGAAACTGTTCTTAAGTCGACTGGCCCGTAGATTCCGCAGTCTCCTCCCTGAAGGCATTACCTTGAAGAGACTGTGTGATGGGTGCGCAGGGTCCCCTTTGCGGGTGAGACGGGTGGATGGTATGTTGTCTGGACCCGGTGCTTTGCGTACGTTGATCCTGCTCAGAGATCTTCTCACACTCTCTGGAGATAGCTTCAGCACTTGGTCTTCAGGAGGGGGTGTTGACTTTTGTGCCGGGGTTCTGTTGAGTGCCTCGTAGCGAGCAAAGAATTCATTTAGAGCGTTCAACAGAGAGGTGTCACTGTCACAGGTTTGTGGAGGAGGTTTATAGTCTGTGATGGTCTTTATCCCCTCCCACAGACTCAGAGTGTCTCTGCTGTCTCTTATCGAGTTTAAAAACAGCTTAAAGGCAGACCAAATATCGCGATCTGACTCCTGGTCTTGTTGTACAAAAACACTGATGAATTCAGAAGGTAATCAGAAGAAGTCAGCAGACATCAGAATGATCAGAAGGCCACGTGTTCTCAGAAGGCTGTTTATTAAAGGTCACATGTTGTTTGACAAAGTCTCCCTAAAACTCTGCTCTCAAGTATTTCATTGATTGTTGCTCCGCCTACTAGCACATCACACCCACAGACAAAGAGAGAAACCTGAAACCTTCTCAAATGCTCATCCCTTCTACTTCAAAGCACATTCCTTTAGCTTACTGATTACATCTGGTGACCATGTGCTAAACACAGATAACACTTCCTTTGTCTATCTAAAGCAAGATGTTCTCTGCTCCCCCCTCGAGTTCAACTGACCTATGACTTCTCCGGCGCCATGGTTTAATGAGTGACTTTAAGCCTTTACAGACAGTTAGCATACAAGTTATAAAGGGGTAGCTAAAGATACATTTTAAAACCTGACAATTCCCTTTCCTGAACACATTTCCATGTGTTCACCAAAAGAAAATGTCACTAAATCTTAATACATGCAAAACTAAAAACTAAATCCTAACATACTAAAAACTAAAAATTCAAAACTTCATTTCTACTCACGATATGTATCCACCTTCCACTTGCATCAACCTATACCTCACAAACGAGTTATTTGTTAGTCCTATTTTTTGCTTTTATGTCGCTTTTATGCAAAATTACTTTAGTTTAATTTAATCTAGTTTATTTATTTATTTTAGCAGTTAACCTACTCAAAGAGATTGAGCTGAAGCCAAAGGCTTATATGCAAAGTCAGTTAACAATTTAGTATGGCAAAATCAAAACTAACAATTTTCACTATGATTTTAGTTAACAATTCATTTTAATTCAAACTAATCCCTGGCTCGCTTGTAAGTCTGGAATGAGAAGAATATATTGCGATGTCGGTGGTTGACATTGAAAGGTGGGCACATACATAACATTCAGTATTACTAGTAAGATTAGCAGCGTAGGTAATACATCTTCATAACATATTAGCTTGGTAATGAGGAACTCTCTCTCCTCTCTCGATGTAACGTTTATGTCGAACTTCAGAATCTACATTTAACCAATCTTCAAACAGTAATAAAGAAAACACAATTACGATAAACAAAATTAAAACACACATCACTACTTAAGGTGAGCATCCTATTTTTTGTAGACTAATCTTTTGATTTGTCCATGGTGACGTCGGCTTCTTCTGGTCACGTGCACGTGTATGATTTGACCACGATCGTCTATATGCCTACAGCAGAGCAGAGGTTGTCAACACATGCTCTTCAGTTGTTCTAACACTGTAGTATGTACTTGAATGGTCGCTTCCTCTTGAATTATGATATCTTCAGTTCACCCGGTTGGTGAGGTGAATCCAGGGAGATTGTATGAAGCCTTCACAGCAGTGGGCCTCGTCCACAGCATGTGATTTGGACTCTCCCCTTACTCTGCCCTTGAAGCCTCAGGGGCAAAGACTGATGACAGGTGGTGTCCATCAGTGCCAGATGTTGAAACAGCCATCTTCTTTGTCTTCTATGTTGATTGAAGATCCAGATACAGCCCAGTCTGGTATGGTTGTGTCCAGTTGTCAACGTTTATGCATTTTAACATAAACCCAAGGTTCTGGAGAAATGTCCATGTTCGTGTCAGGTTTGTTGTTATGATTTGCTGCTTCTTTGTTTGCCTTATCAGCTGCATGATCGCCCAGAGACACAGAGTCTCCGCCTTTGGTGTGGGCTTTGCATTTCATGTTGGCTAATTTTTCTGGCCATTGAACTGCTTCAATAAATTGTCTGACCAGTGCTGTCTGTGTGGATATTGGCTTCGCAGCCTTCCCAAAGTTGCAAGGCGTGTAGTACTGTCATTAATTCTGCCTCCAGTATTTCATGCTGTTGTGCTGACAGTTGTCTGACTACAGCATGTGACGAAATTCCTTCTTTCGCTCTGTACGAGCATCCATTACAGAATTAAAGTCATTTCTGGATTGAACAGTGTAGTTGTCTTCAGATCGGCTTTGATATACAGTTCAGTTTTGGCTTTTTCTTCACACGTATGATGTTTAAATCGTCCATGATTCATATGTATAATCAACTGATGATTCTGCACAGGATGTGAGGTTTTCTCTGTCGTCTTGGTCAAAGCTGCCAAGTAGCGTGCACATCCAGATTGCCTTTTCGTGAAAGTCAAGTTTGCAAGAATAATATTTCAGCATCTCCCTTTCATCCTGCCTTGGTCTAGTGTGAAGAACTGGGACATTCTATTGTTAATTGCGTTTGTTATTACTATGATTATATATAAAATAATATTTAGATCCGCCATGCTTAGTCAAGGGGATTATATAGGTCTTAGTTAATCAATGTTTTCTATATTTATTTAGTTATTAGATTTATCATCTAAATCACTATTAGTTATGAATAATAATATTTATATTGCTTCATGCATTTATTTATTCTTTTTATCTACTCCTACTTCTCCTTCTCCTCACTTCTCCTCTGCCATGCTGCTCTTTGCAGCACCGCGGGGGAGAAGTCGCACCATGGATAAGGGAAAGGGGAGGGGCCGACCGCGGCGTAGCTGGTCGGTAAGAGGTTAACCAGACGAGAGGAGACTTCGCCTCCTCACTTGACTTTAATATCTCTAATGGACGTCCAATTATATACAACAAGTAAAAATATATGACAGATTATATATGTTCGTTTAGATTTTTCTCTTCGTGTAACAAACTGACGTCTTTTGACTTCAAAAACTATCACGGATAACTTCTTTGACTTATTTTCTCCTCGTATTTCAAAGATTAACCTTCGGTTAAAGAAAAAACACGGATAACTTATTATAATACAGTTTGGTCACTTTTTCTCTCCGTGTGACAAACTAAAGCATTTCTACTTTAAAAACTGACACGGTATACATGCTTATAATGATAACCTATTCTAATTAAAACGTCCTATTTACAACGCGTATTATTTACACAGGGTTTCCTGTTTCTATTGCTTATTTTTTGAGAATTATTTTACATAAAGTCCCAGTCCATCAAATCACATTTAATTTATTTTAGACCAATCTTGGCAGTTTAGAAAAGGTTGCCTCACCGCTTTTTGTGTATACACTTGAAATCTTCTGGACTCGAACTATATGGAGACTTTTCAGATGGTTTTTTTCTTCTTTCTGAGATCTGTCACGTGATGTTGTCCTCCCCCTCTCTCTGTTTGGCGCTGCTGGTCTCCTGCTGCGCGCATGCGCGGTCTGCTTTCCTCCTGCTGCGCATGCTTGGTGCTGCTTCCGTTGTCTTGCTGCTGCTGTTTTTGGAGCCTTTGATGAAAAAAGCAGTTCTTCAGCTCTCAGTGCTCTTTGCGTTTCTAAACAAAAACTTGGGTCGCCTTCGAGGGTCTGCCTTGCGCTTGATCACGTCGGCGTCGCCAAATATCGAGTTTAAAAACAGCTTAAAGGCAGACCAAATATCGCGATCTGACTCCTGGTCTTGTACAAAAACACTGATGAATTCAGAAGGTAATCAGAAGAAGTCAGCAGACATCAGAATGATCAGAAGGCCACGTGTTCTCAGAAGGCTGTTTATTAAAGGTCACATGTTGTCGGTTCAGTTGTTTGACAAAGTCTCCCTAAAACTCTGCTCTCCCAAGTATTTCATTGATTGTTGCTCCGCCTACTAGCACATCACACCCACAGACAAAGAGAGAAACCTGAAACCTTCTCAAATGCTCATCCCTTCTACTTCAAAGCACATTCCTTTAGCTTACTGATTACATCTGGTGACCATGTGCTAAACACAGATAACACTTCCTTTGTCTATCTAAAGCAAGATGTTCTCTGCTCCCCCTCGAGTTCAACTGACCTATGACTTCTCCGGCGCCATGGTTTAATGAGTGACTTTAAGCCTTTACAGACAGTTAGCATACAAGTTATAAAGGGGTAGCTAAAGATACATTTTAAAACCTGACACTCTGAAGTGATCACTTATCTTTTTGGAGTAATGCTTCTTGGCTTTTTTGATGCCGCGGGACAGGTTAGCCCTAGCTGTCCGCAGTTTCTCCTTGTCACCAGATTTGAAGGCAGCATTTCGGACCCTCATTAGCCTGAGGTATTCACTTGTAATCCAAGGTTTCTGGTTGGACCTGATAATGATGAAATATGAGAAACTCCAAAACATTTAAAGAACAACAAACGACCAAATCAACTTTTTGGGCTGATAAACTATAAATGGGTGTTTAATAGTGCTGTATACATGTATTTTGACACTTAAGAGTGTATTGGTTTAAAGGTTCTATATCAGTGATTCCCAAACTTTTTGTGCCCAAGGCACACCAAAGGACAAGTAAAAATCTGAAGGCACACCTATTGTGCAAAATAGCCTTTATATTGCGTTCTCTCTTTTTTTTTTTCTTAAAAGAATTGTTTTTAGGTATAGAGTTTGCCTCTGTATTATTAAATGAGTGCATACAAAGTACTGATATAGTAAATTAAAAAATCATTATTTTTGTGTAGTTGTATATTGCAATAATAATGTATGGTGGTCACCAGTGGTTTCACTAGGGATAATTTCTCTCCTTCATTTTGACGGGCAGGTTTATAAAAAATCCGTCATGGGCTATTTTTATCCTTCATGAATTAATCTCACATTATAAGCAATTTTTAAAGACATTTACATAGGCTATATATAAGCTGCATATTGTGTATGTTAGGAAAAATGTGAGATCGCTGGATAAATGGAGTTTAACTAAACATTTGAACAATCATGGAACACAAATTTTGCTACAGAAATGTGTATGAACTCGTGCGTAAAATTCTCAGAGGCTTATTCAGAGCGTCATCTGCTCCTCATATCAGGGCTCATATTACACTAATACAAATGTAAAGTGGAGCTTATTATTTGCACTTTCTCTTTTAACGTTAATGTTTAAGAAACAGCGGACAATATTTACCAGTTGGCATCACTGCACAGCGCGCCGCGCACAGAAACACACACGCGGGAGGGAAAGAGAGAGAGAGGGGGAGAGAAATAGATGAGCTCGTCCTGAGATTTACGTAAGTTAAAGTTAAAGAGCGGCTCCAGATGAGAAGGATATTATTAGCCTTTAACCGCGTTTGCATCGTGGTTTTCTTCCCCGTGTTGTTGTTAGCGCCCAGAAAGTTAGCTAGCTAGGCAGTGATACAAGTGAAACAGTGAAGCTGCGTTTAGAGAGAGAGAGAGAGCCCCGCGCGCTCTGAAAAAAAAGCAGCCCTGCGTTTTTATTTAATCACGGCTTGATTTTCAATCTGTCAAAATGACAGACGGCCTTTGAAATGTTCCGTCAAAGCTTAAAATATTCCGTAAATGACGGAGAATTTTCGGTTAATGTAACCTCTGGTTGTCACAAAATCCCACGTCACACCAGGACTTGCCTCACGGCACACCGTTTGGGAACCACTGTTCTATATCATGCAAAATCGACTTTTGGAGCTTTTAACCATGTTTCCTTATCAAAAACACCCCCAGAGTGTTTTTTGGCTTCATTCACGCAGTTCTAAGTAATCCTCCTGGATCCTGCTCTCTGAGCAGCTGCTCCGCCCTCTCCTGGAAAACCATTGAGTTGTTCCATTGTGTCGTCAGAGTGGAACGGAAGTGCTCGATGTCTGTAATGTAACACAGACGTCGAGCCTGATTTTAATTTATAAAACAGTTTTTTCATTATTTCTGTTGTAAGAAAGAAAGAAAGAAAGAAAAAAAGAAGTGCCTGATGCGTCCACACTGCCCCTGCAAGAAAACAAACGCACCCTCTGAGTGTCTGAACAGATGTCATGTCATGTTTGCACCAACAGTTGTGAAGAACGAGCTCTTTCTAACCTACTCTGGACTCTGGACTCTGGACACCTGTTCTTTTTTCTTACCTCACGATAATGTCAAGGAGAAAAGCGTGTTTGCCTGCGAGGACAGGACTTTATTCAACCTTCCTAAAGAAGAGGCCACTCGCCAGAAGTTGGAATTTCTGTCCGGGATTCAGCGACTATCAGACACAATAGTGTTTGTCTGTGACTGTCTCTGATGGATGTTTGGTGAACCTTGGCCAGAATCAAAGTGGATTAACTTTTATAACCAACGCAGTCCCATAATGGAAACACCAGAGTGGTGAGTCAATCAAAACGTGTGTTAGCGTGTGTGTTAGCCATTTATAAAGCTGTGTTGCACATGTCAACTCCTTATAACTGCATTATGTGAAGTAACTTCACTTTTTGCAGTGGTATTTATATTTCTACTACTGCTAATGTTGTATGAGCGGAAAGAGGGGGCGGAGTTAACTGAATCCAAGCGTTTTGTCTTCCGGGTAGGAAAAATACCTCCAGAAAATACTTATATTTATCACAAAAATGAGTACTACATAGTGATAGAGGTACAATATATCATATAAATGCCTATACTTTACTTTGGAATGGCTAAAAGAGCATGATACAGATCCTTTAAAACTTAATTTTGAGCCTAAAACCGTCTCTTGTGGTTAAAAATATACCTTGTTTGAATTTTGAATAATAGGGCTCTTCTACTATCCGGGTACTTTCAGTGCGCCGCAGATGTGGAGGTGAAAACAATGGTGGTATTAAACAGCGTTTTTGCCTGTGAGTGACAGATTGTGTTCGATACATTTAGTTTTCTCAGTAAATCCTGCCTAAAAGCTAGCCTGGCTAACGCCAGACTAAAATCACAAGTGATATTTAGTCTGGGGACCACCAATTCATTTTCTCGTAGGAGAGGTGTGGTTTACGATTGTCCATAGCCGTTTATTGGGCGCTACGAATGTCTCTCATGCGTCTGCACGTAGCCATAGCCAATCGTATCATGGTATCAGATGACGTATGACGTACCTGCTGTAAACTTTTGAGCTAAACTATTTAGAACACGTTCTAAAGCTTGATCCAAAGATGGCATCGCGTCTGCTGCTGTCATGTTGGATCCGTACATTTTTTAAAAAAATTTTTTATCCCTAAACAAACTACAAGCTTCCGTATGTCAAATAGCGCGTCATCGTCTTACCGTCCCTCCTCGTTCTGTGATTGGTGCCCAAATCCATGGAAAAATGTCGGCCATGGTCCCCAGGCTGTTGTGAAGTTCGAAAAGATTCGAGCGCACATAGCAGTCTGGCGTTAGCCAGGCTACCTAAAAGCTGTTGTGTGGTCGGATGTAAGTTTTATGATTAGAATCGACGTCTGCAGATCTAAACACATTGTGTGGATTATGTTTTAAAGTTTAACGTAACTGTGCCGGACACATCAGGCTCTAAAATACTACCATTTACTTTAAACATAAAATAAATTGTTAATCAAATGTTTAACGTCATGACATGTGTTAGCTAAGTCATGCTTTAGCTAAATCTAAAGCCGAATAAACTAGAACAGAACGTCACCTAAAAGCTTCTAAAACATTTTCTCGTCAGCATTACGTTTAACTTAGATCATGATTATTTCCCGTAAGGCGAAACATAAATGCGTGAAATTCAACACAAAGTTACGATGGATTAGCGACGCGTACTAGGCGACCTCTGTTTGTACAAACATTCATCGAGACCAATTAAGTCCAATTTCTGTTTATATCAGACTTTTGCCTCAATAGGCAGGTTATCATGGTAATCAAATCACATTTCATCACAATCTTAAAGGAGCTATATCATGCAAAATCGACTTTTTGGAGCTTTTAGCTCCATGGAGCTCCATGGATCCGAGCAGAAGTGTTGTTTTTGAAGACGGAGCTCTTTCTAACCTACTCTGGACACGCCTGTTCTTTTTTCTTACCCAACGATAATGTCACGGGTTCGCGTTTGGCTACGAGAGGAACAGGACTATTCAACCTTCCTAAAGAAGAGTGCACTCGCCAGAAGTTGGAATTTCTTTCTGGGATTCAGCGACTATATCAACCAACCTGATGGATGCTTGGTGAACCTTGGCCAGAATCAAAGTGGATTAACTTTTATAACCAACGCGATCCCATAACCCGATGGGGAGGCCAGGCTGAGCGGTGAGTCAATCAAAACGCGTGTTAGCGTGTGTGTTAGTGTGTGTGTTAGCGTGTGTGTTAGTGTGTGTGTTAGTGTGTGTGTTAGCATGTGTGTTAGCGTGTGTGTTAGCATGTGTGTTAGCGTGTGTGTTAGCCATTTATGAAACTGTGTTGCACATGTCAACTCCTTATAACTGCATTATGTGAAGTAACTTCACTTTTTGCAGTGATATTTATATTTATAATACTGTAAATGTGGAATGAGCGGAGAGAGGGACGAAGTTAACTGGTCTTGTCTTCCGGGTAGGGAAAATACCCCCAGAAAATACTTATAATTCTCTCAAAAATGAGTACTCCATAGTGATAGAGGTACAATATATCATATAAATGCCTATACTTTACTTTGGAATGGCTAAAATAGCATGATACAGCTCTTTTAACCCTTTAAGCTCTAAAGAGCCAAATTTGGCTCCGCGCCCCCTTGTGTCTGCATCTCCGGGACCATAACTTCCGCATACAAATATTGACACTTACATTCACCTCTCCGTGTTCAGTGGACTCTCAGCAACAAATACATCCACTCCAATTTCAAATCAACAGATCCCACAGCGCTGTTTGTGCCCGGTACGGATCAGAATCAAGTTGGTGATCAATGATCAATCGTGGGAAACTTATTTTCAACCTAAAGACGCAGATGTATCAACAGAGTCCAGAGAACACTACAGGCTGCCCACAAACGCCAGAAAAACTTTCCTGGCAGGTCCATGCAGGGCAGTGAGAGGGAAGTGTGCAAGAAAGAAGGTGCAGGGGGTGGAGGGGGTGGCCGGCAGCCGGTGTGTGTGTGTGTGTGTGTGGGGGCGCGAAATGTTTTCTTCTTAACGCCGAATTTACACCAGGAGCTATTACTGGATGTGACGTACGCGGCGCGTTATACGTGCGCATTTTCGAAAGCGCAAATTTACACATACGGCGTCAGAGCAGCTAAAGCTACGCTTGTGTTCGGGTGTCTGTCTCTTCCCCAAATCACTTGGAATAATTTTGCTTATAAAAATGGGTAAGTAATAACATTTCTCATGTTATATCATACGTTTTGCTAGTCGTACATCGAACTCTGCCAATTTATGAAATGATTTGCATATTATTTTTTTTAGCTTACCTTAGCTTAGCTTGTGCATTTATTTATAGAAACAGTGCCGAGTAGAAGGCGCACCTTGGCCTTCTTCTTTTGGTAGAAGAAGTGAGGAGACAGGAGAGACAACAGACCAGGCGACTATGGGTGCATCCAATTAACCAGCAGCGTCATCAGCAAGGTGACTTCTACCACCTTGTGGCCGAGCTGAGGCTTGACAGCCAAAGACACCACCAATATTTTAGGATGAGTGCCGAGCAAATGGATCACCTACTCTCCTATATTGGACCAGAAATTTACAGGCAGAGCACCAACTACAGGGCTGCAATTGAGCCAAAACAAAGACTTGCTGTTGCTTTGAGGTAAGCAGGAATACACACAAGCATGCAAACAAGAACATTTTTATTGCAATGTAAAGAATACACTTCTGAAAACTGTTTTTTAAATGACATCCATTGCAAAAGGTACTTCTGTAAAACTGAAACATAAAACATCCATGAGTAGACAGAAATTATATCTATATATTTTTTCTTTTATGTTTTACAAATCCTGAAAGGTACTGTGCTCAGTAGCGCCACTTTGCTCCCATCTCTGATCAGACATCATATATGATTGCCTTTGTTGGGGGTGTGACAGGAAAGGGCTTGATTGAACGTGGATGGGACGTGAGGCGAGAGACGAGGATGCCCCAGGTGATTGTTGAGGGACAGTCTGTCTTCTATCTTCAAAACTTCCTAGACAATGTAGGACGGCCAATTTTGCTTCTCTTCTGGTTTGTCTTTCCATTCGATTAAGAATTGGTACAAGGCTCATGGCAAAGTAATATGATTCATCCAAATCTGTTTCTGGTGGGGCAGTTTTTTGTACAGGCTCTTCTAGAATGGACAGAAGATGTTCTCCTAGAGTTGAATTGGCCTGCTGGGGTCGCTTTTGACTCTTCTTTCCCTGGGTAGTAGTGGTTGCAGTAGTAGTTATTGTAGTAGCAGCAACAGCAGGACCAGAACGAGATTGCAGAGTGGGAGCTCTGGAGACATCAGTTGATGTTGATGGTGTGGGTGCAGGTGTGCGTGATGCAGATGACAGGTGACTGCTAGGAGATAAGTCCTCTGCCTCCCCCGGTGGTGTGTGGTGCTCATCCTCATCCTGCTCCAGAGTGTTGTTTAGGTTTGATGTAGAACTGTTTAGGATAGAGAAAAAGACTCAGGGATGCAAGAATAAATTATATACAAAACAAACCATCTTTTTTTGGCTTTTGTGCCTTGTGTGTAGCTCGAAATAAAAACTCAATCAACCATAACAAAACATTATTCTCTCATCTCTACATCTATGTAATAACTTTATTATAAATGTATCGAAATATAGAAGTATTTTGTTCAAAAGCAAAATTTTAAATCACCTTCTTGTTTGTATAAATGGTAACAGGAAGGACATAATGTCCATGTACTTCCAAACCTTCTGAGATCCTCCTTTTGATCCACTTGGATCATATTTTTTTCGATGCCTTACAAAGGCATCTCTCAGGGTCTTCCAGCGTGATTTGCATAGTTCCACTAAAAAAATAAAGAAAAACAGTCAAAAAAGATATAAAAAATAATAATATAAAACATACTAAACAACACAGCTGAAAGTTTAAATGTTACTGTTTGTGTTTCCTTCTCAGATTTTTGGCCTCTGGTGACTCCCTACTCAGCCTTTCTTTTGCGTATAGGCTTGGTCATGCCACAGTTCAGAATTCGGTGCACATGGTATTTGCCGCCATTGCCAAAATAATGCTTCCAGAGTTCTTACCAAAGCCTACAGAGGACACCTGGAGAGAGATTTCCCTGGACTTCTGGGAAAGATGGAATTTTCCCAATTGCCTGGGGCTATAGATGGAAAGCATGTCACCATCCATGCACCACCTAGGTCTGGAAGTCTTTTCTTCAATTACAAGAAGACCTTCTCTGTGGTTCTCATGGCTCTTGTGGATGCGCAATACAGATTTCGGGTCATTCAGGTGGGAGACTATGGGAGGACAAGTGATGGGGGCATTTATGCAAGATCTGCTCTGGGGAGGGGCATGGAGCAACAAACATTACAAGTACCGTCAGACGCCCCATTACCTGGAGCAGCTCGCCTGGGAAACATCCCTTTTGTCATTGTGGGGGATGCAGCCTTTCCTCTCAAAACCTATCTGACGAGACCCTATGCTCAACAGAATCTCACTAAGGAGAAGAGGATCTTCAACTACAGACTCTCAAGAGCTAGAATGGTGGTGGAAAGTGCCTTTGGCATTTTGGCCTCAAGATGGAGGATTTTCTACAGGAGAATCAATCTCCATCCTGACAAAGTGGACAACGTGGTAGTGGCAGCCTGCATTCTCCACAATTATCTCCTCTCTCCACGTGACAATCAGAGACTACTTGATGAGCAACCAAGGAGGATGCAAGGAGTCAGGAATATGGCTGGAAACAGGGCATCTCAGGATGCTTTGGATCTGAGGGATGTGTTTTGCCAATATTTTAACTCCCCAGAGGGAAGTGTGGTTGGCAAGAAAGGATGGTGTAACCTGGGCACTCTTTTAGGTTTTAACCTGTAGCCTCTGGGACATGTTCTAAAAATAAAACAGTTCTTCTTGATTTGTGTTTCTATTTTTGTGACATGATAACCTAGCTTAATGGCACACGTTATACTTATTCTATGTTTTACTATAGGACACATTAACTCAATAAGTTATCATAAAAATGTAGGGGGAAAAATGCATTTACAAATTGACTAGGTCTACGTAGCCTATAAGCCTATGTAATATGTGTTTATAGCAAAAAAAGTACATATTTAACAAGTAATTACATTTCTCCATTATTTGTGAGATCAATATATACTTATGTTATTATTTTATAAGTATATTAAACGCTATAACTGCAAAAACGTCAAACTTATAGCATTTTAGATATGAATTGAGCTATTATGCAGTGTGTTTAGATGTTACATCTTAAAAATGATGTGAAGTATTAGCATTCGCTAAATGATGGGCACTATTATTGTATGCTAATGTTTACTTACCGTCGCAATTTAAACTTGTGGCGACTAAGCGCCATGCCTGCATATTCTTCACTGTGTCTTTGTAAAATTTGTGTTGAGCATCGTAAAGTATGCTGTATTTCTCCACCTCGACAATCAACTTTCGTCATCCATCGCAAACACAAGGATGCTGCGTGTTGTGAACTTCGACAAATCAACAGAAAACTTATTTTGACAGGGTGTCGGAAGTTTACTTTGAAAGACTGTGCCATTTTCCCGTCTAATTCCGGAGTTTGCCGCGTATACGCGTCCAAATTAGAACTCCATTCTAATTTAGGCGCAGCCTCGCGTCAATACGCCCGTCCGACGCGCGTATAACAATGCTAGTGTAAATATCATGATAGGTTAGAATGGAAAAAAGTGACGCGCTGTAATTCCTCTGGTGTAAATTCGGCGTAAGGGGGGTGCCACAAAAAATAAATAAATAATTCATGCTCTGATTCATACCCCAGTGCACATACAAGTTGGGAGATGTGTCTTGCCCAAGGACACCAACAGCGTGACCGTGCATTAGTCTGGACTCGATATTGCCAACCTTTTGATTATAATACAACATATCACGTTTACATACTGTATATTCCTTTTTTGCACAAATGACTTAACTATATTTTGTCTACCTTGTACTTTCTGTGCCATTGCCTGAAATAAATGAATAAATGAAAATGAAATATTGCAACAACTGAGCTACCATATACCTGCCACATATTATTGTTTACTATTTATTGAAAGCAACATTAGCCTCAAATTTCTCCCTAAATAAAAATGGTTGGTTCCCATTTATGTTTCATTGACACTTTTAGTAGCACAATCTGTTTCTGCAAGAAACATTTTATACATGTCATTATGATTCTGCTTTCTAACAGAACTGGGAGTCTGGAAACAAAACAAGTGTATTCAGCAGTGACAGAGAACCTCCGAAGCAGAAAAATAAGTTACATTCAGGAAAGAAAAATAAAGATAAGGCAAAGAAAAAAAGGCCTCAAAAAGAAAATAATTTGAATATGGGTAACTGTTTGGGGTTAGGTTTCCTTCACACTTTTTTGCCTTTTTTCGGGTCAACCGTTAGCATTTCTTATAAGTTTAGTTGTATTGTGTTGATTGTTCTTCAGAAATAAAGTTTGTACAGTTGCTTACAGCCTTATTATTGTCACAAGGTCACAGAGAGTAGAAGCAACTGCAAGAACTTTTTGTTGTCGTAAGATGGTCGACGTCTAAAGGGAGTTCTCTGAGGATGTTATATATATATACACAGCATATACACATATTAGGGCTGTCCAAGTGTACTCCATTGATTGTGATAAATTGAAAAGAAAATAGACTAGTTAATCTTACGTTAATTGTGATTAATTGCGTCATGTATTTTGCCCAAACAATCCTGTGTCTGGAGAACAAATGATCTGAGAGACACATTTAAAAATGTACAGCACCTTTTGCATAGATTTATGAAATAGTTGTTAGTTTGTATATTCAATGTGAGCAAATGCTTCTCATAGAGAATTTATTAAATTATGACTATAATATTTGCATTAATTGAAAATTAATCAAAATTTCAAAAAAATAATTTAATGAATTAATTGACAGCCCCAATATATATATATATATATATATATATATATATATATATATATATACACACACATATTTATTTATTTATTTATTTACAGTTAATCGGTTATAGTATACATAGTTCCCACGATATTAGCAGGAGACCTCCGGTCGCCATTTTGTTTGGCACTTCGCACTTAGATGCATAGACAAACTAATTAGAAGAAGCTTCTGAAAAGGATGCATATTTTATCAATGGACAACAATGACAACCATGACTTCTCATAAGTTGAAATCGTACAGGGAGAGCCTCCAGGTAAAGGAACGCCAGCGATACGATGTGAAAATTGGACTGATTGCAGGGAGAGATCCATATACGCTCGCGAAGGACGCCCTGGAGAATGATGCTAAGTGCTTACCAGCTGTCACGTACATTGACATTGTGAACTATCTTATAAATGCAAAGAGTGCGTATACGTTTGAACAACTATAGGCATATAAATCAATGGAAGCCATTAACCAGCTGTGTTGTGGATGGGTGCGTGATGTACAAAGTATGACCGTGGACTCCAACGTGTTGGTGTTAGCAAAGGTATGTAGCCTACTAGCCTATTGTTAGGATTTGGGGTTTTTCTTCGGGTTTAGTTGGGGTTTTGTTTTGTTTCCCCCTGTCGTGGTCAGTGTTTCTGTCCTGTGTGTTTATTTTGTTAGTTCTGGTCTGTGTTGGTGTTCTTGCTTTCCCTTCCTCTCGTCTAATTACCTGCCCGCCCTGATATGTTTCACCTGTGCCTTGTTCCCTTGTGTGTGTATTTATACCCTGGTGTTCTCCTCTGTCTTTGTCTGCTCATTGTCGTTGAATGTTTGTGGTGTGTCCTGTGTGTTACTGTTTCGTATCCCTGAGCTTTGTGCCCGTTTCCATACCTGCCTGCCTGTAAGTGAGCTGTATTTTTGTGGTTTTGCCTATTCTCTTGGGATTCTCATTAAATTTATGTTAAATCAGTCGAGGCTGTCCTGCGTATTGGGTTTTTCCGCACCTCACACTCCTCGCACCGTGACACCTATATCGTTTTTATATACACACATTCAGGTTCGCCATTCTCAGCAGCTGAATGCTGCCCCTTTGCGTCCATGGATCATTGCTAACAAAGATGGGACAATAAAAGCAGGACATTGTGATTGCAAGGCTGGACTGGGTGAACCCTGCAACCACGTTGGTGCTCTCCTGTTCTATATTGAATCAGCACACCGCTTGGTTACACAAAGGACTGTCACCCAAGAGAAGGCGTACTGGTGCATACCATCAGAGACTGACGGGGTCAGCCCTATGTTCCCCGGTACCTATGTTCCCCCACTTCTATTGATTAAGAATATGCACCAGCCCACTATCCTTAAGGTTAGTGGCTAGGGCAGGGTCAGGGTTAAGCTGCTTGATATATATGACATTTCACTCTCATGACTCGTGATTGGTTGAAGTACCAACTCACCTACGGGAAAAAAAAATCACACCCGGGGAACATAGGTATGCATGCCCCATAGACCGTTAAAAAGAATAGACAACTCCTCCTCACTCCTCCCCGTTTACCACAATGACCACGTTCGAGGGGAAATTCATGGTGGAGTTACAGACTCCTCCTCCCCAGCTCTGACGAAGCATGTTCCTAATAAGGGCATAAGGGTGGGTTCTTCACTGTAGACTCGGCCCATGCGTGATGTGTAGCTCGTGCAGCTCCAATGCTAACAGTCCAGCCCTCATTAAGTACGAGAGTTCTAAAATGTATCCTACGATAACCAGCCTCGTGCCTCTGATTGTGTCTAACCCAGCGTAATCACAGGAGGAATATCTAGCTGTAGACCGTTCCAAAAAATTAGGCACCGGGCATTAAAGTTGTCTTTAACGTGTCTAAAGTGCAATGGATTCCAATGGGGGACTAGCGGCTATATGGCGGTACTACAGCAATGGCGGCCTCCAGTGTTGTCGTCGCAAAGCAGAGCAGCCAGCGGCCATTGGCTGAAGCATCAGTTCACACTACTCATACAGTCTTTGTTCATGACTCTTTGAACCATGGGCATCGGACTGGGGGGGTAAAGGGTACTGAGTACCCAGGGCAAGGGCAAGGTAGGGGCCCTCAAAAGTGCTGCTGTAAAAGCGTTTTGTATTGTACTTTCAAAATTTTCTCATAATTGATATAAGAATTGACCTGGCTGAAATACAATGGTTGCCAGACAGGGTTTTGCACAAACAATAATGATGGATGAATCTCCCTGACACCTCTTTAAATGGTTCAGCCCACACACCGGCGTTCAGCACCGCACGCTTCAACTCAACAGTGACTTTGATGAGGTGAGCTCTGCAATGCAATGACACAGAGCTAGGAAAGAAAAATATTAGTCTTGCCACGCTCTTATGTGCTTTTATTTAACAGTAGCCTATTCTAGCGGGCCTTAGATGCAACTTTCTGTCATAAATGACAGTTAAACATGAGGTGAGGTGAGTCCCTGCCTCTGCCTGCTGAGAAGTGGAAGGTGCAGAGTCAGAGAAAGAGCCACAGACAGAGCTCCTTCTCTCCTCGTTTTAACCCCTCAAGTTTCTCTTTCCTTATATTTATTGTAATTGACTGCCACCAGGCCAATACAGTGATAAAAGCCACAGGTCGCTCACGTTATTTTCGTAGAATTAATTATGCTAATTAGCCGCGCGCATTTGGAGACTCGCATTATAAATGCACAGCTTTGGAGACGAGTCAACGTGGTTCCAGTGAAAATGTGGGATGTCTCATGCCATTTAGCCTATTCCAGCGTAACGTTTCAGATCAAGAATTTACTGACAATACACTTAAAGGTAAACTTCAATGTGAGAGACTAAATCAGGCTGAAGCCCTTGGCTTTATTGTTAATGCCTGTGGGCCACAAAGACAACAAATAGTATCATTGTTTTTTTGTATTTCTATTTTAAAGTCACAGATGTGTTATTCCTAGCACACATATCCTATGTCCCTGGTGCAGCCCTCCTGTTTAATGTGGTATGCTAATAATCATTATGTTCTATCGAAAACTAGCAATTTTGAATTAGCCCAAAGAAAGTATATTTCACCACCAGTTTAAATATCTATATCACTACAAGATTAAAGGTTATTCAATTTCTGTAATAGGAGCCAAATCAGATGAAATGTCAAGTCAAACATTGAGTACACAACAAACAAACAAACAAACCGTGAACTATGTATCCAGGACAAATCTGTATTGGATATGTGTTTGTACATGATTTTTTTTATTTTATTTTTTTTAGACCGACCTCATTTTTCAACTAGTTAGGCTATAAACCCAAAGCTGTGTTTTAGTGCCTTATATGCTTCATACCTCCAGTAAAGTTCTGCCACCAGTTTGTCAATGACTACATTGAAAACATTTAATTTTTTTAATTTTTTGGTCTGCCCCGTCATTGCTGTGACATCCTCACCTGGGGTTTCATCTGGTCTTTTTTTTTAAAACGTCTTAACCGGTCCTTATCTGCTTTATATGTATCTGACACACTTGGTGACAGCTCCTTGGCCGTGAATTCAAATCTGTCAAACTCATCACGTAGGCCTGCAATGAAATGTAAGGATGCCACCATATCCACTGCTGTGGACAAGTGCAGGTCTGCTTCTTGAAGTTTAGTATTTGTTCTCTGTATGCGGAGGAGGATAGTGTTCCACAGACTGCAGAGGAAAGCTGTCTCCATCTTTTCCATTTGGCTGTATAGAACCTGGGCTTCATTGTGCGTGCTCATGTTCTGATTCACATCCTCTGCAATTTTAAGAAGTGCATTGTGTATGTTGTCATAGTTCAAGCACAGTGCATTGGTAGCTTGGGCATGGGCGCACCACCTTGTGCCAGATAAAGTCTTTAGGGTCTGAATCCTTTGACTTTCATTTGCATCCATGCTTGATAAAACAAATTGCCACCGCTTTGTTGAGGATGAACAAAAGTTGAATAAGGCTTGAACAAAAGTGAAAAACTCTTCTGTTTTTGAAGACAACAATGTACAGTATTCACGCCAACTAAATTCAATATATGTCAGGGCTCGAAATTTACTTGGTAGCGCTTGTGCTCCTAATTCTGAAATTTAGGAGCACAGTCAAAAATGTAGGTGCTTTTAACAGGGATGAAGGGAATTTAAACATATCACATGCCACTTCCAGCCTTCTGTTGCATGTTAGATGTATTGTTTTAGCTGTTTGCCAAGCGACATTTGAGAGATGTACCCAGTCCCAATGAGTTTATGAATGATATATATATTCCTCGTTTTCTCAGAGAGAAAAGAGACTACAGTTGCGTAAATAGATTGGCTCATTCAATGAAAGCGGGCAGATGAATGAGAGCGTTGCACAGACACATATACGCAGAGAACACGGGCTGGGCTGGTGCAGGTTGTCCCAGTCTGTGTGACCGGGAGGAATGACAGCGGCGCTGAGCCAAAAGAGAGAACAGATCGTAGTTTACTATATGCTCTCGAACCATTTTGGAACAGAAACTTTGCTGTTGCTGACAGGCAGCATTTGTGAAAACAATGACACAAGATATTTTAAGGTAGCATGAGAAGGTAGCACCTTTTAAGGTGGACCGGAGCATTTGTTTGCAGTCACACACATGCGAGTGATTCTATTTTTAGATCGCAAAGGCATCATTTTGGGAGCATATGCGACCAAAATGGTCGCAATTTCGAGCACCCATTCAGCCAGAGGATTTATGCTTCTTATGCGTGACTGCACACCTTTGTAAGATCCAGACATGTTAGTGGCGTTATCATAGCACTGTCCCCGACAGTTGCTGATATCAATGCCCAAATCAGAAAGAATGCTATCTGCAGTTGACTCTTGGAGCTGCCCAAATCACATTGCACCAGCCCCTATGGCTCCTCCTGCAGGTGGTGGGTCCACAGAAGGACGGCCTCATGGTTCTAACCGGGCCTGTTGGTCTCTCATAAGGGGCTTCTGCCTTAGGGGCTTTTAGAAGCCCTAAGGCAAGCCCTCGTTCTGAAATGAATTTCACAGTGGCCACTACTCTATTTAACACCTTAGTCCAATACTGGCACTCAATCTCAAACTGTTGACAGAGTTTTTCTGTTTATCCAGATGAGGATACACTGGCGATCTGCATCTAAATTTTCATGCTCAACAACACGTTCCTCAGGTCTTCATCAGGGCTTAATATAAAATGAACAGATTAGGGAGTGGTCCATAATGTTCAAGGAGCCACGCCCCGATCACACAATACAATACAGTCTCATGGCGCATGCGTGTCGAAACACTGCTTCAAAACAAGGTTCCGGCGTTGTTTGGCAAGTGTTTCACTAGGGGGCACCCGTGCCGAACACGCATTTGATTGACAAGAGTTTCAATGAACCACAGGTGCGCTGTTCTGTGGTTCAACCTATCTCCCATAAAGTTTAAAAGACGTCAGCACATCTGTCCCTTGTGGGTTTTGTGAGAGACGAGAGAGATTCCCACATTTGTTCATTCTCTCAAAAAAATACTTGTGTATGCCAGCGACAAGTGTACCTTGTGTGAGAGTGTTTTCTAAAGCAGAAGTTATTAGTAAGAAAAGAAATAGACTAAGTCCTTCCACAGCAGAGAACATTATATTTCTGAAAAAAAATATCTTGAAAGCGGCCCATGTAAAAAGAGCGTTAAAAAATGACAAAGTCATACTTGAACCGGGACCTTGTGCACCAGAGACTAGCACTCTATCACTGAGCTATAAACCCACAGAAAAGTGGGCCGGTCTTCTCTAAATTGTCGGGCCGAAATGGTCCCAGCACGCTATTGGCCGACCATGCTCGCATGTGAGAAGAGAATCAAAGAACACTGGTGATTTATGGGTTATATCTATTGAATCATATTGTTGACAAGGCAACTTCGACCCAAAGACGTGGGTGTCTTTTTTTTTCAATGTTTGTTTACGTTGATTTAAAGCTTACACTGAATGAAGAATAACTGAAATAGCCAAAGGGCACAGGGCAACAACATGAACTTACACATAAGCCTACTGAAAAACAAAAACGACATCGACAACAAAGAAAGCAAAAGATACAATAACAAAACAAAAACAGCTAAAGATGTGGTGTATGCTTGAACCCCGTAGCACCCACTGGTGTAGTGTTTCATCTCTCGGCTGAACCATTGTGAATCTTGTAGTACTGAAACATTGCCTCTTGATGTCACTGTGGAGTCGGTTTCGAACTGTGTTTCGAAGCTTCGGCACAATCGCTTTGGTGTTTCATGAAGCTTCATGTTGCCCATCCCTACAGAGGACAGATGGCAGTGGTACAGGAACTGGCTCCAAAACTGAACAGGACACGGAAAAAGCAGGTTAGTGTTTAGAATCAAAAGGTATTGTGAATAGTTCAAAACGAGCCTGAAGATCACCGGGTAGATGACGGAACAATCTGGCACTGGAGTGGAGGTCTGGTGTCATTTTCTACAGAGTTAATTGCATGATGAGGTACAGGTGTGGAGCACAGCAGGTGAGTAACGAGGGAACCGCCCAGGAACTGACAAACAAGGTAAACACATAAGGGGAGGGGGGAGAAGGGAGGAGTGGCTGGACAGGATCACAACAGGTTGGCCGTTTCTCAATATGCGTTCTTGTCCGTGCTTGTGTACTCGTGAAACGTCATCGGAGCCAGCCCGAGTACTGTTCCAATACAAAGTACGCATCAGACCGAGAACGGTTAAATCCCCGGATGTTGTTCTCGCCCCGCCCCCTTTACCAAGTATGCATCAGAGCAGACTCGCTGCGTACTCGGAGACCAGCGTATCCCAGAAGGCTTTGCGGCGGTGACAGCAGCGCAACAGAACAGCGGCGGCAAAAGTGAATGCGGTAAGTTTAATGGTGTCTTTTATTGTTCCTAGACTCGTATTCACTTCGGATGCAAACAATGTCCACTTGTACAGTAAACCCGATGGTCTATTTACCAGTAGAATCCCGGTAAATATACGTATTAGCCTCTTTTGCTAACTCAGCGGCCCGCGCTGTGTGTTGGAGCCGAGAGGGGCGAGCGCTAACTCGGCTAAAACTTCTACGAAGCTCCGCTGGTTTTATCTGGCTCTATTGTTGTTAAACTCGTGAAAACTCCAGACGAAAAGTTTGTTAGTGATTTGCTTTGACTGGGTATTTATATACTGGTAATAGTTTATCTTATATATGAATTAAGATGCTCAATCGTGTTGTTTCGTGCATTTTATTATGAATAAGTTCACTGTAATTAAATAAAAACTGTTCAATTTCATTCAGGAAACAATTTGGACAGTGACAGTGTGCAGCAACGATGGCGGAGGAGAAAACCCACAGTTGTAAGTTCAAAAGTAGGAAAAGTATAGTTGTATCAGAGCCTAGCGTTCTTTGTTAGGCACCTTATTTGTCATTATTCTGGTTTGTTATGCTGAAATAACACATGAATAAAATTTAACCTTCATCCAGGGACTGCGGAGGAAACTCAAGCCCTCATAATGAGGAGGACAGACAGACATACAACATGTAAGTTCTTAGAATGGGGAATAATATTTTATTTTTGTCCAGGGACCATTGATAAAACGAGGACCTTGATCCTGTGGAGGCCCCCAATGATAGCCTATTCACAGGCAGGAGGAACACCTCCAAGACTGGATGGGAGTAAGTATCCACTTGTGTTTAGCTTATGTACGACTATTAGCCATTATTATATTTCTAAAGCAGTGCTTATCTGACTAGGAGTTTTGTTGCCACTTCTGGGATGCAGATCAATCCCAACAGGCCCATAAGAAGTGGCACAACCTGGTCCAAAAATATAAGGTATTTATTTTACTAATTTCATTCAACTTTTCCCATAGGTAAATATGGCTGCCCTAAAGTTAAACCAATTTTTTTAGGACCTCAGGGATCCACCCATCTTATAGGCTGGTGCTGCCGCTGCTACCACCTGCCAGTGGTATGGCATGATGGATGCTGCACTGCAGGGGCGGCATCCATCTACCCCCTGTGGTAGTGGCATCCAGCATGTCTGCTACAACAGGTGGTGTTGTGGCAGCACCAGCCTCAGCAACCACTGAGACCAGGGAGCAGCCCAGAGAAGGAAGGAAGAGAAGTGCAGGGAGAGAGCTGCTGGATTTTTAAAGGAGCAGTCGGAAAGAGAGGAGCAAAGGGAGAGAGAGATGCTGGCCAGGGCGGAGGAGAGAGAAAGTGCAGCTGCCAAAAGGGCCGACAGTTTCCTGAATTTATTTGGAAAGCTTGTTGAGAAATTTTAATAAACGAATCATTTAGGAAGCAGAAGTGATGTCGTTTGTTTAGGATGGCCAAAGTATCAGGGATAATAGTAAGTTAGGCAGTTATTTAGGGTTTTTCTATATTTGAACAGAATTCCTATTTCTGCACAATTAAATGTAATCAGCAGAGAGAAAATATGTTTACCAAGATTTTTTAACTTGTGGAAAATTATTAAAAGTAAAATAACTACCGGTAGATTGATGTATAGATACAAAAAAAGTATAAAATGTCATTGTTTGTTTGCAGATATTGACATCAGTGCTTCAGCATGTCTGAGTGGGTTTGCTATTGGTAGTCTTGTTTACCCAGACATGTGGCTGTTCTGCAGGAGCAGACACACGAACACACAGCCCGGTGCACTGATACATCTCCCTGGCTTCAGCTGCAACGTCATTCTCTAGGACTGGGGCAGACGTCAATGTTGTGGTAAAATTACCAAAAAGTAATAATTGTTTATAATAATTGATTGTTTAAAGGTTTTTTCTCAGCCATAAAAGTCTTCCTGAAGAAGCTCAAGCTCATTGTTTACAAAGTCATGGTATTTATAGGATCAACACAGATGCCTTGACATTTTTTTTATATTTACAATGATTGGAATAAAACATGAACACAATAAATTAACATTAATCAATAAGCAAACATTAATAGCAAAAGGTATAACTAAACTAAATTAAACTGAACTAACTAATTAACTAATCTAACTTGAACAAAAACAAACAACTTTCTATATACATATTTACACCGGCTTTCCATGTCTGAATGAACATGACTACATCTAAGAAAAGTTTCTAGATGTACTGTAGTCATGTTCATTCAGACATGCTGCCAGCTCCAGAGGCAGCCAGTTGTGCTCTGAGGGCAACACCTGAGTGCTCCCTCTCTGCCACAACAGGGCCTCTTCCTCTCCATCTTCATCATCATCATCATCATCATCATCATCATCCTCCTCCTCCTCCTCCTCCTGCAGGGCATCTCCAGCCTCCACACACAGATTGTGCAGAAGGCAGCAGGCTGCGATGACTTTTGGCGCAAACCTCGGCCGAACCTCAAGAGCGCGATGAAAGATGGAGTGCCATCTTGTTTTAAGAGCTCCAAACGTCCGCTCAATGATGTTCCTCCCCTGGCATGATGCCTGTTGAACCTTGCTTCCATTTCATCTGTAACAAAAAAGTCAAGTTTCATTTCCCATTATGTAAATAGTTTTTTCTTGTTTAGGTAGGATGTCTTACTGGCCACAGTCCGACGATGGGGCGTCATGATGGAGATGGGGTGCTGGAGGCACGGGTACCCTCCGTCTCCCAGCAGAAAGTATCCGGGGGGGGGTTAAGGGCCTTCCTGTAAAGTGGTGACCGGCGGAGTACGAGGGAGTCATGCACTGACCCAACATTGCCCACAAATATATCGACCAACCGGCCCTGGGCATCGCACATCCCTTGGAGGACAAGGGGTGGGAAACTTTTTCTATTAATGTAGAATTTTCTCTGTGGCTCTGCAGGGGGAACAATTCTGATGTGGCACCCATCGATGGCACCAACCGCACGCTGAAACGCCTCGTGCCCAGCGAGCCGGGCGAAGCCAGCTCCCACCTGCTCCAGAGTGTCCTCACGGGGGAGATGTATCACCCTGTGCAAACACATTTTTCAAAAAGCAGTCATTAAGAACAAACTTTATACATATCTTTTTATTGATACTTTTGTCATGTAGATAGATAGACCGAAGATATAATGCATTACTGCTTTTTATGTACTGTACTTTCTGCTCGACTGCATTTTATATTGTAGAAAGGAAAATTATTTTATATTAGTACTATGCAAACACGAATGTGTACAATGTTTAAAAAGTGTAGTTATGTACTGTATATGTGATCTGAAACATCAGGTTAATGGCCAGAAAATACCATTCAGTTTTCAGGCTCCGCTTACCCTTTTATTTTTTAAAACATCAGCACAATGTTTTGCATTGCACCATAGTTGTGACATGTGACATGCTTTTAGGTATACGGTAAGTAGATTTGAAAATTTGTACTGTAACTCATGTCTTGACTTTCTTGAATTAAGAATTGTTGTCCTTCTTTCACCACTGCTAGATGACAAATGCTTGGAGAACTGATTCGTACACAGACCTGTGTAGAATGGACATCATGTTGTCCACTGTTTTGTGGGCAACCCGGCAAACTGAGGACACGGGCATCCCGAAGATGTCCCCTGTTGCCCGGTAAGATGCTCCACAGGCCAGCCAGTAAATGGTGACCAGCAGCTCCATCTCGTGGCTCCACCCATGGTCCTTGTTTTGGGGCAGTAGCTGGGCCAGCAGGTTAAAAGTGGCCCTGTCCACACGAAAGGCGGGTTTTAGGTCCCCACCAGAAGCAAACCACACCAGGATCGGCAAAGAGGCCTTGAGGCCTCAGTGGCTGTGTGTGTTCCTAAAGAAATATATTTATACTGTGATATATTGTACATAATCAATTAACACTAAAGCCATGATATGTTGGGATGACTGTCCTCTAATCTACATTCATTCATTACTCAGCATTGAACCTTTTGCTGCCCTCTTGTGGCTACTTTGTGTCATTTTCATTCAAAGTCATTTTTAAATGTTTGTTAATAAATTATAAAACAAATTTGTGTTATACTTATTGAAGGCAAACACTTGCTCACTGGGGTGTAAATTCAATATTTCCATATTGGGAGTAATGAACAAAACTTAATACCATTGCTCTTCATGTCAAAGGATTATGATGCTGGCTAGCTAGAGCTACAAATGTTCAAAGACAATACAAGGGCTGTTAAAAGGTTAATGTAGTAAATAACCATAGACTTTTATATTGTAAAATTAGACATAAACAATCATGTCTATGCTAAATCTGTATAAAGCTATAAATTTACCAAGAGCCAAATAGATGTGATAAGGGCCCGCCTTCTCGCCCTCCTCCTCCTCACTAAAGCTTTAATTTCGGCGACCCGCCTCATAAATGTTGCTGCCTCCTCCTCAGCCTCCAGATAAAGCTGGCCAGCGGCCAAAGCAACAGCAGCGATCTCCATTACCTTTCTATTTCACAATCTCAAATATTTACCACTTCAGCACCTACATCACTTCCCCACAAAGTTGTGGCGCCACTCGTAGGGGTATTTATAGCAGGCCGAGCCATGATTGCGTACGTACGCACGTATGCATTTATAACAATATTGTATAGCATATTATTTTTGATAGAAATGTACTTATAGGACAGTGGTTCCCAAAGTGGGGTCCGGGGCCCCCTTGGGGGCCTCAGAGGCACTACAGGGGGCCTCCAAAGCCATCTGGAAAACAAGTACTTTGAAAATAATTGATTTTGAAAGGAAAAATAAATGTATTTTCTATAATGTGCAACTTAAAACCAGTATTTAGCCTATAGTCATTGCTAGATATTACCTTTTATGTTATATTAGCAGTAAAATAATAACAAAGCCCTGTGAAAATTGAGGGGCCCCGAGTTCCTGAGTAAATTGGGGGGCCCTTAGGCAATCTTGGATCGATAAGGGGGCCGCAACGTCCCGGACTTTGGGAATGGCTGTTATAGGATATATAAATGTATAGTATGTAAATATGTAATATATTTAAAAAAGAAATTGCTTAATAATTTTCACATCGCATGGGGGCGTTTCTGCTGTTGACGGACTGGTGACATCATCAAGAACACAGCTGTTCCAATACACAAATAACCGTTCTGCGTGCTCCCGTTCTCCCAAGTCCATACTTTTGGTGTGCTCGGCAAGTACATACCTGCCGAGCACACGAGAACGTACTTGTTTACTTGAGTATTGAGAAACGTCCGTTGTTTGGTGCGTGTTGCTCGTGGGACTGCTCTCCGGTGTAACACACACCTGTTAAGTGCAGCATCGATGCTGACTCGCTGTGAAGGAGCTGATCAGACACTTCACTGAGTGCTCCGTTTCGGACAGAACTCCACTCCGCGGGCACGCGCAAACTGAGTGTTAGGGGTAGGGTGAGGGAGGAGGGAGCGGTTTCGGAAAGGCCCTGGCCGTCGAAACATGTTGGCTTGGCCATCTAAATAATTAAAGGCCTTTTAGTACTTCCTCGTGCTGTGCATATTTGTTTGGAGTGCCTGGGTTTGCTGTTTTTTTTTTTTTTTTTACTTCTAATGTGTTGTTGTGAAATGTCATTTACACAATGTTATTTGTCATTCAAACTTGATTTGTAAATCAATAGCAAAATGTCATCGTCAAGCTAGCTGCTAATCTGCAGGGGTCGTTGTTCCCTTTGCTAGGCTTTCTGCTACAGCAGTAGCTACCACCACGTCTTTCTCAGCTACGTTGCTGCAACTTTGAAAATACTCCGTAAGCTTAGGCATTTTTTGGAGCAACAGGGACTCTCGTTGTTCTTTCTCTCGTTGAGTTTTCCTCTTTTGTGCACCACTTTTGTGAGACATTTTGACTGAAAACCGTCATGGGATTAAAACAGTGGTCTTTACATGAAGACACGTGACCACATATGACATATTTGATTGGCAGTCTAGGTCATACTTTGTCAATCATGTCAGGCTGGTGTTTATCTACGAATCATCTGAGAATGGGCAGCCCCTTAGAGCTATACAATATGTTCTTATACTCTGAATATAACTAAATGTGTGAATTTTTAAACAAGACCAAACACTTTAGAGTAGAGACCTGCACGGGACGGGAAATCCCGCGGGACTTGCAGGACCCAACACAAATCTCGCGGGAGCAGGCGGGATTCAAACTGCCCCGGACGGGAGCGGGCGGTCAGACTAAAACACGTCGGTTCCCGATTGTCCCGACATGTCCCATATAAGAAAACAACAGGGTGTTAGACACACGTGGACACGAGCGCAGCCTTTTACGCATGACCGCATACATATTTTATCATAAAGCAAAATTGCTTTATGTTTTTTGGGGGGATTATGAAATGATGGAGCGTCAGCAGCCTTCACTTTAGCGGTAAGACACACAAGCTCTGTTTGAGTGTGCACAGCTGCGTACAGAGGCATAACACCGGCCGTGGTGGTTATAAAATATGGACTAAAACTTAACTCAATGACTAAAACTCGTGAGATTTGAGCATCGCATTTGTTACACCGCTGCCCTAATGAAGCAAGTGAGCCGGGCCAGCCAGTGTGACGCTCACGTGGCTCTGTCTGCTTCCCTGCAGGGGTGTGAGCATTTGACTTAGGAGGAGGGCAAGGCCTGGGCCCCTGGGCTTAGCCCTGGTAACGCCTCATTTACACCGAGTACGTTACGTCCACGGTCCGTTTTACGTACGTCAAATCAAGCATTCTAGTTTACACAGCGTCCATACGTCTTTGACCCGTCATGTTGCCTGTGTAGCCTTTATCACATGATTTTAACTTCATGTTCAGGCGATTTAATGTGTTTTTTGTTGTCGTTGCTTTTACTGAGCTTCATGAAACGTGACGTAAGCTGCGTCTATGCCGTTGGTCAGTGCGCGTTACCACTGTTGGCTGATTAGCACATTCTGAGGAGAGAAACAGCGAGTCGGCGTACTTGTAACATCTCAGCTACTATTTGATTGTTTTCTGCAATATATTCTGCGACCTTTTGCTTGGGTGACATGGGTAAGTAGTCTCCTCTGCATAAACTTTATTACGACATGCATCATAATCGTTTATGTCCATATTGTGCTTAACTGACAACAGTGTGTAGGCTACAAAGTTAAAGTAACAAAGCTACATTGTTGACACTACGGCCGTTAGCTAACTTGGCTGTTTTATTTTGTAAGTCCGTATTAGCAGGAGAAAGGCCTTTGCTGCTCTTCTCCTACTTGAGCTGCAGAAAAGAGCGAGGAGGAGACGACGGTACTGGGTTCATCCAATTAACCAGCAGCAAAGACAGCAAGGGGACTTTCACCATCTAGTTCCAGAGCTCAGATTGGACAATCAACAGAAGATGGACGAGCTTTTATCCCTCATCGGACCAGAGCTCAGCAAACAGACCACTAACTATAGAGCTGCCATTGAACCCAAGCAGAGGCTGGCAGTTGCTCTGAGGTAACTTGAAAAAAGTACTTTCTTCTGATTTATTGTGTTTCAGGGTATACCCCGATTGGTCAACTAAATAATAATAAAAAAAGGCTTAAATAATACCAAAGTGATATTAACATTTATTAAAACAGTAATAATTTGATGAGACACTGAGACAGACTAAAAACTATTTACAGTAGACCAAATTGTAAATACACACAACAACGTAAAATAAAAGAACATGCTTTAAAATATTGCAATTAAAATGATTTCATAGAGAGAGAGAGAGAGAGAGAGAGAGAGACAGACAAACACACACACACACAAAATATTTACAATTACAGAACCTCTGCACTAAAAATGACCAAAATGTAACTTCTCAAGGGGGGAAATCGCTCACAGAATAGGTGTTGGACAAATAAAAAAGCTCCAACAAAATTCAAACTTACAAGTTTGTATAATAAGACACACTGCTGCTGTTGTCCTCCCATAGTTGGTCGCTACTGCAGGAAAGATCATATGGGACCATTGGACTTTGGTGCATTGAGCGTAACCTGGCCTTGTGGGTGGCTGCCTAGGTGGGGGTGGTGGTTGCAAATGTGGGGCGATGGTAGATTGTCTCCAATGAGTGTGTTCCTCATCTTGCTCTTCATTACAGCGTGTCAGAATTTGTAATATTTAATTTTTTGCTTTTTGTCTTCGGTTTCTGTTTAAATTAACGAGTAAGGGCACAGTGCTTAGAGCGAAATAATATGCCTCATCTTGGTCTTTATCAGGGATTTTGGGTGTGGGGGAAGGTGAGTCCTCCAGAGTTGTTGTCTTCTTCCTGGTGTCCTTTGATGTTTTCTTTCTGGGGCTACGAGATCTCCTTCGTCTTTCCTCCTCCTCAGACGGTGATGAGGTAGACAGTGAAGTACCAGGGAGGGTGAGGCAGCCAGTGAAGGGGATTCAGCTCTTTCAGTGTCATCTGTGTGCAGGTTGCTTCTTGAACTATGTACAGAACAAATAGTCAAGCACAAAATACGTTTTTTTTCTATATAGGACATTGCAATTTGTGTCTACATAATGTTTTGGCGGCTTTATGTTGAAACTTTACAATTTTGAAAAAAATAGATGTAAGATGACCATATATAGTTATTTTGAAAGCTGTAGTTATCAACGTACTGTCTTGTAATACAGTAAACTCAATTTGGTGCCATAGATCTACGTTGTTAATCAACCATGTGCCAGCTGTGTTTCAAAAATAGGGCGCATTTTCCTTCAGCATGTATCGGGAAGGTCGGAAGCTAAATTAGCACATCTTTTGCATTGGATGAGGCATGTAAATAATTACAATACATAATTATAGCAAAGGTTAGGCTGGGCATCATGCTTCATACACACCTCCTAGCAGGGCCGGAGTGGGATTCATTTTTGGCCCGGGAAATGTTAGCGCAGAGCGGCCCTCACTCCGCGCAAAGCAGGCACGCTGTGACAAAGTTGGATATTTCAAAAAGAACTATTTAAACTGACCGATGCAGTAACAACTAATGACCAGCAGGTGTCCAAACAACTTTTGCAAACTAGACTATTATTCAAAGCTCTTCTTTGACCTGTTTAGACTTCACAATGACCGTCATGAAAAAACTAAATAATACATTTGAATAAAGAGAAGTTACAATTTAATATATAATATCAAAATACGAATTGTAGCAATTAGACTAAATTTATATTTTGTGACAATGAAAGGCATTTACACACATTTCAGAACAATGTCAATTTTTATTCAAATAATTGTTATTATATTTCAAGGACTATACAAGCAAGGCATAAGGCAAGTGCAGATTTAGAATATAACTAACTAATAATTAACATTGATGTGGACTAAACAAGGACTCCAGGACTAAGACTGGGTGAAACTAAAGATATTTCCACAGTACAAATGCGCTGGTAAAGTCTATGACTACAACTAAACTGACCAATTAATAAACCAATAAACAACTGACCAGTTTAAATCATGGGTAAACTCCGGAGAAGTGCACTTGTTTCTGCTACTTTGTTAATGATGATGTCATTATCCAACGACATAATCTTTTTCTGTGGACATGAGCATGAATGCTTCAAGTCTCTGCTGGCTCATTGTGCTTCTGAGATGGTTTTTTATAAATTTTAATGTCGAGAAACTTCGCTCACACGCGACTTGTATTATTGAGAGGGTAAGTAAATATTTGTAGGCAAGGTCAATGGTATGGTACGAATCAGTGAAAAGGTTGTATTGTGATAGGATGAGATGGACGCAGATGACACATTTTTTGCAAGAAGAACATGTTTTGTTTTTTAATTCTATTTTAGGATCTCGCCCTTGTTCATTTTCTTCATTATCCTCACTGGCTTGTCTTACAGTGTACGATTCTATAGGGGACATTTTAAGTCTGTCCCACTGTGTGGAAAGGTTGCAAAGTTCTGTGCGCAAAGTTCTACCTGAGGCTCCGCTGTCAAATTTCAGCAAACATTTGCTTACCTCTTCCAGTGCTGAGTCAGGAAGCCCGTTTTCTTTGATACTAGGAAAGTGTCTTGGATCTAAGTAAGCAAAATCAGCACAGAGAGAACCTCCTATGAATGCTGTCCATCACTGTGTCTAGAATGACATTGTGAACCTTCACTTTGTAATCATCATCTGCTGATGGGCACTCATCTTCTGCACTTTCCCCTGGCATTCTTTTCTTTTTCCTGATCCTTCTTGAGGATAGGGTAGATTGCACAGAAAGTTCAGACTCCTTCTCTGCAAGCTTCTCATTGGCCCATACCACAAAGCTATTGCTGCATTTTTAATGCCATCAAAGTTCCTTGAATACTTCCTAAGCTCCTCCTCTGTGCTCAACCAGCCTCTGTGCAGTGATGAGCTCCATACCCTTTGTCTGTAAATATTTGGAAAGCGGTGTTGTTTGTTCAAAATCCGTAGGAAAATTTGTGCAGTGAGGACAGTTTCATATTTTAAAAGATTTCAATAAACCCTCTTGCCTTTGCTCTCACAATTGGCTTCTGTGTGTTGTCTTCAAGAATGGAGTCAAGTGTGAGGAGAGTCTCAACAAATAAAGACTCCTTTGGATCTCCATATCCTCCAAACATTTTCCGCACAGCCTGATCCTTGGCCCACCATCGAGTTTGGCCTATTGTGCCTAAACGTTTCTTTCTGGCATCCTGGCTGTGTTCTTCCCATGCTTGCATTCGCTTGTATGATTCTTTTACAAACACAGCTATGTCATTTAGGAGGGAGAACAGGGAAGCACTATCGACAACACTGCCAGCATCTGCTAGAACCAGATTTAACAAATGCCCATAACACCACACATGTACCTGGTTTGGAGCATGCTCACTGAGAAAGGCTGAAAATCCACGGTACTGCCCCTGCATATTGCAGCACCATCAGTAGACTTTCTAACACATCTGCTAATGTCAATGTTGAGGTTTAGGAGTACTCTTTTCAAAGCTCAACAAAATGCTGCCCTGTCGACGTTTCAGTGGCCACTACTGAAATGAGGCGTTCATGTATCACATTAGTGACATATCTGATAATGATTGAGCACTGATCCTTGGAGCTGACATCTTGAGTTGTATCAATCTGAACTGAGTACATGCCTGACTGTCTCACATCTTCAGCAATAGCACCCTTGATCAGTTCGCTTATGGCTTCCAAGACTTTATTAAATATGTCTTTTGACATAAGGGTGATGAGAGCACTTCTACCTTTAGCTCCACTCTCATGTTGTGTCTTGCTATTTTCCACGCATGTTTTCAATGTTGTTGGATGACACTATAATATTTGCTCAAAAGTATAATTAATTCCAGCACATTTCCATGATTTTGTGAAGCATCCTCCAGGCTATAGGTAGCCTCTTCATTGGACCTGTAGCTAAGGCCACATTTCCAATAACTTTGATCACATCCACAATGCGTTCCATCACTTCACGCCTTTTCTTTACCTGCCTTACACGCAATGACATTTGAGTGCCACACAACAGGCTTTTAACATCTGCCTTCTGTAACTTTAAAAAGTATGCATCAGCACAATCTTATGTGTCTTACTTTTTTCATGCTCCTGTATTCTCTGGTGAATGTGTTTCCAGGCATTCATGCCTCCTTGAACAAATGGATTCTTTACATCCTGAGGTGCCAATGCAAGGCACACAGAACAGTAAAGGGCATTCCTTTGGTCACAAGTGAGCCACTTGCGGTTGCTGCCATCTTTTTTGACAAAAATTTTAGGCAGGGGGTGTTGAGGATTTTGATGTGGGTGATAGGAGAAAAAAAGATCAAAATCCTGCTCAGAAGGACGAGCAAAGTAATCAAAACTGCACTGTTCATCTGATTTTTCTTTATCTACTGCAGGTAGTTGCTGCTGAACTGTTGTCTCTCCCTGCATTTCTTCCTCTCCCTGAGTTCCCTCTGTGCTTTCTACTACACCTACAGATTCGACTGCACCTCCATTAAATATTAACAATTTATAAAACAAGTGCATAATACTACTATAGTTGTGCTTGTGCATTGCTCACCTTTGTCTGAGATATTTGAAGGAGGAATGCTACTTGGTCCTGGCACATCTTTTTAAACAAACATACAAAATATCACCTTTCCAATATACTGTACAAATAAGTTAAAACCTTACAATCAATCAATTAATTTATCTTTACAAACAGGCTTAGTCAATTTAGATTAAAAACACTATTCTTCCCAATTCATTGTGGGTATATTATTTTTAATACTGCTGCCCATTCCTGAGTGTTAGGCTTTTCATTTACAGCATGGCTGGGCGCCTGTTGTATCTGAGGACCTAAGAAGCAATCAATGTTATTATTGGACGACATGTCACTCTTTAATCTAGCATCTCCTGCTGTTAGCTTACTGCTGTCCTCCTTCTCAGATTCTTCATTGGCGACAGTGGAGCTCGTTGTTGTACCAGAAAAATGTATTAACTTTGCACATTTGGCTGCCTCAGCTTCAAGCGCCTTTCTTTTTCTAATTCTATTTTTTCCGCTCCGCCCTTGCTTTTGTTCCTTTCCATTTTCGCGTTCGATGACAGCTGTCATGCTACACCGGCTTCCTCTCTCAGTCCAGTCTACCATTCATTCAACCCGCGCTTCGGTTCTTAGTCCCGCCCACTTTCTACAGAAAACCATCTGCGTCGTAGCAGAACAAAATTAACCAATGACAGCGTGTATAGCGCCTTGTTTCCTTGATATACAGCCAGTAAGTGAATGCGGCGTCTACAGTGAGGGGACTCAGGGGAGAAATTGAGAGAGCGATGAGAGGCAGCTGCAGACGGCTCAGCCCGGCGCGGTCAGCGGCCGTAGAGGCGCAGTCAGCCTGCCTGGCATAAGCAGCTGACTTACTCCGGCCGGCCCGTCTGGAAATCTCCCGACTCTCCCGATTAGCCACGCCGGCACTGCTCCTAGATTGGATATAGGGCAATAAAAAGACATTATTGCAAAATATCTCCACTCTTTCTGGTTCTTGGCTGCAGCTCCACTTGGAGGGGTCTTATTTTTGTTCTTAACGAACTGGTCTCGAAGTGCTCTCCATCGGTTCTTGCAGTCATCAGCTAGAAAGAGAAAAGACAGTGATCAATATATAATGCTAATATTTAGATGCTTCAAGGCAAAGTTTGTATGTAGAGCACAATTCATACACAAGGCAATTCAAAGTGCAGTCAAACCATAACAAATCAACATAAAAATAATCAATGACAGTAAAAGGCAAGAGTGCAGATAAAATACTTTCAGTTTTCATATGCACGGGTAAAAGAGCTGTTTTCAGCCTGGATTTGAACATTGTCAGAGTTGAGGCCTGTCTCACATCCTCATGAAGACTGTTCCAGATTTTAGCTGCATGAAACTGAAACGCAGCCTCACCGTGTTTATTATTGACTCTGGGAACCACCAGGAGACCCCTCCCTGAAGTTCTCAGGGCCCGAGATGGTTCATACGGCTCTAACATGTCAGAGATGTACTTTGGTGCTAAACCATGAAAGAATATTTCTGTTTGTTATAGTAAAAACATTTTTGTTTGTGTCCTAGATACTTGGCCTCTGGAGATTCCCTAGTGAGCCTGTCCTTTAGCTACAGACTTGGGCATGCCACTGTATCTACTGCTGTGCACATGGTGTGTGCCGCCATAGAAAAGGTCATGATGGAGCAGTTTCTTCCCAGACCGACAGAAGAGATGTGGCGCACTACAGCACAAGGATTTTAGGACAAGTGGAATTTGCCCAATTGTCTAGATGCAATTGATGGGAAAAAATCAACATTCAAGCACCACCAAAGTCAGGGAGTCAGTATTTGACTATAAAAAACACTTTTCTATTGTCCTTATGGCCCTTGTGGGGGGGGGGGGGGAAGGTATGGAGAGGGGCAGCCTGCATGTACCACCAGTGCTCCTCTGCCTGGTGCTGCTCACCTGGGTCCAATCCCGTATGTGATGGTGGGTGATGCTGCTTTTCCCTTAAAGTCCTATCTGATGAGACCATACCCTGCACAGGACCTCACTCATCAGAAAAGAATCTTTAACTACAGGCTATCAAGGGCTAGGATGGTAGTAGAGAATGCCTTTGGTATTCTCTCGTCAAGGTGGCGAATACTCCTGCGACGTGTCAACCTTTTCCCAAATCATGTGGATACTCTAATTGTGGCTGCATGTATACTCCACAACTTCCTACTCTCCCTTGAGAAAACCAGAGGCTCTTGGAAGAGGCTGCACAGCTGGGGCAGCACATGGAAGCAGCCTCAAACATCGGAGGCAACAGATCATCCTCAGCTGCCATGAATGTGAGGAAGACCTACACTAATTATTTCAACTCTGGTGAAGGTAGTGTGCCTTGGCAGGACCGAATGGTGTAATCATATGTAAATGATGTGGAATTATAGGTCCGATGACTATCCACAGAGTAACCTGTTGTTCATTGTAATGTACACTTAATTTAAATTAATTAATTTAAAGGTTGATGTAATTCTCTGATATTTTTGGATTGGTTTTGTTTTTCTAATCATCATTGTGTGATTTTATATACATTCATCAAAGTTTGTAGTTCGACTCAAAACTGAATAAATACAATAGTTCACATTTGAGTAGCCTCGATTAAATCCAATAACATTTGGCAAGCACTGTTTTTGTAGTAGGCTGATGTAATTTTAATTTTCTAAATACCTTTTTATATGCATGCAACTTTGTGAATGGAATCCATTGTTCATAAAAGTAACTTGACTTTCCTTATCTCTGGCCTCAACACTGGCTGAAATGAATGTGTCTCTTATTTATTTCAGTCATCTCAAATTTGTTTTGTTGTGTAAATGCTCTGTGAACTAGACTTGATAATCACACATTGGGGTAAGAAATTGTTTGTCCCAGTTGTTTTTGTTTTTTTGTAAGATGTGTGTGAGGTGAAAAGTAGTTTCTTGCTCATGCATATTTTTTTGCCTATTCTGTTTGTATTTTTCCTGTATTGTGTGAATTTTACATGTGAAATGGGTGTAGCCTGTTTAGGCTAATTTTGAACCTAATTAAAACATTTTAATTGGCTACAATGTGGATATTATTGTTTCAACTACACTACATTTATTTACATTTAAGCTAATGTTATGCACTGCTGATTGTTGAACCACTAGATGGTGCACTCGGGCCGAATAGTGCAACACAATTTCACTGTAATAATTTGGAATTGGTTAGTCTACATGCTTCGTTGACTTAATAGCCTTTATAGGTTATGTAACATAACCTATAAAAGGTGCACATGTCCAAAACTGCTCTCATTCTTGCGCCCCAGGAGGAAAGTTAAGGCGGCCACTAAGAGAGAAGCCTCCAGTCACATGCTTTCCAAAAGTTTAGGGGCTCGTATTTACTCACAGCAGACCGGCGCCCTTCCATTTGAGACAATGCATTCACACACACTAATAAATGAATCCAGTGTAAACCCTTTTTAAAGCAGTACTAAGTAACTTGTTTACCTTAATAAATCCTTTCCGTAGTCCCTCTGGGGTAATACAAGTGTTAATGGGATGATTGGGGGTCTTCATCTCCCCCTGGTGTCTCTGGCCAGAAAACCATGCTTGCAACCAATACACACTAATAGAATCACGGAGAAGAAGCTAACAGGCTAACGGGCAAAGCTAGGATAGCGCCACTTTAAACAGTATTTACAACAGAGTTTGAGTGAAAAAATATTCCCATTGTATAACTGGATGTACAACACCCCTCTCTCCCTTCACCTTTTCTGTCAGCGTAGTATTTACTCTCCAAGACATTTAATAAGTTAAAAAATCGTAACTTGCTAAGACACCTGCAGTTGCGCTTATGGCCTCTAGGGGCAAGAGTTACTTAGTACTGCTTTAAATACATCTTAAATACATCTCAGAAAGGCTTTTCTGCAAAATATAATGCAATTTTTTGTATTATTGATATAAGATAATGATGACATTTTTAGAAACTTTTTAGAGAGGGCGGCGCCCCAGTGCCCCCTATGGACCAGCCGCCACTGGTGAACAGCCAGCCATCGCTCAAACATGGGACCCAAGGACTTTATGCAGCAAACGGGCTATTGTCTGGGAATAATTACACCAAGATCGCCCTCTTCTTCAAATACATTTGTGGCCATACCGCCTCTGCTCTGCCCAATCCCGTCAGACCTTGGAAGCTAAGCAGGGAAGGGCCTGGTCAGTACTTGGATGGGAGACCGTTTGGAAACACCAGGAAGCCTGGCGAATGTAGTAGTGAGTGAGTGAGTGGTTGGTGGTGGTCGGAGGGGCCGATGGCGCAGACTGGTTGCCTCGCTTCCGTCAGTCTACCCCGGGGCAGCTGTGGCTATAATAGTAGCTTACCACCACCAAGTATGGAGTGAATGAATAATGCAATGTAAAGCGTCTTTGAGTGTCCAGAAAAGCGCTATATAAAACCGATGCATTATTATTATTATTATTACATGAACATGAGAATGGTGACATCTTCTACTATGGATACAGCATTTCTACTGCGTACCAGCTGTAAGGGAGTTTGGACAGAGAAGAGGGCTGCCATTAGCCACCGAGTACAGACTAAAAACAGTGTTGTTGCCCTTGGTAAGTTATAAACTGCATGTATTTGCAAATAGCTAACATGCATCTGTATTTCTGTTTAGCTGACGAATGGACTCTCGGGTAATTCAGTGGTTTATGTGGTTTGTCTCTGGACCTTTTTTTTCAGTAAGTAAATCTGAATAATCTTTGTATTTGAGATAATGATAGGCATTTTCTAATGTAATGTTTATGTTTATAACAAGGAGAGCTTCAAAGAGAGGGGCGTTTTCCATTCCCTCGACATCTGGGGCGACGGTGGTGCAGAGAGTAGAGCGGGTCGTCTTGTGACCAAAGGGTCGGTGGTTCGAATCCCGCAGGTGCCCACTGTCGTTGTGTCCTTGGGCAAGACACTTCACCACCTTGCCTCCAGTGTCTGCGTACACTGGTGTATGAATGAGAGTGTGAATGGGTGACTGGTTCCTTGATGTAAAGCGCTTTGAGTGCCTAAAGCAGGTAGAAAGGCGCTATATAAAATGTGACCATTTATCTGGCATACTGCAAAGAATCTCACTAAGAGACTTCATGCTGTAAGTGACATATGATTTCATGTTGAGAGTGACATGCAGTAATGAAACATGAATTTGAAATTTGAACTCTTCAACAGGCTGGGGTGATGTCGGGACAAAAAAACAATACTTGGCTGGTTAAAAGATAAACCACTTTTGGTTTGCTTGTGAACATGTAAGCAACAGAGAGGAGTTTATGGTGAGTATGATCATTCAAAATGTATGCAATGGTAAAGTACTGTAGTAATAGATGTCAACTTTGCTTCTACTATTACATTATAGAGGTTCTGGGCTATTTATGCAAATGACAGTGAAGCCAGGACATTTCTTGCGGCGTTGGACTACAACCACCACAACCACAGTGCATGTCAACAACAAAGGCCAAGTGTCGTAAGTGATTACTTTATGACTTTCCTATATAATGCATGTTTTGGGAACTAATGTCATAATTTGTTCTGCAGGCAAGAACGACTGTACAGCAAGAAGTCACAGACCGGGTACAAAGAGGCAAAAGACTACAGTTACATCCCTGACCTGCAGACACAAATTCTAGGAATACAACTTCAGTCTGCAGGAGAACTCTCAAGAAAACGAAGCTTGAGACCAGATGACCCTTGGTTTCTGGACCTCTGTTTGGCATTGTGCCCCCTCCTACAGCTGATCTGGTGCAGTCATAAGTCCACAGAGGGCAGGTATGTTGTGTTAGTTTTCATTGTTTTACAATGAACATTTGTTTTTTTCTTTTAGTGTGTGTATATATGCAAGATATATGCATTAATTGTTTTAGCCACATCACTTCAATGTCCTTTTCCATAATAAAATAACTGTTCTAATGGCAAAAATGTATGTTTGTTTTTCTAGGAGATGCCATCAGCTCCCTGAACAGACTCCAAGTCAAACATAAGCAGTGCATATTTATTTATTTTTACAAACATGGAATTATTTACAATAAAGCCGTTTCTTCCCTAATTCGTAGCCATATTTCTGATGTGCTCACTACTTGTTTATTGCCTGAATGGTGCTTCTTTATAGCCAACATAAATGCCAAAAGGGTCAGGATAATTGTCTGTCCTCCTCACTGATCAGTCTAGATCTTGATTGTCCTCTGCGCCTTCCCGGCCTCCTTCCCTGCCCCTGCTGCCCCTGCTGTCCTCAGTGCTTCCCTCCACAGGAACATCAAATTGATTGAGCTGTAATTCTAAAGGAAAAAATAAAATATGTTGTTATTGTGATAAAATACATGCTGTATTATTCTACATATCACAGGAAAGAAAATACAATGATAAAGGGATACTTATTTTACTTCCCTCATATTGTACAGCAGGCCTTCTATTTACTATAGCAAATAACTGTATTTTCATCTACATAAAGTTGCTTTGTTCTGAACTGCATAACTACCGGCCCATGCACGGTCTCTTTCCCTGCAAATATGACCTTGTACTGAGTGAACTAATTCCATGTTATGTGTACAGGTAACCTTTTTTCCCCTTCTAAATGTCTAAACTAGTGAAACGTGTTTGGGGCACTACACACCTTGCTCAGGGACAGTAGTTGAAAAGTATTGGCACAATTCACAGAAATGTTTATCAATGTGTACTGTCCCTGTCAAAATACCTAATAAATAAATCAGCACTGTTGTAGGCTATTCAGGTAAATCAGTTCAGCTTTGTGGAGTGTGATGTAAAATGCTGGTATGTAATCTTCATAATTAGAAAACAATGTTGAGCAAATTAGTCTCTAATAATGATATACTGCTATTGGAATATGCTACTTAGCAGATTAATAAACAGGCTAAACCCCCACAGATATTCGGTGGATTAGGCTGTTTTAGCTTAGAAGGTAATGTCAGAGCCATTTGATTATTAGTTTATTAGCTTGAGACATTTTAGTACTTTTTGACCAACTAATAGGGTGTTTGGTGTGATGAGTATTATATGTGCAGTGAGCACACAAAACAGGTAGAAATGGAGAAAACGTTTTCTACTACCCCCGTTTTTCCTCTCAAACATTAATATGTAGTTTACTCAAATGCAAATTCCATTCACATATTCATAATAACTTATAGATTATAACTTCTTACCTCTGTAGACATTACGACTCTAAACAAAAGATTTGTGCAATCGCTGTCGCTGATGTGTTAAAACAGCTCGTGCTCGTGCAAGCGTGCGTGTGTTCCGTGCACAACAATGCAATTCCGCTTGTCGCCAAAGGGGTCATAGTTCTGCAAAACCTCAGAGACTTGCGTTTAGCACCTTTAATGTCCTGTCTTGTTAATTTAAAAATAAATACAAAATGTAATTTTTGTTTTTAAATAATAACTGTGTGCCAATTTTTATTTTGTCAATTATTTTATGTTGGGTACGACATGTGAGCTTCGCCTGCTTTGGATGGCGTGGCATGCGTGTCTTTTTCCATCCTACTATACCATTACCCATTCATACATAACTGCACTAATGCACACTGAACCTGACTTACCACTTTGTTACACAACTTACACAGTTACACCTAAAAGCAATAAAAGAGCAAAGTGAGTTCCTCCTCCCTCTAGTTCAGCCTCAGAGCCACGAAAGTAGCAATTATCATATTTGTATTGTATGATAAATTAGAGGGTTAATGCGCCAGCTGCGACGGGGAAAAACACATCACTCAGCGGTCATTACACCATGTTGAATAACTAATGCTAATGTTATGTGTTGGAATATCTGATCGGGTTCACGTTATTTGGTCTAATACTCTGGGTCCTATGGCTAAGACTGAATAATTTCATTCTGTACATTTTCCACAGGGAATTGTGTGTGTGTATATATATATATATATATATATATATATATGTGGTTTATGGCAAATCCATCTTCAGAACAGTGCAGTTTTCTACAGCAAATACATCAACTACAGTAACTACAGTAAGTTAGTAACTAGTGTACAACCAATACATATGGTATTTAGGCATACCCATGTGGTGTCTTCAAAGCCAAACTGTTACGATGATATTGTATTATCGAGAAATCTTAGAGACAGATTTAGAGGGTTACGTATATTGTAGTTGTATTGTAGTTATATAATACAAAATAGAGGAAGAACTTTTTTGAAAAACTTATTTTTTGAAAATACAGAACTGTTCTTCTCTATAAATGTAATTTCAAGTTGGGCCTGTCCTGGGCAGAAGGTCCACCAGCTGTTCCAACCTCAGAATGGCAGATATAGGCTTATTTCTATTGAAGAGGCTCATATGAAGTGGACATTCTTCTACTTTGTGGCTCACAAAGAGGCCTTAAGCTGAGAAAGTGAGTGAGAAAGCGAGAAACTGACATGCTATACATTTCCTGAATCCTCAGAGTCTAGAGAGTTGCCCAGTATCAAACATTTGTGTCTGTGATGTTCCTGGAAGAAACAGTGTTAAACGTAGTAAAACTGTTTTGACGAAAATGAGTTAGAAGAGCTATGGTTACCACAGTAATTGTCACAGAGACAATTTGAGCTCAAATGAAACATGACAAAGTCTTCTTTAAAATGATACCAAATACAATGGTGTAAATCATTTCTAATGGGCTGGAAATGAGCTAAACGCGATATTTCCAGCAGAGCAGACCCTCCATTGATCCTTAGGGTTAAAGTTAACATAAAAAACACAAATAAAAAGTATGGCAGACCATGTCAGGTTCAATCCAATTTAAAGAGCTTTTGAGAATTTGGCCCCCCGACTAGCATAAGCGGGGCCTCTCGCAGCGCCCCATCGCTGCTGAGGTGGAATGCAGTAAGACAGTCATTTTGAATTTCCTGAAAGATCCTGAGGGTTCTGGAACATAAAAGTAATGTGGAAGACACAAAAAAATATCCCCTGTGCTATTGTGAGTACAATGGCCTGTCCGTCAAGACACTGGATGTGCTCGACCCAAATGAAGGCCGTTACGGTCACAGCAGAGATGAAAAGTGTCAAAGAAATCATCATCATCATGATGCACAAGGGTTTGTAGAGGAAAGTGTTTTATGCCAGGTGAACACTGTGTGATTTGGCCGTCTGTAACATACGATCAGTCGTCGGGAAATTCTTAGACCGCAGGTTGTAGGTTGTACAGTGACACAGGGACAAACATTTAAAATAGATCGGTCGTGCGATCAAAACGAGCTACAACTGACATCATGCAGTGTCTGATACTTGGGAAGGCTAGTCGCAGAGTGAGCCTCCTCTCACTGCAGAGAGGATCTCTGTCAAGCGTCTCGTCAACATGGTACACTTCGTCAGTCATAGGCAACACAGGCCAGGCATGAGCGAGTCCGACAATGCATTTTACAGGACTTTCCCTGCACTTTTCCGTGGAAATAAACCCCGCTAGCATGCGGCACTGTAACCTGAAACTGCGAGTGCAGCTCAAGGTTTTACCATCCCCACATTGTGCAATGTGACAAAAAAAATCGCTAAGCGTACACTGGCATTAGATGTTTGAACGATACAAAGAAAGGCTTTTGGAAATGGAACAGACTCATTCCATGCTTGTGTCCATCTGCTGTATATTTACTGTGTATACACGATTACAATAGATTCAATGTTCAGAGTCTGTGCCGCAGGTCAGTCCGTAGAGATCGTTCTATATTTATTTAATGCAGCAGTGTGTCTTGGCAAAATTTGAAAGCCTTGGCAGTGAAGCTAAGAAATCTCATGACATGGAGGGGCAGAGCGTTCCGTATCTTAGCGCCCACCGCACGTCTTACCTTTAAGCCGAGGTGCCACGAGGTCATAGATGAGGTCTGTGATGTACTGAGTCCATGCAAAGGTTAAAGAAACAATACAATCTTCAAACAATAATTCTAAAACCAAAAAGGAGCCAGCTCAAAGACATAAGGATTGGTGAGATATGACAATGTTATTTTTGCTCCCTGTCAAAGGGCGCAGCAGCAACATAATGAACTAATTGAAGTTACAAGAAAATTCTATTGAAAGATATTCTAAACATGTACTTTACGGGAAGGACCAACCCAGACCAACACAATTTTACTCGGAAATGCAGTTGTGAAACCAGTTTGAGCAGTGGTAATCCTCAATTAATTAATGCTTACTGTCTGCTACGGTTTGCTGATGATTAAAAGGGCGTGATGCATTCTCAAAAACATGAATAGAACTATTGTCAATACAACGGTCCCGCCCAACATCACATCCACTTTAAAAGGAGTCAGAGAAGAGACAGAGCAGCAGCTACGGACATACGGAAGCCAAGTGAAGACTCCAACCATGAAGATTGCACTGAAGCTGCTCTTTCCTCTGGCCTTAACCGTGGCCCTCTCCATCAACTCTGGTAAATATCAGCTAATAGTTGGTTTATCTTCCTGTTTAGTCCTGGTTCCTTTGGTGTGACCTGATTTTGTCTCTTGCAGTTGTCGGACTCTCTTGTTTGACTTGTAATGATTTAACTTGTGCAACCACGGCTTCTGTCACCTGCTCCGGCGGGATAACCCAGTGTGTCTCTGCCATCATAGGTATGTTCAAGATATTTTACTTCATGACTAGGGTTGGGCATCGTTTGCATTTTTACGATTCCGGTTCCGATTCCGATTCTCACTATCGATTCCTGTTCTAAACGATTCTCGATTCCGATTCTTTGAGGTGCAGGAGAGGGGAAAAAAGATAATTTTTTAATTGAAAAAGCCTTTACACAGGCCATTTTTATTTGCCAGGTGACTTCAAATCAAAATCAAATCAAATTTTATTTCTTAAGTACTTTTCCTGCCATAAGGCAACAGAAAGTGCTTTACATAAAAACAAATGAAATTAAAAAACAAGGAACGCACACACGCACTACTGTACTGTAACTGTAGGGAGAGTCCCTAACGGTAACTGTAAAACTGAAATAACACAAGTTGGCAGCAGTCTAAAAAGTAAATAGCTGCAGCTCAGATGGATACATATGGAACAAAAAAGAAAAGAAACTCAAACCCTGGTGCAGTTTTGACAAATCAGAAACAATTTTTGTTAAGGAAGATTATCATGTCTGCCTTCTCGGGCAGTAAGCGCGACCGTTCCGCACAGATTGTGCTTCCTGCAGTTGAAAAGACCCGTTCACTAGGTGTTGAGGAGGCCTGGACACATAAATATGAGAAGGCCAGACATGACAGTAAAGGATAAGTTTGTTTATGGGTCCAGAACCAGGCTGCAGGGTCAGATGATGTGATGATTGGTGGGGTTTCCAGGTACGTCTGGATCTCCCTTTCAGCACGACTTTCATAGACACCACCCCCTCCTGTGAGGTCCTCTTCATGGCATCCTCTTCAGCAAAAAGCTCCTCCAGTGCAGACTTTTTGGATTGTTTGGAAGGAGGAGGCTGCTTAACAAACACAGACATAATAATTATCAATAAAAAAACATTAGAAATATACCAGATATAATTTCAGTAATCTACTTACATTCTCCTCTTCCTCGTCACTGTCAGTCTTCAGACCTTCCTGGTTTCCACACTAACCTCTTCTGCATGGTCATGGACTGCCGCTGGCGCTGACTACAGAGAACATAATGGAGAGGGACAGGTAGACATAGAAAGATGGATAGAATATAAGAGTTGTCACAGTCTATAATAGAATATGTGTTAATAAAGGCACTTTATTGATTAACAGTAGAGTTAAGTAGAGTAGCAGGTGATTAAAAAAGTATAAACAGTACAGTGTTAATGATTACTGCATGGATGATGTAAAATGCTAATTAAATATAAAATGTATATATTTGTATATGAATGACATTTCACCTCCTCAGAGTTTGCCAGCAACTTCCCCTTAATCCGTTCCCAGACTGCAGCATTGTTGTCCATCTTATTCTTGAAGCGGGGATCTAAGGCAGTGGCTTCTTCCAAGAAGAACCTGATGTCCTCATTCTTTAAAATAAAAACAAAACTAATATTGCATCAAGCCACAGGAACAGAAGTATCTAATCTAATTTTAGTCTTTGTTCGTTTATAGCCTCAGTCATTACCTTGTACCGGGCAGACAGGTTTCTCCAGACCCTTTTCTTCAAGTCCGCTACAAATGCTGTGTCTCCATTTAAAGGGGCGAAGTGTTTCTCAAGCTTTTGGATGATCGGCAGGATCTGTCCAACTGATGGGCTTTTTTCTGTGGAAACACAGAGTGTGCAGGTGTAAAGAACTCGCATCAGCCTGATGAAGTGTTCTGCCTTGGTGAAATCCCCTTCTGTCAGCCGATCAAGCCTGTGTGCGAAAGAATACATTTTCAATACAGTTCAAAATAAAGATTTTTTTTGTCTCTTTAAACAAAAGTAGTGCTATTTGACAAGTGACTTTAAATTAATTCCACTGTATAATACAGCAAAACAGTGTGCCAATTTCTTTCTTAGAACCTTATGCATATTCATACACTCTCTTATTTTATTCTTATATCCTGTGTATCCATCTCTCTCTCTCTACCTGTCCCTCTCCATATTCTTTCTTAGGCGTTGATCCAAGCTGGCTGCTTGTATTGCAGGGTATTGTTCAAGGAATCTCTCGATCATTAGATAGAGAGAATTCCACCTTGTTCTCACATCGAGAATCAGTGAATGTTGAGGAAGTTCTGACACAAACAAGAAAATCACAAATACATAGAGAATTGACATCAATGACATGCAACTTTTATATTGTGTAATCAGACAGATATGTAATGTTGCATTGTTTTACTAATGTTAATTCCAGCCAAATGTACACTGGGTGCAGTGCACTACTAAGAGAGAGGAATTGCTTCAATTTGATCCTGGTATCCAATTAAACTCAAAACATTGATTCTTACTTAGGACATCCTGCTTTTCTCGTAGAACCACCTTGCCATTGACGACCTCTTCATCCAGACGATGATGGCACGAATCTTTGCAGTCCACTGAGCCACCAAGCTGCTGGAGTACAGACTTTGTGCTGCTAGGTTTAGTGAATGAGCGAAGCAGCCGAGCTTCACAAATTGTAGCCGTTTGATGGCTACGTCCATATTGGCCGCATTATCCACAGTAACAGCTACTACTTTATCAAACACACAAATTCTTTCAGGATGTCGCCGATTTCCTCTGCCACGACAATTCCTGTCTGGGCTGTGTACACAGCTTTTGTTGCAAGAACTTTCTGCCTCATGTTGCCTTCCACTAAATAGTGCACTGTGACAGTCAGGTAGTGGTCTTGGGTTAGGCTAGTCCAGCCATCACAAGTGAGAGCTATCTGACTAACCTCACTCAGCTCTGAGATCACATTAGATTTTTCCACCTGGTACCATGCTGGGATCAATCTATTTGTTAAATACTCCCTTGTAGGGGGGTGTACTTTGGGTTTATTGAATGGATCATATCCCTGCAAATGCAAAAACAAACATAACATATCTTTAGTAAAAAAAACAAAATAACAACTTTAAACAGAGCATAAAAACAATGTGTGATTAACACACACTTCTGCACATATGTTGTGAAACGAGCACTGTGCATAAAACAAATCTGTCAATTAAGTTAAACCTGAACTGTTACTGTAACTTAAGTCAGGGTAGATAAAGTAGCTAACCGCTAAGTTATTTAGCTTAATATTAATCTTATTTACTTAACGTTACCTAAATGTGGGCGACTCGACATCGCTAAGGGGATGCAGCCTTTTTACCACATACGCCGTTACTTTTCTGTGGCACTCGGCAATTTGCTCCGCTGACAGCTTTCCTCTTGCTGCCAAGGTGAATGGGGTTTCTCTATTTACTGGCCGGGGTCTCTGGCAGTTAACGCAGCAGCCGCAGCAGACTGGCTGATGCTAGCAGCATCACTCTGCGAGCGTTCAACTGAATCAACTATGAACAGATTTGACACAATTTTAGCAACTGGTAGTATATTAAAACTTTAGCTTGTCTGTGAAGAATAAGACAAGAATTATTTTCATATACCTGATTCCGTTTCCAACGCAGAGTTGCTGGCTGATTGTTGAACTTCACTGTCCGAAGTGGAGGAAGCAACGGGAGCAGGAGAGCGACGCAGCACATCAAACACAGTACACTCGTTACTACACTGTATACCATGTAGTTGCCGAAGGTGTTTTTCATATTAGTTGTACATCCTCCTTTAGCACTAATATATTTTTCACAGGTGTTGCACTGTGCTAATCCATATTTCTTTAAACTAAAATAAAGCCAGACTTTCGAACGGCGTCTTCGGTCCATGTTCAGTCTATTGTTCAGGCAAGTGAAGTTTCGCGGGACTCGCTGGACGGAGTATTTTTTTTTTTTCCGCGGGCGGAGTAATTTTTTTATTTTTTCCGCCGGAAGTCCCCTCCACTTTAACAAAGTGAATTTTCATTGACTTACATTTACTAGTTTAGACTGGACCTTTTCAATAAGCGGCCCGAGGGCAAACAATAAAATATGACCCGCGCCTTATTTTACATAAAAAAACAATATTTGTTGGCACTATCCGTGCCAGTATCGCGTTGCTCCGCGGCGCATGCGCTCCGCTTTGCGTAGCTGTGTTTATGCGGCTCCGCCACCATCACCTCAGAGCGGCTGAAATGTAAACATGGCTCTGTAAACTGCTGAAAAACAGCTGAAGTGAGAATACTGGAGGCTTATCGTTGGACGGACTGACATATTTGACCAAACCAAAGCACAAGGACACTCGTGCATCGTGTCTTGGGAGTTTTACACGGATTATCACATGGAGGAGCAGGACTTTTCGCAGTCCTCGGGAGGTGGACAGCGTGTTTCCCTGTCTTTATCGGTACAAAGGGCCTGACCAGTAACTTTAAGGTAAGGAACATCAGTTTTGGATGTGTTTGTGAAGCGAGTGATGAAACTGATGTAGCGTGAGTTTGGGGAAACTGCACCGGGCTAGCACGAGTGTTCAACCGGTCAATACGCCTGTTAAACCTCACTGTCTGGAGTCTAACCAAATAATATCTGAATTATTCATTTGACGGATAAATGTTTGCTTCCTTTACCCCTTGACTCAGTTTTATCTGCGTTTGTGGAAAATGTGAAGATACAAGCGTTGAGATGTTTCTTTGCGATGGCAGGAGTTAACCGGTGTGGCTCTGAATAAATGAGGATGCAAACACGAGCGCGCCATCTCATAAGAACGCTTAATTCACTGAGTTTTTCACAAAGCATCATAAAGCCAGGGCTTTATGACGCTGGGTGGACAGCTGCTGAGCATTTTTGAAATGTGTCCCCTCCACCTTCCAAACGCTTCCGACGCCCCTGTGCGGGCCGCATCGCTGGCATTTAGGAATCGAAAAAAGAATCAAAATACAAACGTCTTCTTAACGGTTCCGGAACCGGACTTTAGGAACCGGTTCCTATTTGGAACCGGTTCTCGGTGCCCAACCCTATTCATGACCATATTAAAACCATTTTATAAAGGTTCACAGAAGGAGGAACTAACTCTTGTCTTTGAATTGGCCACAGTGTCCAAAGAAGGAAAAGGGAACAAAGCACAAATCACCACTCAGAAAATAAAAAGCTGTGACACTGACAATCTCTGTGGAGGCCAATCTGGGACCAAGGACTTTTCACTGGACGTGGGAACTGATAACGTTTTGGCCAGAGCTGAATGCTGCAGCACAGACAACTGTAACTCTGCCGACGCAACCGGTGAGTGAGCGTTTTCACCAAATATGTTTTTAGGTTTGCTAGCGCTTGGTTGTGACTTTTTTTGTGTGTGTCTCCTGTGTTTCAGCTCCAACCCCTGGTGCCGGCTCTCTGACTTGCAAAAGATGCAATAATGGCAATCAGTGCAACGTAAATATAAACTGTAACAGCCTGGAGACCAAATGCTTCGCATCCATACGTAAGTTCTACACAAGACCCAGAGCTGGACACCTGCAGGGACAGATCTCATACAGAGCTGGACACCTGTGAGGACAGTCCCCATTGTAACAGCGTGATGTGTTGTTGTGACACCTATAGCAACATTCTCATAGTATAAGGGATGAGATGATAACCAAATTTAAGGTAAACCAGGACTTTTAAATGCTACAGTATCGACACCTTAAGGATGTCCTGTCTGACGGTATTAAAATGCTTCTTTTATACGATATACGATTATACGACAAACTCCTCTCGAGAGTTTGTAGCTGCTCTGTGCTGTGAACAAGACACGCACTTCTCCACTCATCATCCACTAGACAAACTGATGCATTATTTAAGCGGAAAAAAACATAATTTTTGAAGCAGTATGTTATAGTATAATAATATTATATGGTATAGTGTAATTAGTACAATAAAACAAACATGCCTAATATGGATCTTATAAGTGTACCTGTAGTCTACACACTATAGAGAATTTAGCCCTACGAAATTATAATTTAGAACAACATAATATTACCAACTACAAATGAATTGTCAATATTGTTTGCATGAGCCCATAGCCATAATAAGAAATGTCCTCTCGGTGCCACTGTGGGATAAGGGTTACACATATGGGTGGGAACCTTTTACCTGAATCCGTTTACAACAGGGATCTCCAACCAGTAGCCCCCCAGCCCTTTCTGGTAGCTCGCCAAAGGCTTTCTACATTTCTTCATGCGCTTGTCAAGTCACATTTTAGAGGAATTTTCTTTTTCATTCTGAAGATTTGAACAGAGTGTGCAAACAGTGAAGTACATGGACAAAATCCAAGTCAATTTCTTTGATTTTGTTGAAATATCTAGGCTACAAACCCTCCCGGGGGGAACTCCTCCTAAGTCGCATAGTTACACAAGTGTCTTCGAAGCAAAAGTAGTTCTCTGATGGTTTTGTTCTTTTTGGAAAAAGGGGAGTTTCTAAAGGGGGCGTGCCTATAATGAACACTCTGATCCTCCAACCATATGTATGGCTTAATGTAGGAACAGTGGGTAAAACATTCAAAGCAATACACACATGGCGAGCTAGTCAAATATATAAAGCACATTATCATCAAAAGTGAAGTTTACAAGGTTACTGTGGAACACGTGATGACACAACCAGCATTAGCGTCTTATGCAAACCAAGTTACTGATTAGTATGGTTTTCTTTCTCCTTGAGAGGTACAAAGTCAGCTGAACTGTTTAAGAGTGTCATAAACGAAACAAATAGTTGAAATCAGTTTCTCTCATTGTAATCTGGCATTCCTTCAGTAGAAATTCACGGTCTGTGGTGTGAACTTTATTTGACCCTTTTTACAGGGCCAGGAGTGAAGATTTCAGCAGAGTCAGTGACCACTCCCCCTCCCATTTCAGTCCTTATGGCTTAACAAAGGAATGTTGAGTTCAGTATGAGATGTAAGAACCATAGGAAGTGGTCCATCTGTGGATGAGTTCTGGGTTTTGCTTTAGTGTGAGTTCCTGGTTAACTTCTTAATATGATTCACTCCTCCACTGGGGGTTTGCCCTTTAGCAGACGGCCGAAACAAAGGGTGGCAGTTTAGCAAAAGGGAAGTAATCCATCTTTGTTGATTAGATGATCAGAGTTCTGTCCCAAAGAGTTCATGCTACAAACGAGACAAGCACACATTTTTCACATAGTCACAGTGTAATGTGTTGTGAGCAGAGCTGGACACCTGTAGAGACATTTCTCACCAGAGACATTCAGATCACAGCAGGAAAAAGTCAGAATAAAGTCAATATTTTCCTCCAAAACACACATTTCCTGGGGAATGACCTACTGAGATGGCATCTGTGAATTTGGCCAGAGTAACAGTGTGACGAGGTTTGAGCAGAGCTGGACACCTGTAGAGACATTTCACATACATTTGTAACAGTGTGATTTTGTTGTTTGCAGTTACCAACGGAGACTTGGTTTATGGCTGTGCCTCTGAGAGTCTGTGTGCTGGCTCTTTATCCACCTCCCCTCTGTTCACGAGCATCGGCACCTTCCAGCAAACACCTAACTGCTGTACTGATAACACCTGCAATCACCTGACGACTACTACTACAGCCCCAACTACTACTACTGCAGCCCCAACTACTACTACTGCAGTTGTCGGACTCTCTTGTTTGACTTGTACAGACCCAAATGATTTAACTTGTACAACCACGGCTTCTGTCACCTGCTCCGGCGGGATAACCCAGTGTGTCTCTGCCATCATAGGTATGTTCAAAGATATTTTACTTCATGACCATATTAAAACCATTTTATAAAGGTTCACAGAAGGAGGAACTAACTCTTGTCTTTGAATTGGCCACAGTGTCCGAAGAAGGAAAAGGGAACAAAGCACAAATCACCACTCAGAAAATAAAAAGCTGTGACACTGACAATCTCTGTGGAGGCCAATCTGGGACCAAGGACTTTTCACTGGACGTGGAAACTGATAAAGTTTTGGCCAGAGCTGAATGCTGCAGCACAGACGATTGTAACCGTGCTGACCCAACTGGTGAGAATTTCACCAAATTAGGTTTTAGGTTTGCTAGCGCTTGGTTGTGACTTTTTTGTGTGTGTCTCCTGTGTTTCAGCTCCAACCCCTGGTGCCGGCTCTCTGACCTGCAAAAGATGCAATGATGGAGAGCAGTGCACTGTAAATATAGACTGTAACAGCCTGGAGACCAAATGCTTCGCATCCATACGTAAGTTCTACACAAGACCCAGAGCTGGACACCTGCAGGGACAGATCTCATACAGAGCTGGACACCTGTAAGAACAGTCACCATTGTAAGAGCATGATGTGTTGTTGTGACACTTATAGCAACATTTCATAGTATAAGGGATGAGATGATAACCAAATTTAAGGTAAACCAGGACTTTTAAATGCTACAGTATCGACACCTTGAGGATGTCCTGTCTGACGGTATTAAAATGCTTCTTTTATACGATATACGATTATACGACAAACTCATCTCGAGAGTTTCTAGCTGCTAGGAAATTATATTTAGGAACAAAATAATATTTCCAACTATAAATGAATTGTCAATATTGTTTGCATGAGCCCATAGCCATAATAAGAAATGTCCTCTCGGTGCCACTGTGGGATAAGGGTTACACATATGGGTGGGAACCTTTTACCTGAATCCGTTTACAACAGGGATCTCCAACCAGTAGCCCCCCAGCCCTTTCTTGGTAGCTCGCCAAAGGCTTTCTACATTTCTTCATGCGCTTGTCAAGTCCCATTTAGAGGAATTTTCTTTTCATTCTGAAGATTTGAACAGAGTGTGCAAACAGTGAAGTACATGGACAAAATCCAAGTCATTTTCTTTGATTTTGTTGAAATATCTAGGCTACAAACCCTCCCGGGGGAACTCCTCCTAAGTCGCATAGTTACACAAGTGTCTTCGAAGCAAAAGTAGTTCTCTGATGGTTTGTTCTTTTTGGAAAAAGGGAGTTTCTAAAGGGGGCGTGCCTATAATGAACACTCTGATCCTCCAACCATATGTATGGCTTAATGTAGGAACAGTGGGTAGAACATTCAAAGCAATACACACATGGCGAGCTAGTCAAATATATAAAGCACATTATCATCAAAGTGAAGTTTACAAGGTTACTGTGGAACACGTGATGACACAACCAGCATTAGCGTCTTATGCAAACCAAGTTACTGATTAGTATGGTTTTCTTTCTCCTTGAGAGGTACAAAGTCAGCTGAACTGTTTAAGAGTGTCATAAACGAAACAAATAGTTGAAATCAGTTTCTCTCATTGTAATCTGGCATTCCTTCAGTAGAAATTCACGGTCTGTGGTGTGAACTTTATTTGACCCTTTTTACAGGGCAGGAGTGAAGATTTCAGCAGAGTCAGTGACCACTCCCCTCCCATTTCAGTCCTTATGGCTTAACAAAGGAATGTTGAGTTCAGTATGAGATGTAAGAACCATAGGAAGTGGTCCATCTGTGGATGAGTTCTGGGTTTTGCTTTAGTGTGAGTTCCTGGTTAACTTCTTAATATGATTCACTCCTCCACTGGGGGTTTGCCCTTTAGCAGACGGCCGAAACAAAAGGGTGGCAGTTTAGCAAAAGGGAAGTAATCCATCTTTGTTGATTAGATGATCAGAGTTCTGTCCCAAAGAGTTCATATGCTACAAATGAGACAAGCACACATTTTTCACATAGTCACAGTGTAATGTGTTGTGAGCAGAGCTGGACACCTGTAGAGACATTTCTCACCAGAGACATTCAGATCACAGCAGGAAAAAGTCAGAATAACGTCAATATTTTCCTCCAAAAACACACATTTCCTGGGGAATGACCTACTGAGATGGCATCTGTGAATTTGGCCAGAGTAACAGTGTGACGAGGTTGAGCAGAGCTGGACACCTGTAGAGACATTTCACATACATTTGTAACAGTGTGATTTTGTTGTTTGCAGTTACCAACGGAGACTTGGTTTATGGCTGTGCCTCTGAGAGTCTGTGTGCTGATGTTGGCTCTTTATCCACCTCCCCTCTGTTCACGAGCATCGGCACCTTCCAGCAAACACCTAACTGCTGTACTGTTGACACCTGCAATCACCTGACGACTACTACTACAGCCCCAACTACTACTACTGCAGCCCCAACTACTACTACTGCAGCCCCAACTACTACTACTGCAGTTGTCGGACTCTCTTGTTTGACTTGTACAGACCCAAATGATCCAACTTGTGCAACCACGGCTTCTGTCACCTGCTCCGGCGGGATAACCCAGTGTGTCTCTGCCACCATAGGTATGTTCAAAGATATTTTACTTCATGACCATATTAAAACCATTTTATAAAGGTTCACAGAAGGAGGAACTAACTCTTGTCTTTGAATTGGCCACAGTGTCCAAAGAAGGAAAAGGGAACAAAGCACAAATCACCACTCAGAAAATAAAAAGCTGTGACACTGACAATCTCTGTGGAGGCCAATCTGGGACCAAGGACTTTTCACTGAACGTGGGAACTGATAAAGTTTTGGCCAGAGCTGAATGCTGCAGCACAGACGACTGTAACTGTGCTGACGCAACCGGTGAGTGAGCGTTTTCACCAAATTAGTTTTTAGGTGTACTAGCGCTCGGTCGTGACTTTTTTGTGTGTGACTCCTGTGTTTCAGCTCCTCCAACCCCTGGTACCGGCTCTCTGACTTGCAAAAGATGCAATCATTGCAATCAGTGCAACGTAAATATAGACTGTAACAGCCTGGAGACCAAATGTTTCGCATCCACAAGTAAGTTCTACACAAGACTCAGAGCTAAATACATGCAAGGACAGTCACCATTGTAACAGCGTGATGTGTTGTGATCAAAGCTGGACACCTATAAGAACATTCTCATAGTAAAAAGGATGGACAATAACTAGTACTGTATATTATATTAAAATGCTACAACACTTAGAGGATGCCCTGTCTGACGCTATTAATATGCTATGATATTATTCCTGTTGAGCACAGTAGCTTCTGTAACGGCCGGTTAGCTCACACAATAGTTACTGTCCTCCGTGGACATGATCGGTAGCTGGGCAGTAGCTTTGTTTAGATCGCACTAAAAGCTGCCAAGGAGAAATAATAATAATAAAAATAATAATAATAATAATAATGCATGGTTTTATATAGCACTTTTCTGGACACTCAAAGACGCTTTCCATGGCATTATTCATTCACTCCATACTTGGTGGTGGTAAGCTACTATTGTAGCCACAGCTGCCCTGGGGTAAACTGACGGAAGCGAGGCAACCAATCTGCGCCATCGGCCCCTCTGAGCACCACCAACCACCCACTCACTCAGTACATTCGCCAGGCTTCCTGGTGTTCCCAACAGTCTCCTATCCAAGTACCGACCAGGCCCTTCCTGCTTAGCTTCCAAGATCTGACGGAATTGGGCACGCCCCCACGGCGTGCGCAATTTCTCCAACAAAACAAGACTTTTTCAACCTGAAAAACTGATCGACAATAGGCGTATGTTAGCCTGGCCTTAGCCATCCGTAAACTCCGGTCAATTATCTTTTCCCTACATGTACGTCTGGGCTTGATCTCAGTGGCTGCGTTTCATCGGTTGAATTTCAACCTACCATTCAGCGAGCGGGGGAGGCGGGGCTTGTAGGTGACGTCAAGCATTTGCGCCGCATTTGCTGGTTGTAATTCGTAATGGCGGCGGATACGAAAGTAATGGAAGCTCTTCAATCCGTTGTGGCTCGGCTCCCAAATATCCAGAAATTAAAATTGAAGCCTTGGAATGTGCAAGGAATGCTCCCAAGAGTTATGATAGAGTTATGATAGAGTTATGATAGAGCTATGATAGTTATGATAGATTATGATAGAGTTATGATAAGCTATGATAGAGTTATGATAGAGCATGATAGAGTTATGATAGAGCTATGATAGAGTTATGATAGGGTTATGATAGAGCTATGATAGAGCTATGATAAGATGATAGAGCTATGATAGAGTTATGATAGAGCTATGATAGAGCTATATAGAGTTATGATAGAGTAGATAGAGTTATGATAGAGCTATGATAGAGTTATGATAGAGCTATGATAGAGTTATGATAGAGCTATGATAGAGTTATGATAGAGCTATGATAGAGTTATGATAGGTATGATGAGCTATGATAGAGTTATGATAGAGCTATGATAGAGTTATGATAGGGTTATGATAGAGCTATGATAGAGCTATGATAGAGCTATGATAGAGTTATGATAGAGTATGATAGACCTATGATAGAGCTATGATAGAGCTATGATAGAGTTATGATAGAGCTATGATAGAGTTATGATAGAGTTATGATAGGGTTATGATAGAGCTATGATAGAGTTATGATAGAGTTATGATAGAGCTATGATATATGATAGAGCTATGATAGAGCTATGATAGAGTTATGATAGAGCTATGATAGAGTTATGATAGAGCTATGATAGAGATGCTATGATAGAGTTATGATAGAGTATGATAGGTTATGATAGAGCTATGATAGAGTTATGATAGAGTTATGATAGGGTTTATGATAGAGCTATGATAGAGTTATGATAGGTTATGATAGGGTTATGATAGAGCTATGATAGAGTTATGATAGAGTATGATAGGATGATAGAGCTATGATAGAGTTATGATAGGTTATTGATAGAGCTATGATAGAGTTATGATAGAGTTATGATAGGGTTATGATAGAGCTATGATAGAGTTATGATAGAGTTATGATAGGGTTATGATAGAGCTATGATAGAGTTATGATAGAGTTATGATAGGGTTATGATAGAGCTATGATAGAGTTATGATAGGGTTATGATAGGGTTATGATAGAGCTATGATAGAGTATGATAGAGTTATGATAGAGTTATGATAGGTATGATAGAGTATGATAGAGTTATGATAGAGTTATGATAGAGCTATGATAGAGTTATGATAGAGCTATGATAGAGTTATGATAGAGTAGATAGGTTATGATAGAGCTATGATAGAGCTATGATAGAGCTATGATAGAGTTATGATAGAGCTATGATAGAGTTATGATAGAGCTATATAGAGTTATGATAGAGTTATGATAGGGTTATGATAGAGCATGATAGAGTTATGATAGAGTTATGATAGAGCTATGATAGAGCTTGATAGAGTTATATAGAGCTATGATAGACCTATGATAGAGCTATGATAGAGCTATGATAGAGTTATGATAGAGCTATGATAGAGTTATGATAGAGTTAATGGTTATGATAGAGCTATGATAGAGCTATGATAGAGTTATGATAGAGCTATGATAGAGTTATGATAGAGCTATGATAGAGTTATGATAGAGCTATGATAGAGTTATGATAGAGCTATGATAGAGTTATGATAGGTTATGATAGAGCTATGATAGCTGCTTCACTCACACGGGCGCATTACATGACCAAACGCTAGCGAAAATCAGATCCAATCGTTTCAAAGGAGTTCACCCCTCCCACCTAATAATGGAGCTCAATTGTGAAGTTCTAGACCCTCTGTACGAAACGAAATGAGTACGAGGGTATGTAAAACCAGGCTAGGCGTATGTATAAAACTGGCTTTTTTGCGTGGCATTTGTCCGCTAAAGCATGTGTCAACAACACAACCAACCAGCTGTGCCTCTCCTCCTCTGCGGTGTTTACCCAGTATATAAATACACACAGACAAAGTCACGCCCCTACTGCACACTCCGAAATCTCCTAAATCAAGCCGGTTTGAACCTAAAGGTTTACGCGTTTAATATACCAATACTGCTAGCTTAAACATGGAGAGGCTTCTTCGTGATATCAACTGAACGATTCTGCAAAAAAAGCGGAAATCACCAATTAAAAAAAACAAAAAACTTCTTGGTCAATTTGCGCTATTGTGAGTCAGCCGACTTGTGTGTGTGTAATATATCAAATCAAATCAAATCAACTTTATTTATAAAGCGCTTTTCATACAAGATGTAGCACAAAGTGCTTTACAGTGCTTAAAAAATCATTAAATAGTCCCCACCAGCAAATATACATAAATAACAACAACCCCACCTCCCCTACCCCACCCGCACACACAGACACACAGACACATTACATACATATACACACAGCCTAATGTAGCGTTCTGAGTCTCGAGATTAGAGTTCCACCACCTCCCAAAATCCACTTTAACCACTGCACATATATGGTAATTCCTGATAATAAATAATTTATAATAATAAACAAATACATTTTGGACTTTAAAGGTGCATTATGCAACTTTTTATTTAAAACAAAAAGTTTATATTTGTGCGTATTTGAGCTTGTAGTGATCCAATGGCTGTATGAGTGGTAAGCATGGAGCCTATACTTTCCATCACAGTGGTCTCTGCGACACTCCAGGATCAATAGTTTGGAAGGTTTTCACTGCTGACCGAGCCTCTCACCAGAAAACCTACTAAACAACTGGTCCTAGAGCGTTGTAGAGACCACTGTGATCGAAAGTAAATGCGCCATAATGAACACTCATACAGCCATTGGGTCACTACAAGGTCAAATATGCACAAACATCAAATAACTTTTTTCCTGCACAAAAGTGCATAATGCACCTTTAATTGAGTCGCTCTTCAGACATGTTCTATACCGTGGGTTCCTAAACTTCACGGGCCACGACCCCCAAAATCACCAGAACACAACTCGGGACCCCTACTGTGGAAAAATTTAAATAAATAGTATTCATATAAATGCAGGTGCCCACATTTTTTAATCTGGCTTGATTGCACTAAAATAGACTGCTTTCAATAAAAAACAAAACAAAATCAAATTAATAATGAATTTTAAAAGTATTGTCTTGAAAGCATCTCACAACCCCACTTTGGGAACCCCTGCACTATACAACTGTTAGGAGATTAGGAGGCAAAATATTCAACAAAGAAGCACTGGTTCTTATTAAGCCACAAACTCCACTTGCTGTCACGAAACAAGGGCTTCTAACTGCTCTGTGCTGTGAACAAAACATGCACTTCTCCACTTATCACCCACTAGACAAACTGATACATTATATCGGCAGAAAAAACATCATTTTTGAAGCATTATATTATAGTATAATAGATTATATGACATAGTGTAATTACTGTAATAAAACAAACATACCAAATATGGATCTTATCAGTGTAGACACTATAGACAATTAGCCCAAAGAAATTATAATTTAGAACAAAAGAATATTTCCAACTACAAATAATCAATATTGTTTACATGACCCATAGCTGTATTAGGAAATGTCCTCTTGGTGCCACTTTGGATAAGGGTTAGACATATGGGTGGGAACCTTTACCTCAGTTTACAAGATGGACAAGCATGAGCACACAAGTTTGTTGACAGTGCACTAAAGCTGTGATGCTTATCTTTAAAGTTTAGTTTCAAAGATAAGCTTCAATGAGCTAATGAGGAGTTGATTTTCAAGTTTATGCAGAGTCTTGTCCCCTAAAGGTTCATGTACCCCTGTTATATAGCGTTACTGTGAATTTTTGTGAGAAGTTATTAATTGGTTCATAATATTGGACTTTGCTGATCATTTGTCGCATAGTCACAGTGTAATGTGTTGTGAGCAGAGCTAGAACCTGTAAAGACATTTCTCACAAGAGACATTCAAACCACAGCAGGAAAAGTCAGGATAAAGTCAATATTTTCCTCCAAAAACACACATTTCCTGGAGATTAACCTATTAAGATTGCATCTGTGAATTTGGCTAGAGTGTGACGAGATGTGAGCAGAGCTGTACACCTGCAGGTACATTTCTCATAGTAACAGTTGATGGTTGTTGTTTGCAGCTACCACTGGGACTTGCTTTATGGCTGTGCCTCCGAGAGGCTGTGTGATGTTGCTGGATCTTAATACACCTCCTCTCTGTTTGAGAACATCGGCATCATCCAAGGCACACCTAACTGCTGTGATACGAGCGACTGCAGTCACCTGCCGACTACTGCAGCCCATAAACTACTATGACCACTGGATGCCTTTGCATGACATAATGCATGCGATAAATTGAATGAGTTCTCAGTAATGAATGTATTAATCTTGTATACTGAGAACTGATTAGAATAGATGTATGCAGCACTAAATATATTATGTGGTTATGGGACACATCAGGCTTCACATTCTATGATTTATTTTGACTTTAATATAAATAAATTGTTAATCAAATGGCTGCTCATTCCTGCTTCAGACATTCATAGCCAGGATCCCCTTCTTAAGCCCCCTCCATCGTGCGGGCCTTTCCCAGCTGTGCTGCGACCCTCTTTCACCCTCCTCTGCTCGGCTCTGCTCGTCGTTGTCAACTAGCCGCCCCCGGTCTCATCCTCTACCACCACCAGTGTTCGGGCTCCGAGTGAAGATTCTAACATTCATCCTCACCATGTCTTTCATATGTATTCATTAATGCAATCTTCCACCGGGGTCTGGGACCCAATTACGATTCATGTTCAATTAAACTTTCCTAAAGCCACTCTTTTTCTGTGAGTCTTTTCAGGTTGGAATCATGCTTTAGTTAAATCTAAAGCTGATACAGTAAGAAGAAGGTCGCTAATAGAGCTTCTATTAAATTTTCTAGTCAGCATTACGTTTAACTTAGATCATGATTATTTCACAAAATCCATCCATCCATCTATTTTCTTCCACTTGTCCATTGCCGGGTCGTGGGGGCAGCTGTTGGAGCTGCACCAGCCCCTATGGCTCCTCATGCAGGTGTGGGTCCACAGAAGGACGGGCCTCATGGTTCTAACCGGGCCTGTTGGTCTCTCATAAGGGCTTCTGAACCGCTCTTTGTCTGACCCGTCACCTAGGACCTGTTTGCCATGGGAGACCCTACCAGGGGCACCAAGCCCCCGACAACAGAGCCCCCAGGATCATTTGGGCGCTCAAACCCTCCACCACGTTAAGGTGGTCTCAGGAAGGGTATTTCACGAAATACGAACGTAAATGCATAGAATGCAGCATGAAGTTAGATGGATTAGTGAAGCGTACGTTTCTTTTGGAAAGGACTTCATAAATATTGAAAAAATACTAAAAGGTGCTCTTGTCCAACTTAGGACTCAATGCCTTTTAACATTAAAGGAACAGGCCACCGTTTTCAATACTGAGATAAATTCTTACCTGTGCTTAGACAACTTGATGCGTACCTGTCTGGTCTTTGTGCATTGCCCTCAGTCACGCAAAAAGACAGAGAAATTAATTAATATGTAATAAGGTTAGGACTTTTATTGCAACAGGATGGATATGACTGAATAGAAAAAAGAGGTTGTTATAGGAGCTTGGGGTGAATGAAGAACATAATGCACAGAAATACGGTTTAAAGTGAAGTATATTGAAACAAAAGTAGTAACACACATCAATATAATAAGCTGCAATCGCAAACACTTCGGAAGTGTGACATACGCACTTACATTCTCTGCCAGTGATTACGTCGGATAGGGTCGATCTGGTGTCATGTCACCGCCATTTAGAAGATATGTGACCAGTCACTAGAACCAGGGACACAAGTCAGTTCTGGGGCAGTTTGAGCTTTTCACAGATTATTAAAGTGTAGTCTCCAAGCTTTCCAACAATGTGTAACACATGGAAATCTGATAATATCTGGAGACGTAGCGGCGATTTGAAGTTAACAATTCCAAAAGGCCAAAGGGCTGAAAAACCCCTCTGAAGTTTTGGGCAGTTCTCACCAAACATACGACATCATACATACAAACGCCCAAACATATCTGAGAAACCGCGGAAACCCGCAGGCATACGGAATGGCTGGACATTTCAATATTGTTTACCAGTAAACAAGCCCATGTGCTCCCGCGATGATGAGAAACCGCCCCTTTCTCCTCTCTTATTGAAAACGCAACTCAGAGCCTTGGAGATTTGGTCATTCGTAATAGTGATTTTGACCAATAGAAATAGACAATTTACCATTGAAAACAGCAAGGCAAAAACCGAAAAGTGTGTTAGTTTGAAAGTCCAGCAGCAGAAAACAAGTTGAAAAGAGAAAATTAGCTCTCCGATTAGCTGGACCCAACCGTCCACTGCTGTCCCATGGTTCATTTTGGTGGAAATCAGCGACTCCATATTTATGTTTGTTTTCAAGGAAGAATTTAACAAGACTGGCCCACTTTTCATGTCTTTCAACATCATAAACTGGTTTAAGGCAGAGCCTACCAAATGATTCTCCCCAGTAGACGTTAAAATCACATGCACAGCGTGCCTCATCTACCTGAGCCAAGCAGCATTCCTGTTCATCCCATCTTTTTTCCACATGACAATATTTGATGAGCTGCTGCTCACTGGGACTGAGGCAGAGTAATCGTGACTGTGCCCGGCAGGTCTAAAACGCAGAATGGAAAACGCAGAATGGAAAACGCAGAATGGAAAACGCAGAATGGAAAACGCAGAATGAGAAAACTATAGAGGTGCAATAGGGGTGTAATAGTGGTGCAATAGTGTAATAGGGGTGCAATAGTGTAATAGGGGTGTAATAGTGTAATAGGGGTGTAGATGTGACCAGGTGGTTAAACGTTGTTGTTGTTTTCGGGTGTTTTACTGCTATGAGTTTCAAAGTTCTTACCCGCCCATGAACGCACCGTCACTCTCCGTCCGCACCACTTCCTCTGATTGCGCGATTACAAAAAGGTGTGCACCCCAGTGAGTTAGTGTCGGGGCTGGTATGCGGTCGTGCGGCGCCTACTCGTGAGCAATCTCTCCACCTTGTGTTCTTTTAAAAAGTACAATAATTGGTCTGACTAACATGTTGGCTTGGCCATCTAAATAAGGCCTTTTTAAGTACTTCCTCGTGCTGTGCATATTTGTTTTAGAGTGCCTGGGTTTGCTGCTTTTTTGAAACTTGGATCCCTTTCCCAAGGGCACCTACACAAACATTTTGGAATATACTGGGACACCTTGAGCAAGCAGTCATTTTGTTGTTTCTACAAATTGTGTCTGACTTATTAAATTTGAACTGTAATGGGGCTAGGGTTTGTAAGGAGTTTGCTGGGCTCATGTTGCTCCTCGGAGGTGCCTGAGCCCCCCTTTGTGCTCCGTTCGTCGCCTAAGGCTCTGTACACTGAGTTGTACAGAAAGTGCCATATAAATAAACTTGCCTATTAACTATTACACCCTTATTACACTATTGCACTGCATTACACTATTACACCCTATTACACTATACTCCTTATAACCTATTGCACTGCTATTACACCCTTATTACACCCATATTACATTAATACACCCTATTACACCATATTACACTATACATCCTTATACATTATTACACCCTTATTACACTCCATTACACTATTACGCCCTTATTACACTATTGCACCCTTATTACTCTATTACTTCCCTATACACCCTTATTAACTTACACCGTTATTACACTTACTTCCCTATTACACCCTTATACACTATTGCACCTTATTACTCTATTACTTCCCTATTACACCCTTATTACACTATTGCACCTATTACTCTATTACTTCCTATTACACCCTTATTACACTATTACACCCGTTATTACACTATTACTTCCCCTATTACACCCTTATTACACTATTGCACCCTTATTACTCTATTACTTCCCTATTACACCCTTATTACACTATTACACCTTATTACACTATTACTTCCCTATTACACCCTTATTACACTATTGCACCTATTACTCTATTACTTCCCTATTACACTTATTACACTATTGCACCTTATATCACTATTACTTCCTAATTACACCCTATACACTATTGCAAAACCTGTTACACTATATTTCCCTATTTACACAGCCCTTAATTAACACGATACAAACGACGTTTTACACTATTACTTCCCTATTACATCCTTATTTACACAATTCACCCTTATTACTCTATACTTCCCTATTACACCCCATTATTACAACATATTGCAACCTTATTAACTCTTATATTCCTATTACAACCCTTATTGACACTATGCACCCTTATTACTCTATTACTTCCCCTATACACCTTATTACTATTACACCGTTATTAACACTATTACACCGTTATTACACAGGTATTTACTCCCCTATTACACCCTTAATTACACTATTGCACCTTATACTCTATTACTTACCTATTACAACCTTATTACCACACTATTACAAACCACCGTTATTACACTATACTTCCCCATTAACCTTATTACACTATTGCAAGCCCTTATTACTCTATTACTTCCCTATTACTCCCTTAATTACACTATGCAACCCTTATTATCACTAATTAACTCCCTATACACCCTTTATAACTATTGCAGACCCCTTTTTACAGCTATTATATTTCCCTATTACAACCCTTAATACACTATTACACCGTTATTACACTATACTATCCCTATTACAACCCTTATAACACTAATTACACCTTATTACACTATTACTTCCCTATTACCCCTTATTACACTATTGCACCTTATTACTCTATTACTTCCCTATACACCCTTTTACACTATTGCACCCTTATTACACTCATTACTTCCCTATTACACACTTTATTACACTATTAGAACCGTTATTCAACACTATTACTTCCCCTATTACACCTTATTACAAACTAATTACACCGTTATTACACTATGTCGACTACTCCCTATTACATCCCTTATTACACTATTCAACCGTTATTACACTATTACTTCCCTATTACAACCTTATTACAACTATTACACCTATTACACTATACTTTCCCTATTACACCTTATTACACTATTACACCCTTATTACACTATTACAACCGTTATTACAACTTTACTTCCCTATTACATCCTTATTACACTATTACAACCGTTATTACACTATTACTTCCCTATTTAACATCCTTATTACAACCTATTACATCCTTATTACATCTATTACAACCGTTATTACAACTAATACTTCCCTATTACACCCTTATTACCTATTACAACCCTTATTACACTATTTAACTTCCCTATTACACCTTATTACTATTACAACCCTTATTACACTATTTACAAAAGACCGTTAATACACTATTACTTCCCTATTAATCCTTATTACACTATTACACAGACCGTTATTACACTATTCTTCCCTATTACAACCTTATACACTATGCACCGTTATTACACTATTACTTCCCTATTACATCCTTATTAACTATTGCACCCTTAATTACTCTATTACTCCCATTAAAACCCTATTAAACAACTATTACACCCTTATTAACACTAATATTCCCTATTAACCCTTAATTACCTATTGCACCCTTATTACTCTATTACTTCCCTATTAACCCTTATTACACTATTGCACCTTATTAACTCTATTCTTCCTATTAACACCCTTATTACACATTGCACCCTATTACACTATTATCTCCCTATTACAAGCCCTTATTACAAACAATTGCACCTTATTACTCTATTACTTCCCTATACACCCTTTTACACTATTGCACCCTTATTACACTCATTACTTCCCTATTACACACTTTATTACACTATTAGAATACACCGTTATTACACTATTACTTCCCTATTACCCTTACACTAATTACAACCCTTATACACTATCTTACCTATTAACACCTATTACACTATTGCACCCTATACTCTAATTCCTTTTCCCTTTACACCCTTATTACACTATTGCTACCCTTATTACTCTATTATTCGCTATTACAACCTATAAATATTGCAACCCTTTATTACATATACTTCCCTATTCACCCTTATTACACTATTCATACCCGATTACACTATTACTTTCCCATTTACCACCCTTATTATACTATTACACCGTTATTAACTATTTACTTCCCTCTATTAACCCTTATTACACATTACACCCTAATACACTAATTACTTCCCTATTACAACCCTATTTACACTAATTACACCCTTATTACACTATTACAAAAGAAAACCGTTATTACACTATTACTTCCCTATTACATCCTTATTACACTATTACCACCGTTATTACACTATTACTTCCCTATTACAATCCTTATTACACTATTACATCCTTATTACACTATTACACCGTTATTACACTATTACTTCCCTATATTACACCCTTATTACACTATTACACCCTTTATTACACTATTACTTCCCTATTACACCCTTATTACACTATTACACCCTTATTACACTATTACACCGTTATTACACTATTACTTCCCTATTACATCCTTATTTACACTATTACACCGTTATTTACACTATTACTTCCCTATTACACCCTTATTACACTATTACACCGTTATTACACTATTACTTCCCTATTACATCCTTATTACACTATTGCACCCTTATTACTCTATTACTTCCCTATTACACCCTTATTACACTATTCACTTATTACTTTACTTTTTACCCTTATTACACTATTCACCTACTATTACCTCTATTACATCCCTTCTATTACACTATTGCACCCTTATTACTCTATTACTTCCCTATTACACCCTTATTACACTATTGCACCCTTATTACTACCATACACTATTACCTATCCCTTATTACACAACCCCTTATTACACTTATTACATATTCACCGTTATTACACTATTACTTCCCTATTACACCCTTATTACACTATTACACCGTTATTACACTATTACTTCCCTATTACACCCTTATACACTATTACACCGTTATTACACTATTACTTCCCTATTACATCCTTATTACACTATTGACCCTTATTACTCTATTACTTCCTATTACACCTTATTACACTATTACACCCTTATTACACTATTACTTCCCTATTACATCCTTATTACACTTTACACCGTTATTACACTATACTTCCCTATTACACCCTTATTACACTATTACACCGTTATTACACTATTACTTCCCTATTACATCCTTATTACACTATTGCACCGTTATTACTCTATTACTTCCTATTACCCTTATTAACACTATTACACCCTTATTACACTATTACTTCCCTATTACACACCTTATTACACTTATTTAGCACCCTTATTACTCTATTACTTCCCTATTACACCCTTATTACACTATTGCACCCTTATTACTCTATTACTTCCCTATTACACCCTTATACACTATTGCACCCTTATTACACTATTACTTCCCTATTACACCCTTATTACACTATTACACCGTTATTACACTATTACTTCCCTATTACACCCTTATTACACTATTGCACCCTTATTACTCTATTACTTCCCTATTACACCCTTATTACACTATTACACCGTTATTACACTATTACTTCCCTATTACACCCTTATTACACTATTACACCCTTATTACACTATTACTTCCCTATTACACCCTTATTACACTATTACACCCCCTTATTACACTATTACACCGTTATTACACTATTACTTTCCCTATTACATCCTTATTACACTATTACACCGTTATTACACTATTACTTCCCTATTACATCCTTATTACACTTACCCTTATTACACTATTACTTCCCTATTACATCCTTATTACACTATTACACCGTTATTACACTATTACACCCCTATTGCACCTCTACAGTTTTCTCATTCTGCGTTTTTCATTCTGCGTTTTTCATTCTGCGTTTTAGACCTGCCGTGACTGTGCCTGCCTTAGGTCGTCCCATGGTTTAGGGCTGGGATCTTACCCGTCATAGGCTAAACAGCCTTCCATACTTGCCTGATACAGGGTGCTGACTCGCATTTCCAAATCAAGGGGATAGCTCATTTTTCCATTGTATTCATTGCATTGTTCAGACCAAAGAACATTGTCCGATTAGGCATGCGGCGTTCTCACTTTTGTTTGGTCTCACTTTTCTGCAAACCATTGCGATTGCTGCTCATTTTCAACTTTAGCAAGATTGGACTCACCAGAGGAGAGCTGGGTACAGTATCTGAGAGTAACCAGCACATCAGAGCATAAAAGGAGGCCCCTGTGAAAAAAGTAGAAAAGCAATTCAAAGTGTTTGCAGCAACAGAAGAAGGTTCCTCAAAGAAATCGCAAGAAAGATGCACTTCAGTTGAATCATTCATTAGGCACGGTCCATCACAAACAAAAAACATATTCCCTCAAGTCTCAAACACACCGCTGTCCCTGCAGCTTCTTCACTGGGTCCTTCACGCATTCTACACTAATAAACAAAGTTCTGAAAAATACCCAAATAAATCCCTTTCTAATTTTCTATGCAAGATGCGTAAGTGATTCAGAAACACAGGGGCGCAACCACCCCTCCCCCCCCCCCACACACACGCACTGGGGCCGTCAAGTGCTATGAGGAAAAGGCCCAGATGGTATGGGCGCAAGAGGGGAGAAAACAATGCCAGTGAAAGAAGTGTTTCGCCTCAGCACGATCTCCTCTGCAACCGTGCCCATTACCTCATTAGGACCTTTATTTCTCAAACGTGTTGCCCTCTGCTCACCTGCGGGGCTGCAGCAGCAGCGGTGGAGGTGACCGGAGCAGACTCGGGAGGAGACAGTGCGCGGTGATGTCGCTGCCGTTCGGAGGCGGAGTGGATCTGAGCGAACGGGTGGAAGATGTGCGTGACGGGGCTCCTGTAGCCGCCTCGTCACTCACGGACCCTGCGCGCCCCTTTCTCTCCTATGGCCCAGGATAGTGCTGGCGCTGGAGCGTTCCCCCAGAGCCGCGCTCTGAACCCGTTTCCCGCAGGCAGCGCTCACGTCCCGCAATGGTGCGTTCACAACTGTCCCTCTGCAATCCCACACTCCTCTCTCCGCCCCACTCCAGCAGCTGCTCCTGCCTCGCAAACCGAGCATGCACAACTAAAGTGACGCCTCTCCCCCAAAGAGGAACAAAAAATAAATTGCAAACAACAAAAAAATACTCACTTTGCGCTCAAAAATTTATTATATCAGAAAATACATAAATATTAATTAAATGAAAGTATCGATATTTGAGCTTGTGGATCGATACTTTAAAAGAGCCGCCTGGATCGAAATATCGATATTTTGGTATCGATCCGCCCATCCCTACCATGCAGGGCTCTTTTTGTGCCACTGCAAAGACAAGAATCTCCCTCCGGGAGAATGGACTGCATCATAGGCAAGCCTTCCATAGCTCGAAACCGTTTTCCATTGCCATTATATTGTGGGACTTCTAAGATCCCTTTCTATGTATTTCCCTCCATTTTCTCTTAGAGAATAATGGCGCTAGTCCCGCGTATAGTCCCTCCTGCTGTCTCCACTTTCGGGGAGCGATCCGTCCGCCTTTACGTAATCCCCGCCGCCGTTAGTGCTGCTAACCGGGGGGCGTGTTTGAACCGGACCGGGCTGGCTGAAGCACACAGAACTCAGGAGTCGCCTGGAAGCGTCACTACGCGCAGCCGCTAGCATAAATCTAACGCTCTACACACCAATGGCAATGGACAACATATTTACAATATAAAGAAATCCCGTGTACACTTTAAGCGCTGCCCTTACACAGTTGAAAAGACAAACTCACCAAAACTCAGGTTCTTTTTGGTCTTGTGTGGTCAAAAGTTTTCCTGCGCGAGACGAACACGTGTCCTCCTTTGTCTCCAAGCAGAGCGAGGCTGGTTTCTCCCCCAGGTCGGCCGCGCACACGTGGTCGCCTCCACGCCGAAAAAAAGTTGAACCAAGACGTGCCATCAACGCCAAATTGTCGGGACAATTTCTCACCACTATAAAGGAAAACGTGAAAGTATTTGTCTTATCAAAAGTGTAAGTTTAATTTAACACACGTGCGGATGGCCAACACACAGGTAAACCCATGGTTAGCTCTGGGGAGCCGAAGTCTGTCCCCTCGTTATATAGGTACACATGAGAGGCCTTCCCAGCACCAAGATGGGAGGGGCCACAGGAAGGCCTTTGAGCCAGGACACGTCTTGGCCATTGTCCTAGGTGTGAAGCAGAAACTCAGCATGTGCTTTGGCCGGGATAGCGCACAGGAGACGGGTCCGGGCATTGATTAAGCGGGCCAGACGGTACTTCACAATTAGTGTATTACTGACTTCAATTTAATTAACTCTAAAACTGTCATTACAGGATAAAGACAAGTTTTCTAAGATTTTGCTTAAAAATGGTAAGTGGGATACCGGTCTAAAATTGGTAAAATCATTACAGTCCAAATTGCTCTCTTCAGTAGAGGCCTCACCACCGCCCCTTAAAGGCAGCAGGGAAGACCCCTGTCTGAAGAGAGCAATTCATCATGTGTAAAAGCAGTCTTTCTTTAGAACAAACAGACCACAAGATGCATTTAAAACCGTGTTACTTTGGGTAGATAAAATATTAACCCACTGTCTTGACCACCATTAACAGGTTACAACGTACATCCATCACAGACGCAAACTTTATTGCACTTTTCAAGTTTATGTACAGTATTATGTATATATGGAAGCATGTGGAAATGTCATCAATGCATGTTAAAATTTCGTCAAAGCTGCACATGTTAATGTAAAAAAATAGACATGTGGCTTCCGGGTTAGCAACCAACCAAGATGGACGCATAGTCAGAAGCTCCGATCTCTAATTCAAGACAAAACCGATTCATTTTAGTTACAGTACTGGAATGAAAGGGGGTACAAAGACTAGGAGTCGAACCAAGCATAAAATTCAGCAAGAAGAGGAGAAAATGGCAGATCAGCAACATCACAAGGAAAATGTTAGCTTGGTGCTACAAGCTATCAAGACTGAATTGCGTGAATTTCGTACTGAGAACAAACAGGATCTTCGGAAACTCAAGGAAGAAATTAAAGAAGACATGAAAACCGAACTGAAAGAAATAAAGAAGGAAATCTACCAAAACATATCTGCCAACAGCGAGAGAATCAACGCACTCGAAATAAGCTAACGGAGGCCGAAACACGGCTAGCTGAGAAAGAGACATTGAACATAGCCATGAAAGACGCCCTGGTTAAAGTAATGCAAAATCACAAGTTGCTATGGGAAAGCTAACGGACCTGGAAGGAAGATCGAGAAGGAACAATGTTCGTGTATACGGGGTCCCTGAAGGAAAAGAGACTGATTCGGTGCCACAATTTGTTGACAAGTTGTTAAAAACTGCTCTTTCACTCCCCGAAGACATGAGCTTGCATATACAGCGAGCCCAACGAGCATTGACGCAGAAACCGGGGCCAGATGCTCCACCCAGGTCAATAATAATAAACTTTTAGGACTATGTTACTAAAGAGAACATACTGAAGAAGGCATGGAACTGTAAAGCAATGTACGAAGGACGGCGCCTATTTTTTGATCACGATTACGCTACTGAAGTGGTGCAGAAGCGCAGGGAATACGCTAGCATTAAACGGGCCCTGAAGGAGAAAGGCATCCGGTTCCAAACGCCGCTAGATAAAATACGCATTCACTGGGACTCGGTGTGCAAACGTATGGTAGCGCACGTGAGGCTGCCATGGAGATGAGACGAAGAGGACACCCGGTGTCGGTACCAGATCGCAACCCAGCGGAAATGGACCGGGAGCTGGAGTGTTTAACCCGGCCAACAGCATGGCAACTTGTTGGAGTGTGACAGGGCAAGCGGAAAGGAAGAGGATGTCGATTTTGGATGTCAGATAAGCAGAGATATTTACAACCAGGGTATGTGAATGGCTTCGAGAGCTTTCAAAACACTGTAGACTCCTTCTGATTCACAATGCATGCTGTCGGATAACGTTGGACTCATGGATGAGTGAAACCGCGTGTCTCACCTCCAGAGGGGAGCCCTCTTTAAAGAGAATAACTCCTCAGCCTGCCAACGGGGACTTGGGGTGTGGAGGACTTACTCCAGATTGGAAGCCAGTTTATGTAATTTTTCATTTCTTTGTTATGGTTTTGTTTGGAAATGTTTGGCCACGCGTTCAGGCCTGTGTTTGTTCTAACATATGTTTCAATTGCTTACATGCCTTTCAATAATATCAAGCTGGTGTCACTAAATGTAAATGGGTTAAATAATCCGGCTAAACGAAGTAAGGTTTTGGCTAAGTTAAAAAAAGAAAAAGCTCAAGTATTTTTTTTGCAGGAGACCCATTTGTCTTCACAAGAACATGAAAAATTGAAAAATGTGGTTATAGAAACACATATTATAGTTCATACAGGCCAAGCCAAAAAAGGGGAGTAGCTATTCTAATTCCAAATCTAGTGCAATTTGAATGTCATAAAGAGATGGCAGATAAAGAGGGGAGATATGTGCTACTTAAAGGTAAACTAGAAAATAGACAGGTAACATTGGTTAACATATACGCCCCTCCAGAAAGCAAGAAAAACTTTTCAGGATGTGTTTAACTGCGTAGTTCAGGAATCTGAGGGCCTTTTGATTTGTGGGGGAGATTTTAATGTAGTGCTGAATCGTAAAATGGATACAACTAGAGTTAAAAACTCTAAAGACCATATGACCAAGTTAATGAATACATTGATACAGGAAGTGGGGCTGGTAGATGCATGGAGAGAGTTTCACCCTCAGGAGAATGATTACACACATTACTCTATTCCCCATGCGGTTTACTCCAGAATTGATTATTTTTTGATCAACTCTGAAGAAATTCATAATGTTTCAGAATGCAAGATCGAGGTGGCAGAAGTCTCAGACCATAGTCTCATTAGTATAAAAATTAACCTAGACAGTAGGAAAATCAATACAGCGTGGAGACTTAATTTGGGTATTTTAAATAGGGAAGACAATATCAACAAATAAAAGAAGAAATCAAACAGTACATTGAAGATAATGATACAGGAGACGTGAACCCAGCTATACTTTGGGACGCGTTGAAGGCTGTTTTAAGAGGAAAGCTAATTGCTCTGACAGCAGCGCAAGAACGTGCAAGAATGACGACCTATAATAATAAAATGGAAGAATTTAAACACCTTGAGGAAGAGTATAAACAAACTAGAAATCAGTCTTACAACAAATAATACAAATCAGAAAGGAAATTGATGAGATTCTTAGAGGAGAGATTGAGAAGAAAGCAAGATTCACAAAACAAACTTATTATGAATTGGGACCAAAGGCAACTAAAATATTAGCAAGGAGACTGCGCAAACAACCGGAATCAATGATTGTGAGTAAAATTAGGGATTCAGACAGCAACCAGCTGCATTACAAACCTAACGAAATAGAAAAAGAGTTTCAAAAATATTACACAAACTTGTATTCTAAACCCCCAGCCGCAGATAAAGAAACAATTAGACAATTTTTTGGCTCCCTTGACTTACCAACTATTGGGGAGGCTCAAAATAAATTAATCATGTCACAGATTACAGACAAGGAGCTCGAGGCTGCGATTGGTAACAAAAAACGAACAAATCACCAGGCAGTGATGGCTTTCAAGCTGTATTCTATAACATTTTAGGGAGGAACTTAAGCCTCTACTTCTGTCATGCTTTAACTGGACCCTCAAACAAGGGATGGCCCCACCATCATGGAAAGAGTCAATCATTACTCTTCTACCTAAAGAAGGTAGAGACAGGGAACAATGTAAAAATTATAGACCTATATCACTTCTCAATGTAGATTATAAAATATACACCTCAATTATCTGCAAAAGATTTGAGACCTTCTTACCAGAGTTGATAGATGTAGATCAAACTGGTTTCATTAGAGGGCGCCAGACGCATGATAATATAAGGCGGGTACCATAGACTGTTAAAAAGAATAGACAGCTCCTCCTCCCTCCTCCCCGTTTACCACAATGACCACGTTCGAGGGGAAATCATGGCTGATTTACAGACTCCTCCTCCCCAGCTCTGACGAAGCATGTTCCTAATAAGGGCAAAAGGGCGGGATCTCACTGTAGACTCGGCCCTTGCGTGACGTGTAGCTCGCGCAGCTCCAATGCTAACAGTCCGACCTCCGTTAAGTAGGAGATTTAAAAAAACTTCTTACGAAATCAGCCTGGTTTCTTTTTGTGAGTAACCCGGCGTTATCTCAGGAGGAATATGTAGCCATAGAAAGTGTTGAAAAAATTGAAACCAGGCATTAAAGTTGTTTTTAACGTGTCTAAAGTCCAAGCTTTTCAATGGGGGCCTAGCGGCCAAATGGAGGTACTACAGCAATGGAGGAGCAATGGCGGCCTCCAGTGTTGCGGTCATAAAGCAGAGCAGCTAGCGGCCATTGGCGGGTACTCCATATCATACACAATGCAGAACATACAGATTCAAGTACAGTACTAATTAGTTTGGACCAAGAAAAAGCATTTGACAGTGTAAGCTGGGTATTCCTATATGAAGTATTGAAACGATTTGGATTTAAAGACGATTCTATTCAGTGTATAAGAACACTGTACCATGAGCCTACAGCTAGAATCAAGGTAAATGGCAGCCTAACAAATAAAATTCAACTTTATAGAGGAAATAAGCAGGGATGTGGCCTATCTCCTTTGCTCTTTGCTCTATATGCAGAATCCCTTGCGCAAGCAGTCAGGCAAAATCCAAACATTCAGGGTGTTACAATAGCAGGGGAACAAGGCAAGGCAAGGCAAGTTTATTTGTAGAGCACAATTCATACACAAGGCAATTCAAAGTGCTTCACAGTTGCAGAAAGAAAAATTACAGGAAAACAGATAAAATCAATCAATAAAACATCAACATAAAGTTAATCAATGACAGTAAAAGGCAAGAGTGCAGATAAAATACTTCAGTTTTCATATGCACAACATCGTATTGGACTCTTTGCTGACGATGTCATCATCTTCCTACAAAATCCAGAATCCTACTTCCCAAATCTAATGAATCTATTTCAAACATACGAGCATTATTCAGGTTACAAATAAATATAACTAAAACACAAATTTTATCTTTCAATTACTCCCCTCTCAGGAAATTAGAGACAAATACAAGTTAAAGTGGAACTCAGAATCTATGAAATACTTGGGCATAACATTGACTAAGTCACTCTCGACCATGTTTGACATTAATTACAACAAAATTGAAGAGGATATTAAAACAGACATGGATAGATGGTCTACTCTGCCAACAGACTTCAGTTCTCGAATACAAACTATAAAAATGAACATTCTACCAAGATTTTTATACTTATTCCAGTCACTTCCACTTCCTGTACCTCAAAATAAATTCAAACGTGGGACAAAATGATCTCTAGATTTATATGGAATGGGAAAAACCACAAACAAAATATGGAACGTTGCAGCTCCCAAAAATAAAGGGGAATGGCTTTACCTAACTTGAGAGAATACTTTCTTGCAGCACAGCTACGACATGTGGCTTGCTGGTGTAGACCTGAATATGATTCTCGCTGGAAAAACATTGAAAAGCGGTAATTACCGCTTTGCGGCCTCCATCCATCCATCCATCCATCCATTTTCTTCCGGTTTATCCGGGGCCGGGTCGCGGAGGCAGCAGTCTCAGCAGAGATGCCCAGACTTCCCGATCCACACACACCTCCTCCAGCTGTTCTGGGGGACCCCGAGGCGACACCAGGCCAGCTCAGAGACATAGTCCCACCAGCGTGTCCTGGGCCTTCCACGAGGCCTCCTCCCAATAGGAGGAATGAATGATCGGAGGAGCTATGTTGTCTGGGGCTTCATGCCCCTGGTAGGGTCTCCCAGGGCAAACAGGTCTTAGGTGACGGGTCAGACGAAATGCAGTTCAAAGACTTCTATGGACAGTACAAAATCAAGGACCGTGACGTCGCCCGGTATGGCGCAGCCGGGGCCCCACCCTGGAGCCAGGCCTGGGTTGGGGCTCGAATGCGAGCGTCTGGTGGTCGGGCCTCTGCCCACGGGGCCCGGCCGGGCACAGCCCGAAGGGACGACGTGGGCCCGCCCTCCTGTGGACCCACCACCCGCAGAGGGATCCGTAGGGGTCGGGTGCAGAGAGGACTAGGTGGCAGTCAAAGGCGGGTGCCTCGACGACCTGGTTCGCGGCCTGTCATCCAAAATGGCCGACACCCAATATGGCGGACGGCGTTGCCGTAATAATATTTTTGCTCAACATGTCATGATGCACGTCTGTACTGATTTTTATGATTCTACGACAAACTTCATTTTGGCCAAGTCCTATCTCGCAATGTTATGCGCCACTATTTTGAAATTGAAAATTTGGAAATAGTCAAAAGTTGCGTCGGATCGGGTTTTAATTTTGGGCCAAAATCTGTGACTATTCGTCGATGTTCACTGGGTGAAAATTGCACTAGTAAGTAGTAATATTGGTATTAGAATTTCAGATAAATTGAGTGACTACTAATTTAGACAAATATTGCATAGGATCATGTTATCAAAATAAAACTCTAAAAAGGCTCCTGTCCTATACAAATACTTATACACTTGCAGAGCCTTCTCTTCAAGAATTACCGGGGTCCAAAATATGAAAACACACAATGCAAAAAAGGGTATGTGGCTACAGAAAAATGTTACGATAATGTCTGAAGTGCATTATGACGTTGACATAAAGCAACAAAAATTGAGACAAATCTTTGTTTTACAAAATCGAGCTGTCACACAGCTGTCTACAGAAACGTGATCAAATCTTTTTTGTTGCGCTGCTTTTATGTCACATTTTTGAAGTGTTACTAATTTTTCACTGCTTTTTTAGTCTCTTTGGTGTCATGTTTTTGTCTCTTTTTTGTCACGTGTTTGTCAACATTTGTTTACTATTATGTTACATTTTTGTTGCATTTTCAGCCCTGTTTTTGCTATTTTGACACTTTTTCCATGAAGCTTTTAGATTAGGGTAATGCTGAACTGGAGAAAATGTGCTCGGTTCAGGTGGGGGTAAGAGTTTAAATTCAGATCATCTATCGACTGGCTGGAGCTCCTAACATAGGCCACTTGACAAATTTGGCTTGTTCAAATTAATCAATAAGTGTCAAATTTATAAAAGTTGCACATTACAAACAATGTATACTTACAAAGGTAGATTTGAAGAACTCGCTGGGATTGTCTCCGAGTAGATGAGGAAGCCCTCTTAGTGCGACTGTCCTTTTTTCAGTGGGATCCAGTGACTGGAAGACAGAATACGTTCAAAGAAAAAGTCCCTTATACACACAGACATAGACAATTGGTGCTTTTTTGTTTTGTCCGAATTACAAGTATTACCTGCATTTGCTGCAAAGCTGTGCCAAATGTTCACCCACGTTGCCCCTCTTCACTTTAAAAATGTTCATGAGACGGGTAGTGTGATCATCAAGGGCAGAATAAAACTCCTGCTGCAGGTCTTTTCCCACAATCCTTTTGAATTCCAGGTAAATCTAAAAAAAAAGCAAACAAAAAGCTAATAACCATAAATAAAGTTACGCATACCTGCTCATTAGTAAAGAGTGCAGGCCAACGTTGCATCAGAGAGCTTATTGGTGATGCAGTCTCCACAACTTCATTCCTCCTTAAGGCAAATGTTAGGTCCATATTTTGTTTTATTAGTCTTCCATTTGGCGTTTTCTTTTCATTTCATCCTCCATTTCGGTGCATGCTTCTTCAAGCCTAGTCTCATTAAACCCCTCTGGAAAATTGGGCAAGAAGTTGAGTTCTCCTTTTTTTGGTTTCTTTATTTTCTTATTGACAGAGTCACCTTGGGTGTGGCGCCCCCGTTTGCCAGCATTTACAGAAACATCTCGACATCCAGATCTGCTACTCTTTCTTCTATATTTGGCCATTTTGCAAGTTATACTGTTTTTCCATCCACTGCAACCACTTACTGAACCACTCTCCCTAAGACAAGGATGCTTGCTGATCAGGGATTTGGCTATGCTTTCATATTGTTGATTGGTTGGGTAAGCGGTGTAGCTATACATGTGTTCTGCTATCTTTTCCAGCATTTCATGCTTCATGTCTTTTGGGACTTTTTTAAAGACAGAACCATCCGCAAGATGTTTCAGATCAGCTTGTCGAAGGCGATACTCCACATCTACTGAAAATGTGGGATATCAAAGGCCATTGTTCTTGCCGTTCCATTGAAGATACTGAAAGCATCTCCGTATCTGCAGAACTGTGTTGGTCCTCACTCGCAGCATCACTCTCTATTATGGAAAGGTCTAACAGGGGATTATTTTTAATGTGGGTTTGTCTGGAAGGTCTCCGAAATCAGTTAGATTGCAAAGTTCAAAATTGAACTTGGGATCTTGAAACTGAAGATCAAATGAGTACTGCAATCCAAAGGAGACTGGCAACATGCGCTTTAAATCGTCCATAGTTGTGGGTCTGGTTTCCAATGTCACTTTTCGTATATATCTGCTTCAGTAAAGATGACCTCATGGTCATTTTCGCAGGTGTCGTCATCTGGAAGAAAAAAGTCATATCAGGTTTTGTATTATTATTATTGTAAGAAGACTTCTTAAGTTGTAGGTTTCAAGACAATGTAACGTCTGAGTGTTACGATTTGATTGTCTCCATATCTGTATGATGAAAGAGGAAAAGCATCATTCAGATGTTTTTGTTCCACTACACTAAACGATTTTCTTCACAAAGCTCAAACATCGTAGGTGCTCATCATAGCATGACGTCATGTTGCTGCAAAGAAACATTAGCTCTGAGTTTACGACTATAATCTCTTTCATTTGTTTAAATTCAGGCAGTGCTGAACATGAACCTGCAGATACAATCATGCCGGCAGTATATTGAATTCCATCAGCAAAAGCAATGGATACAGCAAGGACAGTTGTTAGTCCTGGGATCTTTTGACCAAGAATGGTCTGCACATTCTCTGGGTAAGACGTTATCATGGATGTGGTAACCTAGCTAATTTCAATTGCCGGTTTGAAAAACGAACTTCCATTTAAATAGTATGCCATTAACTTTTGATGTTTCAGTGCCATAGTCAAGCTACGTTTTTGTAGTTTTGGGCAGTGTGGATAACTTTTTTGACAAATTTGTGTTTCCCTTCAATTGTCCAGACATGAGAAAGAGGACCAAAAGCTATAATGAGGTCAGGGTAATGTTCAATGAAGTGGTGCTTTGGACGCAACCTGTATTGTGGGAACATGTTTTGTAAAAGTGGCCGGTGTTCTGACAATTTGTATTGAAGAATGTTGACTGATTCTACTGTGTGGTTTGTGGCCAAAGCAAGTTCAACTATGTCTTTGAGCAGTAGGAGTATTTCCCAGGGATTCTCGCCCTCTGGCACCTTGTGACATATGTGTAAGGGTAGCAACCTTAGCAGGGCCCAGTTTTCATGGGCATTTCCTCCTATGGTCCCTTTTGTCTGAAAGCCTGGTGTAATGGGTTGAGGCTGGTCAGTCTTATCATAAGAACTGTCAAGCTAACATTTCGGACATCTGTGGTATGTAGACCTTCTTAAATGTCTGCCAATTGTAATCATCAATTGTTTTGACAATTGTGTAAAGGTAATTATAAATAATAATCTGAATCATGCATGCTAAGGTATTAGTGCACTGCTGTGATACTGTAGAATGAGCAGAAAGAAAACAAAAGTTAATAACACCACTAAAGAATGGCTTGATTCTAAAAGCATTGTAATTTAGTGTCATTCATTAGCATTATTTTAAAATGTCATGTTTGTTGGCCCAAACAATTCTAGGTAAAAAACTCCTATCTGTATGTATGTGCAGATAGGAGGTTTTAGCGGTTAAAATTTGACATGTCAACCAACACGTTGGGTAAAAGAAGAGACCACTGTCAAGAGGAATGATGTTGATGGAGTTGGCTCTCAATAAGGCAAGTAGTGGTATTTCTGCATCAGTGACTATGTTTACAAGCAGCCAATAACCCGTTCAAATACGGAAAATTAGCAATAACCCGATCGCGCACGGCCATGTAAATTCCAGCAAAAACCTGTATACGCTCATATTCCGTTTTTAAAACCTGAATATGACCCCAGGGTTAATCCTTTTTCTAACCCAAATATTTGGTCATGTTAATGTGTATCGGAATATCCCCATTAAAAGGAACATTGATTTGTGTTCTGCGCATGCTCTATCCTCAAGGAATCTTCAATACTTGTTGGGCTGTCTGGCGCGCAGCCTACCTTCTGAAGTGACAGTGCAAGTTCTATATTTATTCATATTTAAGCTACGTGTCAGGCGTTTGTATGTGCACCTAAACAGAGCAACTGTGTGTCAACATCACTTACCGCTAAACTGAAGGCTGCAGGCAAAAACACATGAAATCTGCATGGCTTTGTAAAGATTTCTTCTGCTGCTGTCCAGACTGCGGTAAATTATAGATCCAGTGCACTGCACGTAAGATCAAATCTTGGTCCTAATCTGGCCTAAAAAGCTTTGTTTCCAACAAAGTATAAGCACAATGTTGTCTAAAAACAGCCCAAAACACGAGCCTCAAATTTGCTTCATGAGTGCTTTAGCTCGATGTGGAAAGCAAAACTGAACATGTCAAAAAACTAAAGAAAAGGCGTCAAAACAGTAAAAACAGACACAGCACCACACTTTTGGAATAAACACATTACTTTATTAGTGTGGTGAAAGACATGAATATTGATGGTAGAAGCATTGAGCATATTTGCGCCATGATGTTCTCTTGATTTCAAATACCATGTAAACAGGAGTAACTCTGTCTGCTCACGCATGTCAACGGGTTATTCCAAATGGTTCAGAAACCTAAACATCGACCTTAACCCGAATTTTGGCGGCATGTAAACGTAGTCAGTGAGATCAGTTCCTCCAGTGTTAAAGAGTACATTCCGCACACCAGAGATAATAACACATATTGTTTTAAAGATCTTTTGATACATAATGGTAATATTGCATTTCCTTTACAGGAAAGAAATGTGATGCCTCAGCTAGGCAACCACAATCTGTGGGGGACCAAGGTGCAGCCACAGCCAGCCAATCAGAGTCTGCAGGGGACCAAGGTGGAGCCACAGCCAGCCAATCAGAGTCTGCAGGGGACCAAGGTGGAGCCACAGCCAGCCAATCAGAGTCTGCAGGGGACCAAGGTGGATTCACAGCCAGCCAATCAGAGTCTGCAGGGGACCAAGGTGCAGCCACAGCCAGCCATCAGAGTCTGCAGGGACCAAGGTGAGCCACAGCCAGCACAAGTTGCAGGGACCAAGGTGCAGCACACCAGCCAATCAGATCGCAGGACAAGTGAGCCCAATCAGAGTCTGCAGGGGACCAAGTGCAGCCACAGCCAGCCAATCAGAGTCTGGGCCAAGGGCACCCCACAGGTTGCAGGCCGGGACCACAGCCAGCCAATCAGAGTCTGCAAGGGACAAGGTGCAGCCACAGCCAGCCAATCAGAGTCTGCAGGGACTAAGGTGGAGCCACAGCCAGCCAATCAGAGTCTGCAGGGGACAAGTGAGAGCCACAGCCAGCCAATCAGAGTCTGCAGGGGACCAAGGTGCAGCCACAGCCAGCCAATCAGAGTCTGCAGGGGACCAAGGTGCCGCCACAGCCAGCCAATCAGAGTCTGCAGGGACCAAGGTGCCGCCACAGCCAGCCAATCAGAGTCTGCAGGGGACCAAGGTGCCGCCACAGCCAGCCAATCAGAGTCTGCAGGGGACTAAGGTGGAGCCACAGCCAGCCAATCAGAGTCTGCTGGTGACTGTATCCCTACACCACCGACAATCCTAAATTCAGCCCAAAATACAGACCAGTCTTTACACTGAACCTTTTTAGTGAAGAACTTGCCACATTTGCATCCATGGTGGAGACTGATTTAGAAACATTTTCAATGTCTGACGTTGAGTCCCTGCTAGATGATAATATCCTTGATGAAACCTACAACCCTACAAAAGATAAGCAGGAAGAGACTGAAAGCTCTAATAACAGTGGAGAAAGTGAGCAAGAGAAAGAAAAGGCAGAGGAGGAATCAAACAACAGACCAAAGAGAAAGAATGGTATCACCTACAGAAAACAAATATGGGAAACAGGCGGCTAGGAAAAGAGTACAAAGGAAAAAAGAAAGCCGGGGGGGGAAAACACTGAGGTTACTCGAAGTCCACGTTCCATAGGAGACAGATGTAATCATGGCTGCAACGAGGGTCAAGTCAGAAACAAAGGAGGACACCTTTGTGCAATATTTCTGAAGAACAAAGGCAAAACATCTTCACAGATTTCTGAAACATGACATGGGGGCAAAGGATGGTTTACGTGTCATCACAAGTAGAAGCATGCCCTCCAAGACGAAAAACCACAGGAGGTCCATCTCGGAAGAACCAAACGTACAGTGCCTCTCGAAAGTACTAATACACCTTGAACTTTAGCACATTTTGTCATGTTTACAACCATAAATATAAAGATTTTATTTAGAATTTTTTACTAAACGTTCACACACAAGTAACAGACAACTGTGAAGTGAAAGCAAAATGATACATGATTCTGTTACTTTACAAAAAATAGAAAGTGGGGCGTGCATAAGTATTCATACAGCATTTTCAGAGTGCATTAAATTGCCTTTATAACATTCCTAATGACTGCAGAATGTTCACACCTTGCCCTAACCATTAAATAGAGGCCACCTGTGTGTAATCTACTCTCAGTATAATTCCAGCTGTTCTGTGAGGACCTCAGAGCTATGGTCAGAGTGTATTGGTCACTAAACAACATCATGAAGGCCAAGGAGCACACCAGAGAGGTCAGGGATAAAGCTGTGGAGAAGTTTAAAGCAGAGTTAAGTTATACAAAGATTCCCAAGATTTGAACATCTCACAGAGCACTGTTCAATCCATCATTCGGAACGGAAAGAGTATAGCACCACTGTGAACTTACCAAGACACGGCCGTCCACCTAAACTAACAGACCGAACAAGGAGAGCACTGGTCAGAAATGTAACCAAGTGCCCCAAGATAACTCTGGAGGAGCTGCGACGTACTGCCGCTGAGCTGGGGGAATCTGTACATGGGACAACTATAAGTCGTACTCTACACAAATCTGGCCTTCATGGACGAGTGGCAAGAAGAAAGCCATTATTGAAAGGAGGCCATAAGAAATCCTGTTTGAAGTTTGCTAGAAGTCATATGGAGGACACAGCTACCATGTGGAAGAAGGTGCTTTGGTCAGATGAGACACAAATTTAACTTTTTGGCCCAAATGCAAAACGTTATGTATGGCACAAACCTAACACTGCTCATCGTCCTGAGTGCACCATCCCCAGTGTCAAATATGGTGGGGGAGCATCATGCTATGGGGCTGCTTTTCCTCAGCGGGGACTGGGAAGATTGTAAGAATAGTTGGGAAGATGGATGGAGCCAAATACAGAGACATTTTGGAGGAAAACCTGCTGGAGTCAGCAAGAGAATTGAGGCTGGGGTGGAGATTCACCTTCCAGCAGGACAATGACCCTAAACACAAAGCTAAATCTACAATGGAATGGTTTAAAAAAATAAATAAATTGGTGGGCGTTGGACCAGTGTGGGCGTTCACGCTACTGTGTGTTCCTTCCTGGTTGAGATGGCGCCTGTGTTTGGCTTTGCGTCTGCTACCTCTCCGCTTAGCTGGTTACTTGTTTGGATTACATTATATTTTGTTATATCCAGCCTGTCAACTAAAAACTGTGTCACGGCTGTCATCCGCTATGATCGCGAAGCGCTTTTGGCATTGACGCGCACATGAAGAAACTATGTGTGACCAGGGCAAGGTACGAGGAGTTTTTCCCTCCACCTTTCGAATGTGCTGTGCCGTCACCTGAGTACCTCCTGGTAGCGAAGCGTCGTGCCAGGAGAAGGAAGAGAGGACCGCGGGCTGGCGTACAATCCAGGCGGAGGAAACCGAGGAGGCTTTCGTCTTGGGCCGCTGGGTCCGGATCCGTCTGCGACCAACGACTGCGGTCAAGCCATCCCCGATAATGAACCAGCAGTCAAGTCCGCCCCACTCAGGATGTCACGGCGCGCACTCATACGATGGCTTACGGTAAATGGGTGGACACGAATAAAGACGTCAGAGATCCAAGTACAAGGAAGTGTTCCAACAAATTCATGTCAAGCCACAGCCAGCCAAAGATGTTCGCATCGATGTCACAACAAATAGACATATGCTATTAATTTAGGCCAATCAATGCATGCCAACTGAGTTCTTTGCCAATACCTGCGTGTGTGTATATAAGCCTAGTTGGAAATAGTTGTATACATCTGAAAATAATTGCCAGTATATTGTTCACCATGTGCAATAAATATGATTACACTCTTGTTTCATGTGTACACATCTTGTTCACTTACAATAAAGCTTTGTGTTCCATGAGATTGTGAGATTGCAGTTCTTGTCAAACCCAGAAGATGGCAGTCCAGCCACTCCTTTTGTAGGCATGATTCCATTGCCATGGCTCAAACAAGGAGCAAATACGCCAGGCAGCACTAAAGATCAAAGCAGGAATTCTCCTTATTTAAACTCTAAAGGCTTCCCCACACACACAAGCCTGTGTCTGGTAAATCCCTGTATTTACATCACTTATCTGCGTCACTTATCATCCACTTGCTCTATGATGTAAACCTGCACTGCTAATACTGACAATAACATTTTTGTTATAGTCTGTTTACTTTAGTATTATTTACCGTTTACACTTTTTTGTCCCCACAAAGGCCTGAGCACACCAGCACAATTATCCGGAGTCACCACTTCCAAAGACCACTGCCACTAATAAAACACACGTGCCGCCTGTGGCGTTTATCTGCACACCAGAACAGTAGTCACTCGTCACAGATACGAGTAACATACATATACCCTTTTTCTCATCATAAACACCCGATTTAATTTCCAGCTCGTAGCACCCACATCCTACTGCTTGGGAGATCACTCTCCCAAAATAAGTAAAATCAAAATACATTAATTTGAGTGACGTACAGGGAACTCAAACGAATATCATATCTAGCCCATAATGCTGCATATGTCCCATAAAATAGTAGTTTGGGAATTGTCACCCATGACGTGCTTCATGTGGGCAGGCCAAAGGTTATATAGGTCTGTTCCACAAAGCCCTCAGCCTCACTCCCTAATCCGCGCTATTCAGTGGCACACGTGGCATATTGAAGAATTGCAGGCGAACAATGTCAATTAAGACACCAGGGTAAGTACATTTGTCAAGACGCCATCTGTTCCAAAGTCAATATCTTGTCCATTTACAATAGAATAGAATTGTGGTCCAGAAACTATCCAGCTCCCTAATATTCCATAAGCATTTGGTGTTTTGTTAAATTACTACCAGAGTACCAATGACACATTGTTTCATTCTATATTACTAGCAAATAATGTCCATTGATAAAAGACATGCTCCATACTAAAACATGCAGTTGTGTAAAGTTTTGGGACAAAAGCTAAACACAACCAAGCCTTGGCCTACAAAAAGCAGGCCTTCATTGTTCATGAACATGTCATGTTGGAGCTGTGCATTCATGCTTAGATCCAGGGCCTTGCAATGAAGTGGGCTGAATACAATCCAGATATAGTAAGACATAAGAATAGTTAAATCCTTGTCAGTTCAAATATACAATGGTCAGTATGGTAATTTGCATGGGCATGATTTGATTGTACAACATCCTAACATTGGCACACTATGTTTACAGAGTGTACACATTCAAATTGTTTGGGGTAAGTGTTTTCATATTGTAATTTCCATTTTAATATATCAAAAAATATATATTAATTAAATGCAGTCGACTGACTACTTTCACTCATTTACAGAACAAACAAAAAAAGATCACACGCAATGAAATCATTGAAAGTGTCAAAAGACACCGAGGGACACATGAAACCCATCCTAAAGAAACATGGGGTCATATATGTAAGGATTTGGATATCTCAAATAATAAAAATACTCATTACAGACTGAAAAAGTCTATGAGGAGCATGAGGTGAGTCTCCCTCCCTACTGAATTAATAAAAATGCTCTTTTCACATTCATATTTACATTTATTTACTTACAGAAACAAGCAAAACAGCCAAAAATGAGGTAGGTAAACTGATTAATTGCTGCATGCAAGTGAAGTGTAACAGAATACAGGAAAAAGAAAAGAAAAAATCACATAACTTCATTTGCAAAAGCAGATATATCTGTTTTGATTTATTCTTTTTTTCAAATGTATTGTGGATACTTGTTACTGTGTGCGACAGATGCCACTAATGAAACTAAAGTTATGGGAATTTAATTAATAACAACTGACTTAATATTTTCATGGCACTAAAACATATCTGGTAATGAAAAACACTGCTATGTAAAGAGAAATGTTCCAACACACGTTGAGTGTTTGTCAATGGCATCAATCTGTTTTGCAAATGATATATATATATATATATATATATATATATATATATATATATATACAGGGTGCGATTTGTCAAAAAACAGAAGGGGGATAATTACTCAATCACTTTATTGCTGTTGAACTTGAAACCCAGTGTTGTTAGATGTGTTCTATTCTGCAAAAAGATTTCAGTGCTTTCATGTTTTAAGAACATGTCCTGCATGCTTTGGCGGACTCAGTAGGGCCCTGACCATGGACAGAGAGGCCCGGACTCTGCATCTGACTCGCTGAGCGGAGCTCATTGCATCTTGTCTTAACAGCTCTGGAGGGGGTGGATCTGCCTTGTACATAGACGTCCGAGCTATATGGGGCGACCCCTCCAGAGCGTGTGTGTTGCTCAGGGAGTTGGGCCATTTTGGAAAACTCTTGATCAAACTTTGAGTGATCAGGGTAGTGTGACCAGGGCCACAGGTGTTTTTCTTTTCGATGGACAGAGCTGGAAATGTTACGGATGCACAATGAACGTGCGCGGCTGGTACTTCTCAGAACCGGAGTTCTGTCGAAATCGCTTCCCTTGTCGAAATGTATGGCGTAAAGGTTCATCCTGTTTGTCAAACGGTCGCTATTGTAAAACAGGATTTCACACATGGCTGGGAGCATTAACGCACCTGATGCGCGGGTTACGGGGTTCCCCCGCGGTCCCCGCAGGGCCGGCTGCCCAGACCGTCATATAATTCTCCTGTGATCGCGGGTCGGTCATTCTATCATCTTTACAGCGGGGTTTTGACATAAATATGCGGCGGATTTTCACAAAATAAGCAGCGTTTTGCTGAATGTGATCCAAACAACGCTTTTGTGGAGCTTAACGTCTATTTTCCACGGCATGTGCGTCTGTGCACAACTTTTCTGCCCCTCTCAGCGCTCTGAACAGGGAGAGAGAGAGCGAGGGATAATTAGGCTACACGCCAGTCCCGTTCATTTCACCCGCGTCTCATATAAAATGAAATCAACTGACCAGAAGGTGCACGGACCTTGAACACAGCCAATTTTACAATTCTATTCCCCCTACGTTTAATACAATAATACGCCAGAAGTAAGGATAGGGATTAAAGAAACAGAGACGGGGACAAGAAAACCAGAAGGGGGAAAATCCCCCCATCCCCCCCAGCAAATCGCACCCTGTATATATATATATCACACACACACACACACAACTTGTAGCCTCCGCTACAGAGCCAGGCCATGAACACCGTGATTGCACACTGGCTGTACAGGATGTAAGACCCTTCTTTCTGTTGTGGAGAGTGAAACACTGCACTTGGTTCATGACTGCATACTCCTTGTGTTTGATTGACAGATGGAGCCTCCTGCTACAGAGCCAGGCCATGAACACAGTGATTCTCAAGCAGCTCTACAGAATGTAAGACTTAACATAGTGTGCAAAGTTGGGAACTTGGCACAACTTGGACAGATTTTACTGCACAAAGTGGAGGTTGTGAGATCATTAGACCCATTAGACTTTTGTGTAGGCTACATATCCAACTTCATTTTGTTCTCAAAGATGAATAAATAACTCAAAATAAACATAAATATACTCAACTCAAAAACTATGAGCTATTGCTAAATATTTGTATTGCGTCCTTTGTTGAACAAAAAAAGTAGGCTAGCCCATATGGAAAAAAAAAGGAAACAAAACGGTTGTGTTGCACACTTAAAGTGGAACACTTAATGTCATCAGCCTGAATACAACGGGCGTGCTGGGACATAATTTGAGCCCGGGACTTTTCATGTTTAAACCAATATCCGATATTCCAGAATTGTAGCTCACCTTGTAGAGCGCCTGCCTTATTTACGGTAGGTTGCTGGAACAGTTCCATCTCATCACATCAGCCCCTATCTGGGCTTGACACATGTCCAGTCAGTTTTGAGTTATGCAAATGACAAATATATCATTCATTCACTTCCATACATTGGTCACTACAGCCATTTCTATGGAATTGTATTTGTGCCACCTTCAGAAGCGTGGACCATGAGTGTTGCATGCGCGCAGTAGGAATGTTGCCAGCACAGAATTCACATTTTGAAACAATGTGAATATAAAATATAATTTGCCCAAGTAAATTATTTTTCTGTGCGCGCTTCATTGTAATCTTTGCACTCAAAACTATATAATACGTCCAAGCAAACATTTTCTACTGTGCACGCAAAACACGAATATCTGCTCTCAAAAATAAATAATTTGTGCAAATTTGTATTCTGCGCACACTCAACTTTGATATCTGCTCTCATATAAGTAAAATGTCAAAGCAAATCTTGGTTCTGTGCATGAAGTGTAAGAGTGAAGTTGGACAATGTGTTGCGTTTGTTTTTCAGCGGAGACATGTTAGTGGGGTGGTGGTGAATGTACTGAATACAATACTATTGAAATAAACAATACGCATTAAATATTGTAGTTGAAACAAAAATACTACACATCTTACAAGAGACATGCGTACACCAAATAGAATTTTAAAAGTAATTTCACAAAACCGACTAAGTCATGCTTCATAAAAGACAAGTCCTGTTTTAAAACTTGTCCTTGTTTAGCTCTGTTGATAGAGTCACTGACTGCGATGTAGTGGGTTCCTAGTTCAAATCCTGGTTAGGTCAACATTATTTTTAAGTATCTTCTTTTATTTTTTATACCGTAATGCTAACTTTAATCATTAAATGATTACATTTATTGCAAGTCCAGAGATGTATGCTGATGCATCTCTGGACTTTTAATACATTTGGAACTTTGAAAAAGCGGAAATACTTTATTGATGATGTAATATGTTGTTATCTTGTAAATGAGTAGCAACTATTGTAAATGTGTTGGCCTAATTACTAAGTATGTCTTAGAAAAAATGTAAATATCAACAAAATGTAATCATTTAATGATTAAAGTTAGTATTACGGTAAAAAATAAAACAATAAAAATTACTTTAAAATGATGTTGACCTAACCGGGATTTGAACTAGGAACCCACTGCATCGCAGTCAGTGACTCTATCAACAGAGCTAAACAAGGACAAGTTTTAAAACAGGACTTGTCTTTTATAAAGCATGACTTAGTCGGTTTTGTGAAATTACTTATAAAATCCTATTTGGTGTACACATGTCTTTTGTAAGATAGTATTTTTGTTTCAACTACAATATTTGATGCTTATTGTTTATTTCAATAGTATTGTATTCAGTACATTTACCACCACCCCACTAATGTCTCCGCTGAAAAACAAACGCAACACATTGTCCAGCTTCATCTGATTGGTCTGTCAGAGCTGGCCTCTGATTGGCCAATTTGTTGTCATTTTGCTCCAAGCGCGCAGGAAAAGAGTTGAGGGCGAGGAGGGGGGCGAGCGGACACATTAAGTGAACAAGCAGAGAACTGATTTGTGCGTGCACAGAACTAAGATTTGCTTGGACATTTTACTGATATGAGAGCAGATATCAGAGTTGAGTGTGCACAGAAAAAAAAAATGTTGCAAGCACAAATTATTTATTGTTGACAGCAGATATTTGTGTTGTGCGTGCACAGAAAACAAAGTATTATATATTTTTGAGTGCAAAGTTTTGAGTCGAGCGCGCTCAGAACAAAGATTTGCTTGGACAAATAATATTTATCTTTTCAAAATGTGAATTCTGTGCTTGCAACATTTCTACTGTGCGCACGCAACACATGGTCCACGCTTCTGAAGGTGGCACAAATAAAATTCCATAATTCTTTCATCATTTTGTCAGGTTTTGTCATTTTTCTGTTACTCCTTTGAAGCTTTTTGTGTCGCTTTTTCGTCACTCTTTTGGTCACGCTTTTGTCGCTCTTTTGTTGCATTTTCATCCTTGTTCTCGTCTAATTTTGTCGCTATTTTGACACTTTTATCAAGAAGCTGTTAGATTTGGGTAAAGCCAGACTGGAGAAAATGTGCTTGGTTCAGGTGGGGGTTGAGATGTTAATTTCCCTTTTTATAATAGACCCAGAGCAAGAATTCTAGATTGACGTCGGCTTACTCTTCAGAAGGGAAATCATAGGCTATTTGCTCATCCTGTTGTTCCAAATTACCTCAATTCACCCCACAATAAAGCCACAATGTCGTGGGTGTACATATCATATTTTTTGTCTTTCAGGAACATTACACATTTGTGGATAAACCGCTGCCGGCCAATCCCCAATTCTTCTTCATTGAAGAAAAAAAATGGGAAGAACTCCAACAATGTCAGAACAACGACACATTCGAAAACTTGGAATGGACCACTGTAATAGCAAATGGACTCGCCACTGTTAACCCCTTCTGTTCGTTTGCGTTTAAACGTCACAAATTAAAGCCCCTAAAATCCACCTCAATGGGCCCAGACCTCACAGCACACGCATATTGTACATTCAAGGACTGCAGTACAACAGCCACCATCACAGTCACCATCACAGTCACATCATTAAAGGCCACAGTTTCGTTCAAAGGTGACCGTATAAGGCACAATTTATTTGAAATACGTTGCCGACCTGTAAGGGCCGCGTCACGAAGGTCCATTGGCGCAGAATTACAGACGCAGCTTCCCCGCTCATATCATTTAAAACGACTAGCCACACTGCACAAAGGCACAATGGACTCCGGCTGCAGAGACCAGGCACCATCGGTCGGTGTGTTGAAAAATATTGCATATGAGGCACGTAAAAACTTGAGGCCTGTTCCATGGGGTGACGACATGCATAATCTCCAGGCCATGATTGACCAAAGATCTCGCAGGGAGGATGAGATCCTGCAGAAGGTCATCATGTTCCCCAAAGGCGTGATGCTATGGTCGAAGGCCAGTTTATCAATCTTCCAACGCCGCTCCAGAGAAGATATAGTGTACATTGATGCCACGGGGTCGGTCAAGAGGAAGGAGGAGGGAGTCGGCCCATTTTATATCTACGAAGTAGTCACACGAAATCCTACAAAAGGAAAGCCGCCGTTCCCTGTGGCTTCATTTATCACCTGTGACCACACAACAGCCTCCGTGAACTACTTTTTAAACGCCATGATGACTGATGCCACTTCACTTTTCGGCCCGAAAATGAAGCCACCAGTGATGGTCACATGCGACGGCTCAATTGTGTTAATGAAGGCAATTTGTATGTCATTTGGCCAAAAACATCTGAGTGACATGCTTGGCCGATATTATGCCATCTGCACTGGCCGTGCTAAACAGGAGGATTTGGCCCTGCCCATACTCCATCGTTGCCTGAGTCATGTGCATGTGATGAGAATGCTAAGGAGATGTGTAAAAAATAGTAAGATATAAATGTAGGTCAAAATAATGCCATGAAGTATAGCTTTATACACATACATAGCCTATACTGTATCCGCTACACGTTATAATAGCAATAAATGCTTCTCTACAGTGCAGAAAACCACTACCAACTGGCCATGCATGTGGTGGGCCTCTTGTCCAGGACAAACATGCTGGCCTCTATGGACGACATCTTGGCCAGTGCTGTAACCGTCTTTGACAGCCCAGCATATGATGAAAATATTGTAAAAACACGTTAAAAATCTCAACATGCTGATGAGACAAACACCTGAGATGTCCAATATGATGGAGGCGCCAGACCCCGATGGAGGCTTGGATGGACTTGAGGTAATTTGGGTTACAATTTTCATAATGTATAAAACAAGCGTATTACTAATGGTGCACATGAACTGTTCATTCTGTCATAGGAACTACGAGGAACAAATAGCTTTACAAAACACTTCTGTAAAATCAGAGACAAAGCCACACTTGTAATGGAGGGAGGGCCAAACCCCTATTATTCAAAAGGACTTGTACATCACCTCATGACATACATGATGCCGTATGCCGTCTTATGGAGTGGCCTCATGCTCGGCAATTATCTTTCTCAATTAATATTTAACCTTGGAATTAGTGTAATAGCCTACGGTTAGGCTAGTAATACACTTAACTATAACTCAATGACAATTTAGGTGATCTAGGGAGACATGGATCCGGGCGAGTATATCAAAGTTCTCCAAAAATACTATCATATAAGCAACTGTAAAGGACAAGTAAGCTTTCCCTGCCAGTATCTCTCACACACACGCAGCCTACATGTATGTACTATTTATGTTTGGTATTTCCAGAACATCTCCACAGACAACACCACGCAGGGGCTTATTGAAAAAAGTCAGTGGGATCTGAAACATGTCCGTCTGCAGTCCCGGAAATTTAAACGACTTGATGACCTCGTTATACATCTGCAACAGTGTCACACGGCTCAGCTCCGGGAGTTTGATGACTCCTTGCGGCAAGTCCCGCAAAAGGTGAGTGACTGTGGTAGCTTGAGGAGAGCATGATATCAGTCTTACATACGCACAGTGAGAATGTGTTGCTACTCACACTCAGCTCATGGTCTGCTGCACTATTTCACTTTCCTGCTGTTGCCCTCTTGCTTTTTCCACAGGTTAGGGCGATATTTATAGAACCATTATGTAATCAGGGCAAATTCGCCTGGATGCCCAAAGATTTGAGTGGGGGCTCCAGCCTACGACTCTTTAGAGCGCTGTCATAGGTATGCTGGTCCGAGCGTCGCCATGATGTCATAGGCCAGTGGCATGCTGGGACCTAATTTCGGCCAGTGAATTTGCCCGTTCTATATGATAACTACGGTCTGTTACTAAAATGGGAGGAAATGCTAATTCAATGTATTACATTTATTTGGAAATTAGGCTAATGATAGGCCTACATCATAAATCATCATTGATCCACTATATGAATGTTTTTTTTATGTCTTCAATTATTTTGGAATTATTAATAACTGTACTGCTTTTGATTATCCCATGTACGCGGATAATCTTTTGATAATCAGCCCATACAGTACAGTGATGCAACAATTGTCAAAAATCTGTTCAGAATGTGGACCATGACATGACCAAGACCATGACATTAAGAATAACCCCACTTAGAGGAATATGATGATCGTAAGAAGCCGGCAGGATTAAAATGTGACCTTCAATGTTTTTGTCCTGTGTGATAAGACTCTACTGAAGCCTAATGCTGGGTTTACACATGGGCACGATGCGTTACGAATGGCATTTTTCCGTCATTCGTGACGTTCCTGACTTGACTTAACGCATCTTAATGGGATTCTTAACAGAGCGCATCAGCTCATGACATTCGTGATGTTCGTGGAGAAAGTTTTTGGCTGTCAAAAAATCTTCCACGAATGTCACGATTCACCCTCTGTTCGTGGAGTTCGCAACAGAGCGTGTTCTTTCGTGATGCGTAGTGGCGCTTCGTAATTCAGCGTGAGAGCATTCGTAAAGCATTCGTAAAGCATTCGTAGCAGAATCACTGTTTTCACGCTCAGAATTGATAGAAACACACGCTACGCCGAAAAGTTAATGTTCGTACCTGCACTATGCCAAAGAAAAGTCACACAGTAGGCCAGTCCGCGCTCCAGGCCAGGGGACAGCACCTGCCGCTGCCGCTCCTCAGGTGCTGAAGTTGTTCCGCGGGCTTTTCTTCCTGTGGTCGTTCCTCCTGATGTTTGGGAGCCAATCCCTGCCACCCCTATTGCCACCCCGCTGGAGAACCCGATTTTCCGCGTGTTTGTGGAAAAAGAAAAGGGACAGTAAGAGTGCGCCTTTCCCGCACTGTTTACTGTCCCTGAATGCATCTCCCACGCTGCCATACGCACTGACCCAAACAACAACGCGTGGTTACAGTAGCTATAACATAGATAAGTGTTAAGACTTGTTTACAACTTCTGACATGTAAAACAAGCGGCGATGAGCGCAGCAGGTGGAGACAGGCCTGTTGTTCTGGATTATGCAAAAGAGGTTATTTTTCCAAATGGAGATTGACCAGACGAGTGAGAGTCATGGATAAAGAGGTGAAGAGTTCTACGACAGATCCCCAGAAGATCGAGTGCGCAGTGAGTGTAGTGTTTTTATGCTTAATGTGGGGTAAAGTCTGGCTGAATGTGCAGCTGTTGCACAGACTCATTTGACATAAAGCGCGTGTGTTTATTGCTATTGTTTGTCTTGATAGATTCAGCGTTTGCCCGTGTCACACAGTGCCAGGAGCATATGACTTAGTTTGGGGTTGAACTAAGTTCAGTTTTTCATAGACTGTGAAAAACGTTTGCTATTCTACCTACAGTATATGGACAGGCCCGACGCTCAGCTGGTCTTTGCTTTTCGTGTAACCCGATTTGGCAAGAGCCCAATGAGTCAGGTGAGAGCACGGCGGAGCATGACGCCTCTGCTTCACCTCTGCTCCGCCTCCAACCCAGTGTGTGCGGCAGGCAGCTTGTCCACATTCGCCCGATTCTTGACAGATTTCTGACAGAACTCGACAATTCCCAATGACCCGTAACAGACCGCAACAGCGCGCCACAGCCTGCAGCAGTGTGGGACGCATGTTCGTGACCGTGCGTAATAATTCGTGCCATTAATCGTAACGCGTAGTAACAGGCAGGGGCGGCGCCAGGGGAGGGCTAGGGGGTGCTCGAGCACCCCTGAGATTGCCAAAGCACCCCCAAAGCACCCCCAAAGTTTGTGGCCACTAAATCAAAGGAGCACTAGTTATCTCTAGAACATCCCTCGGACGTTTAACATGAAAAGGAGTGAGTAGGACAGGTTTAATAACAACTAAAGGACGGGACTTTGTCCGAGGCCCAGTGTGATGTTAATGCAGCCGTGCGTCAGAGCGCACGCTCGGCGACAGCAGGAGACGGGCTGAGCCTGACTGCAGGGTCATTATTACAGTCGGTCACTAAATTTAATCAATGAGCTGAAGTTAGACTGATGTTATAAAGTCAGACACTGTCCTCTGGCTCTGAACACAAATCAGAGGTTATTATTGTGCACTTTTGATACAGCGACGTGAGCGCGGCTGAACCTAAAGCACAAGAACAGAGCGAGTCCTCCAGCAGTGAGACAAAGTCTGGACGAGGAAATTACGCACAACCGCGGAAAGTTCACTTAAGTCATGAGCGCGTTGCCCTTCTCTCACGTCGTGAGCCTCCGTCTGATAATCAGCTCAACTTTAACATTAACTGTGTTCGAGATAGAAGCGGCTCTAGGATGCAGTGTGTGAGCGGAGCGTGAGGGGAGATTACGACGTGAGAGCAGAGCCACACATTCACGAGGACCTGCTCCTCTGGCCTCACGTCCTCCCGGGGTCCACATAAAACCGTCTCACGGAGGCTCCTCAGTGCACGCTGGAGTTAAAGGCAGGTCCAGAGCGTCCTCCTTCTCCATACAGCACCTTCACCGCTCACGACGCCTTTGCAGCCCAAACACTGCTGTTCCGTTCTCTCGGACGCCGAAAATTACGCATTTGCGGGTGCACGCGCGTTTATTATGTATGTTATGTTGTCTAATTGTTTGCCCTAAAAATGAAATTTTTTGTGAGCACCCCCAAGAAAGCCCTCAGCACCCCCTAAGCACCCCCTGGGATAAATGTCTGGCGCCGCCACTGGTAACAGGTCGCAACAGTTTGTGGCGGTGCGTGAAACCTCGACCCCGAATCATCACATTCGTGATCCTCGGCCACGAATATGGATTCGTGGCATTCGTGACTTGTCGTCGTTATGTGTAAACCCAGCATAATATCTTGGACATTTTTGACTGACGATTAGCATGATGATAGACATTAAATGCAATATTGTAAACTGTACACACAGGCAAACATGTTGCTGCGTAAGTAGAAGAGAAGTAGAGAGTGCTGCACTGGATCAACAATGTAGGCTAAGGTAGAAATCTTCTTGTGAAAAAAGACTTACAAAAATCAGGTGCTCTTCAGGCTTGGAGGGCATACAATTAGTGAGGCAATATAGAGGAAGCTGAGGCACTCTGAATTTGCGTAGATTTATTTGACGTGTTTCAACTCACAAGGTCTTCATCAGAATTAGTGATGTTGCTGGTAAATTCAGTAAATGTTCTAATGTGAAGCGCGCCCTGTTCAGAGCCTTTTGTACCCCAGTGTACACCGCCCCCCTGTGGTGGAACTATAGGTGCACCATCCATGGACTGACTGTGGCCTATAACACACCTTTAGCCAGTTGTTTGTGGACGCTCACATTCCCACCTGTGAGGCGCTGTTAGGACATTTAACGTGTACATTTACACAGTGGCTGGAGGAGTCAGAGAACACCATCATACAGACTCTGACTAACCCTCGGCTGAGTTGTTGTCATTATACCTCTGAATTTAGGGCACATTGGATGGAAAGACTGTTTGGATAACCTATGGACTAATTGTGTCCTTTTGCCGTTTCTATTTTCTTTTAAATAGGCTATATGGACCTCATATGTGTCTGTACTGAAAGTATGAACGAATGCCACTAATGAGTTTTTCATATTGACCTTTCATACAGAGATACAGAGTCGACAAGGAACAGTGGAAGGACAAACATCCTCAAAAAAGGGGAAAATATGTGCACCCCATTACACAGCCAACATCCATACTGTCCGACACTGCACAACCCCCACAGGAGCCAACATCCATACTGTCCGACACTGCACAACCCCCACAGGAGCCAACATCCATACTGTCCGACACTGCACAACCCCCACAGGAGCCAACATCCGTGCCGTCCAACAATGGCTCCATGATACCATTTGCTTCTATGGAGGTAACAGGCATTGCATTCCATGATTTTATACACAGCAAAGTGGCTGAATGGACTCACTCCACAACCCATCATTCATAGAGGGCGGCAGAAGATGGATGTATAGATGGTCCAAGGCCCATCCATACATACCCCTGCAGCTTCCAAATTGCTTCAGGAATGTATTGTGGTTGTAGTATGCCACAACACATTGTTGTGGTTTTATTTAAAAGTCGACATTACATGTGAAATTAATTTTCACTCCATCATATTTCCACACATAGCATATGTGTGATGATGACAGATGATTTGACATGTTGGTATTTTAGTAGCCTAAGGTGACTTTTTATGGTGAATCATAGTTTTATGGTTTTTATATGGAGGCCTATTGTGATGTGTACGTTATCCTATAGGTCACTGTAAGCTACATCTTTACAGACCATTGTTATCAATTGAATATTATAATATGCTTTACATCTAACTTTTTTGTCAATCACAGGATGGAGTTCAAACACCTGGTCACCTGACATGTCCAACTTATGAGGAACAAGTAGGCATACTTCTCAAGGTCGTTTGTAATTTTGTTAAATATGCCTATGCTCATCACTGATGGGTCTATCTCACAAGATAACATGAGACCATTACTGCAGATTGTGTATTTTCTGTAGTCTATATAGCATACTGATTGTACTGTATGTTGAGGTCCAGACAATGTGGAGGTACCGGGACTCTGAGCATGTGGTGTCTGTGATACCTTCACAGGAGAGAGGGCTGAATGTCATAATACGTCATGCTGACATCAGGACACTTAGACCAAGCAATGGTTGACAGGCGAGGTATGGCAGTTTGTTTCCTTATAAAATTGACTATTGCATCACAAATGTACAATGCAATGTGCTTGTGCTTCCCATGTAGGTAATTGATGGTTTATTCCATGCCTCATGGAACAGATTGAAAACCAAGGACAAATCCATCTATATTCTAAATTACTACACTGCTGGAATCATTTCACAAGTTGACAGCCAAAAAATGGCCAGGGGTTTCTCAACTGATTTAGACTAATTTTGGTGTTCTGAGTCCGAATATCACATGCATTTTGCTCTATCAGGTCAACTTTTTGAGATACAGCCATAGTGTTACGGATTACGTACGTCTACGTTTTACGTGTGTGGTGTGTGCGAGAGTTTCAATAACAAATCCGTAGCGACGAGGAGATATTTTATTATAAACAAACTAATCCAGTTAAATCATAGAGGGTACAAATTAAACAAAAAACATAAATTTGCTACACAACAAGATACTCCCTATTTATAGCCTCCCTGTCCAGACACCCGGGAAAAATAACTTAAAGAGGGCACCCAATCACTAAATTCGCGCTGCGACATGCTAAAAATATAACAAAGCGCGCCAATCTACAATTAAACAAACGCGTGTCATACTGAAGACACGCACTTCCTCACCTCTCCCTGACGTAACGTAACAAGTCAAAAGCAGACCATACTAAAAAAAAGAATCATCCCCATAGCAACAAATATCTTGCATAAGGCCTACCTGACGAGCCAAACAAATTGATTCAGTTGATTGATATGGCTTCGGCGCGACGGTCATGCAGGAATGATCCTGATGTTTTCTGTTACATCTGCGGAGATTACACGCTGTCAGTGGACAGGAAGAATATGACAGGATTTGTAAAGCACGCCTATGAGGCCTACTTTAAAGTCAAGCTGGGTGACCAAGATAAATCCTGGGCACCGCACACGGTGTGCAAGACGTGCGTGGAATACCTCCGGCGGTGGATGAAGGGCACGAAAACTTCACTGAAGTTTGGGATTCCGATGGTTTGGAGGGAGCCGCGAGACCATGCATCGGATTGTTACTTCTGCGCCATCAATACTATGGCATCAACCGGAAGAATCGGCACAGCCTCCAGTACCCCGACCTTCCATCTGCCCGCTGTCCAGTTGCTCACTGCGAAGAAATTCCTGTACCAGCGTTCACAGAGCTTCCCGACAGCGACGACGAGGCCACCAGTGCAGACGAGGGAGGATATGCAGAAGAGGAGTATAAGGAACAAGATGGTCCGCAGCCCTTTTCACAATGTGAGCTTAATGATCTGGTTCGGGATCTCAGCTTGTCAAAGACTTCCTCCGAGCTGTTGGCCTCCAGACTCAAAGAGAAAATCTACTTGGCGAGGACGCGCGTATCACTTTCTTTCGTAGAAGGCATGAGGACTACATGGGCTACTTCTGCCAGGAGGAAGACCTCGTGTACTGCCGAGATGTCGCCGGTCTTCTTGGTAAACTCGGCGCTCCTCAATACGATCCGAGAAATTGGCGACTCTTCATTGACAGCAACAAGCGCTCTTTGAAGTCTGTGCTCCTCCACAACGGGAACCAGTTCGCCTCAATCCCTCTTGCGCACTCCACAAGTCTCAAAGAGAAATATGAAGCAGTGAAGTACGTGCTCGACAAAATCCAATATGAGCAGCACCAATGGATCATCTGCGTCGACTTAAAGATGGTGAACTTTCTACTTGGTCAGCAGTCCGGGTTCACGAAGTACCCATGCTTTATATGTATGTGGGACAGTCGAGACAGAGCCCAGCACTATGTAAAGAAAGAGTGGCCGGCGCGAGAGCAGTTAGTACCTGGGGCGAGAAACATCATAAACGAACCTCTTGTTGACCGGGAGAAGATATTGATCCCACCGCTACACATGAAGCTTGGATTAATGAACAGTTCACGCGCGCTCTGGACAAGGATGGAGGTGCTTCAACTACCTGTGCCGAGCCTTTCCTCGACTGACCATTGAGAAGCTGAAAGCCGGCATTTTCGATGGCCCACAGATACGGCAGCTCATAAAGGACACAGAGTTCCAAAACTCCATGAACAGGCTAGAGTGTGCCGCGTGGACATCATTTGTGCAGGTGGTGAACAACTTCCTGGGGAACACGAAGGCAGCAAACCACGCCATACTCGTCAGCAAGATGATAAAGGCCTTCCAAAAACTCGGGTGTTTGATGAGTATAAAGGTTCACTTCCTGTTCTCACACATGGAGAAGTTTCCTGAAAACCTTGGGGCGATGAGCGACGAGCAGTGAGAAAGGTTCCATCAGGACATGCGCCAAATGGAGGAGAGGTACCAGGAAGGTGGGACGCAGTCATGATGGCGGACTACTGCTGGTCGCTGAAGAGAGACAACCCAGCAGCTGCTCACACACGGGAATCGAAGAAACGCCGATTTATGCCGTGAACGGCATAAATGTGTCACGTAACGTTCATTGTTTTACTAATATTATGAATTCTGCTTATCAAATTTGATGGAGTAAATAAAAACTGAATGACTTTGGATACGTTGACTTTTATTTCTTGAGGAAAACGGAAAAAACGTCAAGGGTTTCTCAGCTGATGATCCGCAGAAATTTGTTTTTTACGCAAAATCGATTAAAAAAAAATTCTGTAGCAAAAAATCCTGACCTGATTGAGCAAAACCAAGGTCATTTTCGGACTCAGAGCATCAAAATTAGTCTAATTCAGCTGGAAAACCCTGGACTATTTTCAAAAAATATTTTTTTGTTACCCAGTGTTTTATATGGTACCAGATCACAGTGGTTACGTCATCATTTAAAAAAGGTATCGTAAACTGTATGCCCTTGATGTAGTGCCGGTTAAATAAATTGGCATGTCCCATATACAACTACAGCTGATGACAGGCATGAAAACAGAAAAGACCAAATAAAAAGGACCTTAAATAAGAGATTTTCTGTTAATTATCTTGGGGGGGAAATGTATTTGTGTGCAGATTAAGTTTGAGGAATACCACGGTGTCGTGTCCTTTGTACTTACACACAATAATCACTGGAAATTCCTGGTAATTAATGTAATGTCCATTTTATGACAGTAACATTGGGTAACATATCTTACATGTTATATTTTGTGTTTTTTTTTATTTCAAGTACATACATGCCGACACGGACACGGTGTATCTGATGGACCCTCAGTGTGCGACAGAGGCAGAAGACTCGGCTCATGCCGCGCAAAGGATCAGGTGAAACACTGACTTTGACTAGCCTATTGATGCTGCTGGCCGATTTAGGCCACGTCAACTTGCATGTCTATGGGCCTACATACTAAGGTGTTTGCAATTTTGTGACCAATTGTATGTTGTTGTTACAGGGAGTATTTTTTGATGAGACTGAATTTGGGAGTGAGCGAGTGGGCAACCAAAAAGTGGAAGGGAGGGGTCATGCCACATCCCATGCAACAGGACGGCAATAGCTGCGGGGTAATTGTTGTAAAAGTAAATATGCACAATTGATAGATTAAAAGCAACACTTCGCATGGAGTGTAAGTAATGTAAGAAAATGGGTGTTTGTCGTGATAGATGGCTGAGTCAGTGTTTGAGGCATTTCCAAATGTGCCCAATTTCAACTTTGGAACAGCTCAGGACGAAATGGACACCAATAGAAAACAGATGGCCATGGACCTTCTGAAATCATCAGGTGAGAAATGATTAACTGGCTAGGTACACAATACATATGTGTTGATTGTTAAATTACCCCTGTTTTGTACTCTACAGTATTTGACAAAGCTCAGCACTGCTCTGCTTGTGGTGGGGTCAAAGCTCCGCAGTCCAAATCAGACATCTTGCCATGGGTGAGATTGGATGTTTTGAATAAATACAGTATATATTACCATCATTTATATTTGTAATGTTATATTTTGTAGACCCAATGCACTGGATGCGACAGGTGGTACCATGATGTCTGCCTACATATGTCCGATCTGGAACTGCAGCAAGCACAGGAGGATGATCACTGGACATGTCACCTCTGCTTTGGTCTCTAACCCATGTGCCCTGTTGACTTCATGCCCCCTCTTGGAATGTTTTTTTTTGTTTTGTTATTTTGATGCTTAAGCCTAACACACACCAGAATGCAGCGCACCGCGGCACATCATCTGACGCGCGTCCATGTGGGATTTCAACACACACTGGTGTGCGCCAAATCACGGCACTTCAAAGGCTTTTCTCAAACCATATGGGGTTTTAGACACATGTTTTATCACTTGATCAAAGATCAAATGAGACATGTATGTCCTGTAGCAAGAAAGAGAGCAAACAGAGCTCTTCTAATAGCGAGTTGCCGAAAGGGTTTCCCTGCTGAAGCATGAGCTGTGATGGTTTCTCTGTCCTCACGGCCATTACAGCTTGAAATATTGATGGATTTGGCAAGTGTTTCTCTTTGTTTCGTGAAGGGATTCCCTCAAAAATGGTGGTTATTACCCTAAATCATTAACCTTTCAGTTGCTAGTGCTTGCCATCAACAAACTGAAGAATTTCTCTTTTCTTCTTGTGTTGTCCACGGATACCTTTAGATAACAAATCCATCTCAATACCAGTTGTTTGTCTGTCTTCCTATGTAAGCTTACCCAAGTCCGGACAACACCGCGTGTTCAACACTGGAAGAGGAGTTAGGTAATTTGTCAACACTACACTATCAGCTAATAACACATACCAGTATAGAGATGACCAGGATTCAGGAGATTAAGTCACGAAGATTTATTTCCCTAACAGGTCATCTAATACAGAGCTCTGTTTCCCCAGGTCCCTAACAATGAGTCTGCCAGCTTTCCGTCACCACGGGCGAGACTGGTTCAATCTGGGGAAGTCAGAGGATTTTCAACACATTTCACTCTCGCGGTATTCATGAGCCTAAGACCACGTCTCGTTGTTTCCATTGGTTCCCGAGCCGTCATACAACGTTTGGTTCCGCCCTGCGCCGCCATTTCACATTTTCCTGTTTTTCTGGGCGGCGGTTTTTTCTGCTCGCAAAGACCCTCGAAACTGTAATTTTCCACTGTAACAGAGAGCTGAGAAACACTTTGTACAAACTTTTGGTTAAGATTGCTAAATAGTCAAAAGAACAAAACATCGCGTAAAATATTATAACTCTTCAAAACGATTTAAGATGACATTCTAATATATATATTTTTTGTTTATTTCGCCTATTGTCAGTGTGACTGGCCTATCAGTGCTGTTTTTGTGTCAATTTGAGAAAAAAGTCTCCTCTGTGTATTTTTCGATCTTTCAACCACTATTAAATTGTCAAATATTATTTTTGAAATAGTTTTGTTTTTCTTCAAGAGTCTTCTTTACATTGACATATTAACGTTATTAATTATGTAATAGTTGTGACCCTTGAGTGTTTGCCGTATACGACCATCAGCAAAGCTGAATAGAATTGAATAATTTAATAATTACACTTTGTTTTTACTATGGCAGCTGACTAAGTGTAACTGGCCTGTCAGTGTGGATGTTTCATTGACAAATCCGTATCATATAGTGATTTAAAGCGTCTGTGCAACCTCTGGTGTTCTGTAGTGGTTGTGACCACAATCCATGGGTAATAACATATGTATTTTTACAGGGTGCATCAGAATGTGTTGTAATTGGCTGTGGGTCAAGGTGAGGCCGTGCGCTTCTCACCAGAAGTGGAATGGTTCTTTCACTATCAGCGGTTTTGTGTACTTTTAATGCGATATTGTAAATACGTGTGTAATAAGGCCTTTGGTTGAAAGGGGTGCATCAGATTGCGCTGTGGGACCTTGCAGGACATGACCAGACCCTCCATGACTGAGGAGAAGTGGACTGGCACTTTGACTGGCAATTTGACAAATCCGTATCATATAGTGATGTAAAGAGTCAGAGAGCGTGGTGAGGCCCTCTATGAGTGACCAGGAATGACTCTTCAATTGGTAGTGGTTTGGACGACATCTTGGCTGGTGATTTTGTGCTCTCATGTTGGAGTGAGGATTACGCAAGAAAGTGAAAGTAACAAAAGAAGCAGTGATCTCAAATGTAGTTAATCAGTATATCAATTTACATGATTTTTCATGTGAAATATAACTGGCACATTTTGTCCCCTTTCAGCTTACAGAAGGGGCTTGAGTATATTTTCTTGTATTACTTTTTTTCTATCCATGAGTGAATAGTAAGTCCATGGCCAGCACATTGTGATTGCAACAACCGAACCAAAGTACATTTGCATTTGTGAAAGATATTTATGATGAGCATAGTTGTTTCTGAAGCAAGAAAGTTGCAGTCACATGCCTTGAATTTTCAGGGAGTTGGGACCACTATATTTTTGCAGCCTTATTAATGTGCTAAAACAATGTACACTTGGTTATAATTGGTACTTGACTACAACAGGAGCAGTTCCTGTGTGTAGCTCCGCATGTACCGTAGAGTATGTTGGAAAGGTGCACAACGAAATTTTGAATGGGGCGGGCTTGACTGCTCGTTCATTATCGGGGATGGCTTGACCGCAGTGACCAACGCTGTTTACGACAGATTCCTGTCCATGGTTCGGCATCTCCTACGCTCCTGTTGCCCTCGGATCGGTCCTTTCCGACGCGAAAGGCCCGGCTTTTCCCCCCTCGTGAGCGTGTCCTTCGAGCTGTCTCTGTGGAGAATACCACGCGGGCTGGCCGAGGTGCCACGCTGGTATGCGCGCATCTCCAGGTGAGCGTGCACAATCGATGCGCTTTGCTCTTCTAAATGCGCGTTCCATAGCGAGCAAGGCATCTTTCCTGAGTGACTTATTTTCAAATAAGCAGCTTGATTTCATGGCTTTGACTGAGACTTGGCAGAGAGAACAAGATTTTACTCATCTGAACGAGCTGTGTCCCCCGAACTGTTCAGCTTTTGGGACTCCACGGATCGCACGCCGTGGAGGAGGACTTGCGCTCATTCACAAGAACTGCTTTCTGAGCAGACAAATGAAACCGGAGCCATTCAACTCATTTGAGCTTCAGATGACTAAGGTTGGAAACACTCATGCTTTTTATTGTGTTTTAATTTACCGACCTCCTGGTCCTGCTCGTGAGTTTTTCAATGAGTTTTCTGAGTTTTTATCCTTGATTATCAAACTTGACAGAGTGTTGTTACTGGTGATTTCAACTTCCATATTAACGACTCCTCCTGTCCTGTTGCATCTGAGTTTTTAACACTCACTGACTCATTTAACTTAAAACAACATGTTTCTGGTCCAACTCATAAAAAAGGCCACACTTTGGATCTAGTTTTTCTTTTGGTCTGGACATAGACTGTGTGGATGTGGTGGACGTCCTTGTGTCTGACCATTGCTGTGTGTATTTTAATCTCTCCCTCAATGTGGGCATTTGCGCTCAAAACGTGGTTCACAAAAAGCGTATTTTAAACCAGTCTGTTGTGGAAAATTTCTCAAGATTGTTTGATCCGTGTTTTGAGGGAGTCAGAAATAATGACGTGGATTCTTACGTAAATTCCTTCAATGACCACTGTGAGTCAGTGCTGAACATAGTAGCACCTGTGAAGCTTAAAGTTCTTTCCTCAAAAGATTCCCAGCCATGGCTAAATGATGAAATTTCTTCATTCAGGAGATCTTGTCGTAAGGTAGAGCGCTTATGGAAATCTACAAAATTGGAGGTGCACAGGTTACATTTGAAGGACTTGATTGTATCTCTAAATGAAATGATAAAACAGGCAAGATCTACTTATTTTGCAAATCTTGTGAACAGAAATAAGACAAATCCTAAAGTTGTTTTTGATACAATTCATAAAATCGTTTCGCCTTCGTCTCCTCCGGTGCCTGTCTTCTCAATTGATGACTGTAACAGATTTTTGAATTACTTTGTGAACAAGGTGGATGAGATCAGGGCAAATGTGAAACCGCCTGACGTAAACACCACTAATGTTATTAGGCCCGAGCGCCATCAGGGCTGGCGAAGGGGCTCTTGTAATCATATAGAGTGCGAACAAAACGCACAAAATAAGTGCAAAGCGCTCCCCTCCTCTCAAACACTCACTAACACACTCCTCTTGTCGTGCACGTCCCGTGCACATACATATATAATGCAAAAATCAACATTGTAATTGTACAGAGCCCATAAAAGCCAATGGGCGTCATCAACCTCCGAGCCCCACGGCTGCGTGGGGGTCGTTAAGAGCTTTCCAAAAATGTATAATATGTTGTCGTCGCGAAAGCGACTATATTGTTTTTGCAAGAAATATTATTATTAGGCCCGAGCGGCCTGCCGTCGCAAGGGCCTATTGTAATCGCAACGCAGTGCGCATAGCGCACTGTACCTATAGGTGCGCGGAGCGCACGAAAACAGCGCGAAGCGCTGTCCCCATGTCAACCGTAAACTCACCGTGTAAAACAGTGACTGCCTCTGGTGTGGCCCTGTATACTTACTATATACTATATATACACTATATATACTATATAATTGCATGAAAATGAATGGGGGTATATGGCCAACTGTCATACGGAGGTTGATGACGAGCGCGAAGCGCTCGTCATCAACCTCCGAGCCCCACGGCTGCGTGGGGGTCGTTGAGAGCTTTCCAAAAATGTATAATATGTTGTCGTCGCGAAAGCGACTATATTGTTTTTGCAAGAAATATTATTATTCTTTCTTTCTTTCTTTCTTCTTTCTTCTGCTCTTTGAGCAGCAATTTGACCCACTGAACATAGTTGAAAACTCACCAAACTTTGCCCAAAATTCAGGTCCGGTGAAAAATTAATTTAAATGTGTGTTTCGTATTGGGGAAATAAAAAATGGCGCGACAGCGCCACCTACAAAAGTGAAAATACATTGCGCCTATGGGGGCGGGGCCAACGTCAACTTTGTCGTAGAGCCACGGGATTCGGTACAGACATTCGTCATGTGACGACAAACAAAAAATATTATTGTGGCCACGCCCCCTGACAAACCGGAAGTTCGCCATTTTGACAGGAAGTCTGGAAAATGCAGAGTCAGCATTTTCGCTGACATCGCATTTTAACGAACTCCTCCTAGGGCGTTTCACCAAATGAGCTCCAAATCGCTCCAGCTCATCTCGAGATGTGGGGCATCAAAAGTTATCCAAATTTTTTTGCTAAGTTTTACGGTTTGTGTGCGGCGAAGCCGCAATCTTTACGAAGAATTTTGCGACTTATCGTAAACAACAAAATGCTCCCATTCGCACAAACAAACTCCGATTAAAAATCGGAAATATACATTTTATTGACCTTTCACCCCGGACAAAACAAATGTCAAAACGTGACATTGGGCGCGATAGCGCCCCCTCCAGGTGCAGAAGAAAAAATGCATTATGAGAAAAAAATTAGTTTCTCGGAAATGGATAAAATTCGGCAAAAAAATAGTTGATGGCATCCCGGTCAGAAAAGCCAATGGGACCCATACCATATTTTGTACAGTGTTGCCATGGTGACGCCCGGGGCGTCCCATTAGGATAACACTAATGGGACTGACACATAAATCTCACATTATACACAATCACAGCGCGTTAGCGCCCTCTGTAAGGAGCTTGTGGACAGTGGTCATAGAAGTACGGCCCGTCAGGGCCGTCCGATGCTGCTTGTGAAAGAAAAAAGATTTAGGGCGCGCTAGCGCCCTCTGCAGGTTGGAGCCATTATTCACATGGAGAGCCTAAAAATGTCATTTTGATGTTTACTGACAAAGACTTATGTCACATCGGGGCAATAAAATGTAGTGTGGCCACGCTAGCACTCTTGGTAGGGTTATGGCGCGGCAATGGAGGCATTAAAGAAGACACGGCCCGCGAGGGCCGTTCGATGCCGCTTGCGGCTTTAATATTCTTTCTTTCTTTCTTTCTTTCTTTCTTTCTTTCTTTCTGTCTTTCTGTCTTTCTTTCTGTCTTTCTTTCGCACCGTCGCAATTTTCACCCAGTGAACATCGACGAAAAGTCACAGATTTTGGCCCAAAATTCAAACTCCGACGCAACTTTTGACTATTTCCAAATTTTGAATTTCAAAATAGTGGCGCGATAGCGCCACCTCAGTTTTTTTTTAACATTGCGAGATAGGACTTGGCCAAAAATGAAGTTTGTCGTAGAATCATAAAAATCGGTACAGACGTGCATCATGACATGTTGAGCAAAAAATATTATTACGGCAACGCCGTCCGCCATATTGGGTGTCGGCCATTTTGGATGAAAGCCCGCGAAGCGGGAATCTGCCTTTATTTTTCACTTTGTACAAAATCTATCTCCTCCTAGAGCGTTTATCGGAACGACCTAATTTTGGGTGGAAAATAATCTTGAGAAGTAGAACTTTAAAAGTTATCCAAATTACTTTTCTAAGTTTTACGGTTTTTCTGCGGCGAAGCCGCAAACTGTACGAAGTATTTTGAGATTTTTCGCAAACAAAAAATGGGTCCCATGCGCACATATGAAGCCCGATTTCGCTCATTTTGTTATCAGTTGTTAAAGTCACAGTCCTAAACACTTTCATTTGGCAAAATTCAAATTGGGCGCGATAGCGCCCCCTATAGGAATTATATGGAGAGTACAAATTTTAGTTTTGCGAAAATTAAAATAATTTGGCACAAAATTCTATTTGGTCGTTCCGATCAGAAAAGTCAATCACACCCATGCCATATTTTTCACGGTGTTGCCGTAACGTCCCATTTTATTCTGATGGAAAAATGTTAAACTCAAAGTTATCCAAAGTACTTGGACAACCTTTGTGGATGTTCAGCCCTAAGTAAAATGTAAAAATATGCTTCAGTTTGCAGATATAGTGTGATACAAATTCATACTAATTTTTCTCTGTATAATGTCAAAATTGAGCGCGGTGTGCGCGTTAGCGCATTCCAAAAATCCTAAAACTAAGACCCTTGAGAAAAAAGTTAAAAACAAACATAAAGGCAGTAGCAATACCATAATTTTAGATTGAGGGAGACAAAAGGGCGCGAAGCGCCCCCTTGCTTTAGGCAGGGCGGTCGGCGAGGGCCGATAATTGCCGCTTGCGGCTATATTTATTCTTTCTTTCTTCTGCTCTTTGAGCAGGAATTTGACCCCCTGAACATAGTCGAAAACTCACCAAACTTTGCCCAAAATTCAGGTCCGGTGAAAAATTTATTTAAATGTGTGTTTCGTATTGGGGAAATAAAAAATGGCGCGACAGCGCCACCTACAAAAGTGAAAATACATTGCGCCTATGGAGGAGGGGCCAACGTCAACTTTGTCGTAGAGCGACGAGATTTGGTACAGACATTCGTCATGTGACGACAAACAAAAAATATTATTTTGGCCACGCCCCCTGACAAACCGGAAGTCAGCCATTTTGACAGGAAGGTGGGAAAATGCTGAGTCAGCGTTTTCGCTGACGTCGCATTTGAACGAACTCCTCCTAGGGCGTTTGACCAAATGAGCTCCAAATCGCTCCAGCTCATCTCGAGATGTGGGGCATCAAAAGTTATCCAAATTTTTTGGCAAAGTTTTACGGTTTGTGTGCGGCGAAGCCGCAATCTTTACGATGAATTTTGCAACTTATCGTAAACAACAAAATGCTCCCATTCGCACAAACAAACTCCGATTAAAAATCGGAAATATACATTTTATTGACCTTTCACCCCCGGACAAAACAAATGTCAAAACGTGACATTGGGCGCGATAGCGCCCCCTCCAGGTGCAGAAGAAAAAATGCATTATGAGAAAAAAATTAGTTTCTCGGAAATGGATAAAATTCGGCAAAAAAATAGTTGATGGCATCCCGGTCAGAAAAGCCAATGGGACCCATACCATATTTTGTACAGTGTTGCCATGGTGACGCCCGGGCGTCCCATTAGGATAACACTAATGGGACTGACACATAAATCTCACATTATACACAATCACAGCGCGTTAGCGCCCTCTGTAAGGAGCTTGTGGACAGTGGTCATAGAAGTACGGCCCGTCAGGGCCGTCCGATGCTGCTTGTGAAAGAAAAAAGATTTAGGCGCGCTAGCGCCCTCTGCAGGTTGGAGCCATTATTCACATGGAGAGCCTAAAATGTCATTTTGATGTTTACTGACAAAGACTTATGTCACATCGGGCAATAAAATGTAGTGTGGCCACGCTAGCACTCTTGGTAGGTTATGGCGCGGCAATGGAGGCATTAAAGAAGACACGGCCCGCGAGGGCCGTTCGATGCCGCTTGCGGCTTTAATATTCTTTCTTTCTTTCTTTCTTTCTTTCTTTCTTTCTTCTTTCTTTCTGTCTTTCTGTCTTCTTTCTGTCTTTCTTTCGCACCGTCGCAATTTTCACCCAGTGAACATCGACGAAAAGTCACAGATTTTGGCCCAAAATTCAAACTCCGACGCAACTTTTGACTATTTCCAAATTTTGAATTTCAAAATAGTGGCGCGATAGCGCCACCTCAGTTTTTTTTTAACATTGCGAGATAGGACTTGGCCAAAAATGAAGTTTGTCGTAGAATCATAAAAATCGGTACAGACGTGCATCATGACATGTTGAGCAAAAAATATTATTACGGCAACGCCGTCCGCCATATTGGGTGTCGGCCATTTTGGATGAAAGCCCGCGAAGCGGGAATCTGCCTTTATTTTTCACTTTGTACAAAATCTATCTCCTCCTAGAGCGTTTATCGGAACGACCTAATTTTGGGTGGAAAATAATCTTGAGAAGTAGAACTTTAAAAGTTATCCAAATTACTTTTCTAAGTTTTACGGTTTTTCTGCGGCGAAGCCGCAAACTGTACGAAGTATTTTGAGATTTTTCGCAAACAAAAAATGGTCCCATGCGCACATATGAAGCCCGATTTCGCTCATTTTGTTATCAGTTGTTAAAGTCACAGTCCTAAACACTTTCATTTGGCAAAATTCAAATTGGGCGCGATAGCGCCCCCTATAGGAATTATATGGAGAGTACAAATTTTAGTTTTGCGAAAATTAAAATAATTTGGCACAAAATTCTATTTGGTCGTTCCGATCAGAAAAGTCAATCACACCCATGCCATATTTTTCACGGTGTTGCCGTAACGTCCCATTTTATTCTGATGGAAAAATGTTAAACTCAAAGTTATCCAAAGTACTTGGACAACCTTTGTGGATGTTCAGCCCTAAGTAAAATGTAAAAATATGCTTCAGTTTGCAGATATAGTGTGATACAAATTCATACTAATTTTTCTCTGTATAATGTCAAAATTGAGCGCGGTGTGCGCGTTAGCGCATTCCAAAAATCCTAAAACTAAGACCCTTGAGAAAAAAGTTAAAAACAAACATAAAGGCAGTAGCAATACCATAATTTTAGATTGAGGGAGACAAAAGGGCGCGAAGCGCCCCCTTGCTTTAGGCAGGGCGGTCGGCGAGGGCCGATAATTGCCGCTTGCGGCTATATTTATTCTTTCTTTCTTCTGCTCTTTGAGCAGGAATTTGACCCCCTGAACATAGTCGAAAACTCACCAAACTTTGCCCAAATTCAGGTCCGGTGAAAAATTTATTTAAATGTGTGTTTCGTATTGGGGAAATAAAAAATGGCGCGACAGCGCCACCTACAAAAGTGAAAATACATTGCGCCTATGGAGGAGGGGCCAACGTCAACTTTGTCGTAGAGCGACGAGATTTGGTACAGACATTCGTCATGTGACGACAAACAAAAAATATTATTTTGGCCACGCCCCCTGACAAACCGGAAGTCAGCCATTTTGACAGGAAGGTGGGAAAATGCTGAGTCAGCGTTTTCGCTGACGTCGCATTTGAACGAACTCCTCCTAGGGCGTTTGACCAAATGAGCTCCAAATCGCTCCAGCTCATCTCGAGATGTGGGGCATCAAAAGTTATCCAAATTTTTTGGCAAAGTTTTACGGTTTGTGTGCGGCGAAGCCGCAATCTTTACGATGAATTTGCAACTTATCGTAAACAACAAAATGCTCCCATTCGCACAAACAAACTCCGATTAAAAATTGGAAATATACATTTTATTGACCTTTCACCCCCGGACACAACAAATGTGAAAAGTGACATTGGACGCGACAGCGCCCCCTCTAGGCTGAGAACAAAAAATGCATTATCTGAAAAAAAATTAGTTTCTCGGAAATGGATAAAATTGGGCACAAAAATAGTTGATGGCATCCCGATCAAAAAAGCCAATGAGACCCATACCGTATTTTGTACGGTGTTGCCATGGAGACGACCAAGGCCCCCCATGTTATCCTAATGGGACTGACACATAAATCTCACATTATACACAATTACAGCATGTTAGCGCCCTCTGTAAGAAGCGCCACCTCCGTTTTTTTTTAACATTGCGAGATAGGACTTGGCCAAAAATGAGTTTGTCGTAGAATCATAAAAATCGGTACAGATGTGCATCATGACAAGTTGAGCAAAAAATATTATTACGGCAACGCCGTCCCCCATATTGGGTGTCGGCCATTTTGGATGAAAGCCCGCGAAGCGGGAATCCGCCTTTATTTTTCACTTTGTACAAAATCTATCTCCTCCTAGAGCGTTTATCGGAACGACCTAATTTTGGGTGGAAAATAATCTTGAGAAGTAGAACTCTAAAAGTTATCCAAATTACTTTTCTAAGTTTTACGGTTTTTATGCGGCGAAGCCGCAAACTGTACGAAGTATTTGAGATTTTTCGCAAACAAAAAATGGCTCCCATTCGCACATATGAAGTCCGATTTCGCTCATTGTGTTATCAGTTGTTAAAGTCACAGTCCTAAACACTTTCATTTGGCAAAATTCAAATTGGGCGCGATAGCGCCCCCTATAGGAATTATATGGAGAGTACAAATTTTAGTTTTACGAAAATTAAAATAATTTGGCACAAAATTCTATTTGGTCGTTCCGATCAGAAAAGTCAATTACACCCATGCCATATTTAGGCCCGAGCGCCATCAGGGCTGGCGAAGGGGCTCTTGTAATCGTATAGAGTGCGTGGAGCGAAGCGGAGCGCACTCCCCCAAAGTGCGTGGAGCGCACAAAACGAGCGCGAAGCGCTCGCCTCCTCTCAAACATGCACTAACGCACTCCTCTCCTCGTGCACGTTCCGTGCACGTGCACATGTATCAGAAAACGAACATTGTAATTGGACGGTGCGCGGAGCGAAGCGGAGCGCACTCCCCCAAAGTGCGAACAAAACGAGCGCGAAGCACTCCCCTCCTCTCAAACACTCACTAACACACTCCTCTTGTCGTGCACGTCCCGTGCACATACATATATAATGCAAAAATCAACATTGTAATTGTACAGAGCCCATAGAAGTCAATGGGCGACTGAGAGCCCTGGGTCACTGACGGGCACGAAGTGCCCGTCAGTGACCCAGGACCTCTACCATGAGGTAGGAATGCGCGAGTGCTTTCCGAAAATATATAGTTTATGGTACCCGCGTAAGCGGGAACATTGTTTTCGTATGGGAATATTATTCTCTCTTTCTTTCTTTCTTTCTTTTGCACCGTCGCAATTTTCACCCAGTGAACATTGACGAAAAGTCAGATTTTGGCCCAAAATTCAAACCCGATCCGACGTAACTTTTGACTATTTCCCAAATTTTGAATTTCAAAATAGTGGCGCGATAGCGCCACCTCAGTTTTTTTTTAACATCGTGAGATAGGACTTGGCCAAAAATGAAGTTTGTCGTAGAATCATAAAAATCGGTACAGACGTGCATCATGACAAGTTGAGCAAAAAATATTATTACGGCAACGCCGTCCGCCATATTGGGTGTCGGCCATTTTGGATGAAAGCCCGCGAAGCGGGAATCCGCCTTTATTTTTCACTTTGTACAAAATCTATCTCCTCCTAGAGCGTTTATCGGAACGACCTAATTTTGGGTGGAAAATAATCTTGAGAAGTAGAACTTTAAAAGTTATCCAAATTACGTTTCTACGTTTTACGGTTTTTATGCGGCGAAGCCGCAAACTGTACGAAGTATTTTTTGATTTTTCGCAAACAAAAAATGGCTCCCATTCGCACATATGAAGTCCGATTTCGCTCATTTTGTTATCAGTTGTTAAAGTCTCAGTCCTAAACACTTTCATTTGGCAAAATTCAAATTGGGCACGATAGCGCCCCTATAGGAATTATATGGAGAGTACAAATTTTAGTTTTACGAAAATTAAAATAATTTGGCACAAAATTCTATTTGGTCGTTCCGATCAGAAAAGTCAATCACACCCATGCCATATTTTTCACGGTGTTGCCGTAGCGATGACCAGAACGTCCCATTTTATTCTGATGGAAAAATGTTAAACACCATAATTCAGCGAGAAGTGAGGAACCAAAGGTTATCCAACGTACTTGGATAACCTTTGTGGATGTTCTGCGGCGCAGCCGCAGCCCTAAGTAAAATGTAAAAATATGCTTCAGTTTGCAGATATAGTGTGATACAAATTCATACTAATTTTCTCTGTATAATGTCAAAATTGAGCGCGGAGTGCGCGTTAGCGCATTCCAAAAATCCTAAAACTAAGACCCTTGGGGAAAAAAAAAACATAAAGGCAGTAGCAATACCATAATTTTAGATTGAGGGAGACAAAAGGCGCGAAGCGCCCCCTTGCTTTAGGCAGGGCGGTCGGCGAGGGCCGATAATTGCCGCTTGCGGCTATATTTTTCATGGTGTTGCCGTAGCGATGACCAGAACGTCCCATTTTATTCTGATGGAAAAATGTTAAACTCCATAATTCAGCGAGAAGTGAGGAACCAAAGGTTATCCAACGTACTTGGATAACCTTTGTGGATGTTCTGCCTAAGTAAAATGTAAAAATATGCTTCAGTTTGCAGATATAGTGTGATACAAATTCATACTAATTTTTCTCTGTATAATGTCAAAATTGAGCGCGGTGTGCGTGTTAGCGCATTCCAAAAATCCTAAACTAAGACCCTTGGGAAAAAAGTAAAAAACAAACATAAAGGCAGTAGCAATACCATAATTAGATTGAGGGAGACAAAAGGGCGCGAAGCGCCCCCTTGCTTTAGGCAGGGCGGTCGGCGAGGGCCGATAATCGCCGCTTGCGGCTATATTTTCTAATGATTGCTCTTGGTCTGTGTTTTCTACTGTGACATTAGAGGATGTTATGTTACTGAAAAAGATGAAACCTTCTTCTTGTCCGTTTGATATCATACCCACAACTTTATTTTATAAGGTCATTGACATTGTTGCCCCACATGTGTTGAATTGACTAATGGTTCTCTTATGTCTGGGTCTGTTCCAACTTTTTTAAACAGGCAGCGATAAGTCCTATCCTAAAAAAGCCCAACTTGGACCCAGCTGAGCCTGGTAATTACAGGCCCATATCAAATTACCCTTTCTCTCCAAAGTTGTGGAAAAGGTGGTAGTAGAACAGCTTTTCTCCAAAAGATGAAATGTTTGATAAATTTCAATCGGGCTTCCGTAAGATGCACTCTACTGAGACTGCCTTACTAAAAGTGTCCAGTGACATCCGAATGGCTGACTCTGGTCAGTATTCTGTATTGATCCTGCTTGATCTGTCTGCAGCTTTTGATACTGTAGATAATAAATTACTGCTACAGAGACTTAATACTGACTTTGGCATTTCTGGAACTGTCCTTAAATGGTTATCGTCCTACTTGACCAACAGAACATTCTCTGTGTGTATAAATAACATTATGTCTGAAGCTACTCCTTTGTTACACGGGGTTCCTCAGGGATCCGTCTTGGGGCCTATTTTGTTTTTGTTGTACATCAGCCGCCTTGGAAAAACCATTAGTCGCTTTAAAAATGTTTCTTACCATCTCTATGCTGATGATATTCAACTGTATTTTTTCGTTTAAGGAGTCAGAGATGCACAGACTGTCAGAGTTAATGAATTGTCTTTCAAGTGTAAAGTCGTGGCTTCGTGAAAACTGCCTTCAGTTGAATTCTAAAAAGACTGAGACTTTGATAATTGCTCCGGAGCAAAAAATCCCTTCAATTGTAAACCACCTTGGTTCTCTGGGCTCCTCGATTCAGTCGAGCATCAGAAATCTTGGTGTTTGGTTTGACCAGTCTCTGTCTCTTGACAGCCACTCGAGACACTTGGCCAAAAACAGTTTTTTCCATTGAGAAACATTGCCAAGTTGAGGCCAATTTTATCCAAATCTGGATCTAGAATTGGTGATTCATGCTTTTATCTCGTCTCGTTTGGATTATTGTAACTCCCTTTTTACTTGTTTTAACAAATCTGCTTTGAATCGTCTTCAAATGGTTTAAAATGCTGCATCACGGCTTTTAACAGGCTCTAGCAGACGGTCACGCATTACTCCCATTTTATCCTCTCTGCACTGGCTTCCCATCAAATTTCGAATTGAATTCAAAATTTTAGTTTTGACTTTTAGAGCGCTGCATGTCAGGCTCCCAAATACGTGTCTGACCTGTTGTGCCTTACTCCTCCGGTCGCACCCTTAGGTCTTCGGGCAAGAACCTCCTCACTGTCCCTAGGACCCACTTTAAAACCAGAGGTGACCTGTCCTTTGAAATTGTTGCTCCTAAACTGTGGAATGACCTTCTCTGTCGCTACGTGTGACCGACACTGTCGATTCCTTTAAAAAACTGTTGAAGACATGGCTGTTTGGACGAGCTTTTAGTTGAAAAGGCTGTGATTGTTTAATTCATTTGTTTTAATACATTTCTCTGTAACGTTTGTTATTTTTGTGCCCCTGTGAAGCACTTTGTGATTTTATCTGTGAAAGGTGCTATATAAATAAAGTTTCTTCTTCTTCTTTCTTCAATGTATATATATATATATATATATATATATATATATATATATATATACACACTCACCTAAAGGATTATTAGGAGCACCATACTATACTGTGTTTGACCCCCTTTCGCCTTCAGAACTGCCTTAATTCTACGTGGCATTGATTCAACAAGGTGCTGAAACATTCTTTAGAAATGTTGGCCATATTGATAGGATAGCATCTTGCAGTTGATGGAGATTTGTGGGATGCACATCCAGGGCACAAAGCTCCCGTTCCACCACATCCCAAAGGACGCTCTATTGGGTTGAGATCTGGTGACTGTGGGGGCCATTGTAGTACAGTGAACTCATTGTCATGTTCAAGAAACCAATTTGAAATGATTGGAGCTTTGTGACCTGGTGCATTATCCTGCTGGAAGTAGCCATCAGAGGATGGGTACATGGTGGTCATAAAGGGATGGACATGGTCAGAAATGGTCAGCTAATAGTCCTGTTTTATTTTCCCATTTAGTCCTGGTTCCTTAGGTGTGACCTGCTTTTGTCTCTTGTAGTTGTCGGACTCTCTTGTACGACTTGTACGGACCAAACTGATCCAACTTGTGCAGTCACAGCTCCTTTCCCCTGCACCAAAACCAAGTGTGTCTCTATCATCATCATAGGTATGTTCAAAGATATTTTACATTATGACAATATCAAAAACATTTTATGAAGGTAAAACCGGAGGCGCTAACTCTTACTTGTCTTTGAATTACCCTCAGCGAACACAGTCAGTCCAAACCCCAGCACTTCCACTCAGAAAATAAAAGCTGTGACACCAACAATTTCTGTGCATTGGGGACCCAGGAACTATTCATGGACGTGGGGAACGGCAAATGTTTTGGGCAGAGGCTGAATGTGCGCACAGACAAACTGTAACTCTGCCGACGAACGTGTGAGTGGAAGCATTTTCACCAGGTTGTTTAGTTGTTGTTTGGTACTTCGTTGGTTTGACTGTACTTTTCTTTCTTCTTTGTTCAGCTCCTACACCCTAGTGGACAGCTCTTGTGCAGTGCCGACAGCTGTACCCTCTGACCGGTGCACCTTTCAAAAGTCACCTGAACACTCCTGGAACCAACTCTTCACATCCTCAAGTAAGTTCTACACAAGTCCCAGAGCTGGACACCTGTAGGGACAGAGGAGCAGAGCTCTCATTTGTACCTCACAGACAGAGACAGAGGTTTACTCTGTGTCAGGTCTGTGATCAGCTTCTATCACCACATAGACAGGAGGGTTTCAATATGTCTTGGTAAATCTTGCACACTGTGACTAGCTGATCATGGGACCATATATACATGATTTTAATCAATCGTCTCAGTCAAATTCAGCAGTGATGAAGAAACGATTGCACTAAAAAGGCCCGCGGCAAAGGAAGTAAAATATATTGTAGTTAGTCTGTTTACAGCTGAAGTCTATGCCCTGTTGCCATGGCCATGATCAGGTCGTTTTTGTGTGGTTTTCCTGAGTATTGTTTTTTGGTGCCTCATCTTAACTGGTCAACAACTGCAGGGAATTTCTCATGTAACTTTGTGATATTGTTGTGCGTAATAACCCTTACAGGACAGTCCTCCACTCGTGTCCCGGCTCAGGGGCTGTGCCTCCAAGAGTGTGTGTGCTTGCTTGCTGGATCTTTATCACAGCTTCCCGTTGGTTAGCGAGCATCGGCTCCATCCAAGTTTACACCCCCCCTGCAGGTACTACTACTACTACTGCGCTCCAAACTACTACTCTGCAGCCCCAACTACTACTACTGCAGCCCCAAACATACTACTACTGCAGCCACAACTACTATACTGCAGCCCCAACTTACTACTACTGCAGCCCCGACTTACTACTACTGCAGCCCCGACTATACTAGCTACTACTTCTCAGCCCCTACTACCTACTACTGCGCCCCCACTACTAACTACGCAGCCCCTACTACCACAACTACTACAGCCCCAACTACTACTACCACAACTGCAAGCCCCAACTACTACTACCACTACTGCCAGCCCTACTACTACAACTAACTGCAGCCCCAACTACTACTTACTACTGCAGCCCCTACTACTACTACTACTGCGCCCCCAACTACTATACTGCAGCTCAACTATATACTGCAACCCCAACTACTACTACTGCAGCCCCAAACTACTACTACTGCAGCCCCAACTAACTACTACTGCAAGCCACAACTACTACTACTGCAGCCCCGACTACTACTACTGCAGCCACGGACTACTTACTACTCATGCCCCAACCACAACTACTGCAGCCCCAACTACTACCACAACTACTGCAGCCCCAAACACAACTACTACTACTGCAGCCCCAACGACTATGCGCCCCAAATACCTACAACTGCAAGCCCTACTACTACTCTACTACTGCAGCCCCAACTACTTACTACCTCCAAGCTCAACTACTACTATGCAACCCCAACTACTACTACTGCAGCCCCAACTACTACTACTACTGCAGCCCCATACTACTACTGCAGCCCCAACTACTACTGCAGCCCCAACTACTACTACTGCAGCCCCAACTACTACTACTGCAGCCCAACTACTACTACTGCAGCCGCAACTACTACAACTGCAGCCCCAACTACTACTACTGCAGCCACGACTACTACTACTGCAGCCCCGACTACTACTACTGCAGCCCCGACTCTACTACTGCAGCCCCGACTACTACTACTACTACTACTGCCAGCCCCTACTACTACTACTGCAGCCCCTACTACTACTACTACTGCAGCCCCAACTACTACTACTGCAGCTCCAACTACTACTACTACTGCAACCCCAACTACTACTACTGCAGCCCCAACTACTACTACTACTGCAGCCCAACTACTACTGCAGCCCCATACTACTACTGAGCCCCAATACTACTACTGCAGCCGCAACTACTACTACTGCAGCCCCAACTACTACTACTGCAGCCCCAACTACTACTACTGCAGCCCTACTACTACTACTACTGCAGCTCCAACTACTACTACTGCAGCCCCAACTTACTACTACTGCAGCCCAACTACTACTACTGCAGCCCCAACACACTACTCAGCCCCTACTACTACTACGCAGCCCCAACTACTACTACTGCAGCCCCAACTACTACTACTGCAGCCCCCCCCCACTACTACTACTACTACTGCAGCCCAACTACTACTACTACTGCAGCCCAACTACTACTACTGCAGCCCCAACTACTACTACTGCAGCCCCAACTACTACTACTGCAGCCCCAACTACTACTACTGCAGCCCCAACTACTACTACTGCAGCCCCAACTACTACTACTACTACTGCAGCCCCAACTACTACTACTACTACTACTGCAGCCCCAACTACTACTACTACTACTGCAGCCCCAACTACTACTACTGCAGCCCCAGCCCACAACTACTACTACTGCAGCCCCAACTACTACTACTGCAGCCCCAACTACTACAACAACTACTGCAGCCTCGTCAGCGGTGTCTTTGGTGAGAATGGGTTTGCTCCATTCTCTGCTGGGACTGATCCTGATGATTTTGTTTTAACTCAGTAATGTTGTTTTTATTGTACTTTTTTTTTTTTCATTTTCTGCCTTGAAGTATTAAGTAGCTTCATAGTATTTATTCAGATTATTTTTTTCTGTATTTACCCATCAGTAGGAAGTTTATTTTATCCTTTTTTTATTTCCATCTTAATAATTTCCACTGCAGACAGTAAAAGCTACAAAAACTTTATTTATCAAACTGTGAATTATCAGTGAAGTGGATGTGCTGTTTATTCATTTGTATTTATTCATCTTTCACAATAAAATATTTATTTATTTATTTATGTGTAAATCTGTGATATATATATCTTTCTCCCTCTGCGTAAAATCATTTCCATTGTGCAATTAAGCTTGTGTCTGTGGCGGAGGTACGAAGTAACCTGTTAATGGTGAGCAATAACTTCAGTTTCATTACCTTGATTTAATACACTATTTGAAAATACACATTTTACCAAACAATATAATCACCAACCGATTACTGGTATGAAACTTAGATAGATAGATAGATAGATAGATAGATAGATAGACCTTTATTATCCCACAAGGCACACACATAACAGACAGACAAGGAACAGCATCAACACATTACGCAAAAATATGCAGGGCCTTAACACAAAGTTACAGGCTGTTTCATGCAGCTATGGCAGAGGAGACAAAACCTTTTCTAAGCGTGCCCGCTCTCACTTCGGAGTGGAAAGCAGAACGAAGTGTGTGTGGAGAGGATGATCAGAGTCCATGGCTATTGTACGTGCAAGGCTTAGTTTGACTGCCTTCCTACTGCTGGGTTTCAGGTGACATCACAGCGTTCTAAAGGCCTATAATCTTATATAGAGGTAAAATTATTTTGATATGATATTTTGATTTTGATTTGAGATCATGGACCCAGTGACTGATATTAATCATATTTTTTGTAATTCATAAATGTTCTTTTTAGATACAACTTGTGAAAGTGTAATGCATTTAATAGGAAAAACTGGCTCCTCCCCCCACTGGGTCCTGTGACCTCATCACATTCTAGAACCTGAAACCCAGCATTTGATGACAGAAGGGTCTGCGATGGGGAGATTAATGATTTTAGAGACTGTTTGTGTGACCTTGGTGATTTTTTCTTGTTTTTGACGGTGAGCATGTTGAAAAAGCACGGGGAACAGTAGAGCAGGATGGGTTGAATGATGCTATTGTACAGGAGAAGCAGAAGGTGTGGGAAGACACAGAGTACGCAGAGTTTGCAGATGATATAAAGTTTTGTTGGGACCGTTTGTGAATGTCTGTGACATGTTGGTCCAAGGTGAGCATATTGTCCAGTGTGAGTCCAAGGTACTTAAACTGATTTACTCGTTCAGCTGTCTGATTGTGAATGATAGTGGGAGCCAAGTCCGGGGTGAGTGAGTGTGTGTGTATGAGCATCTCCTTAGTTTTCTCCACATTGAGCTCAAGGAAATTCTCTGAGCACCACTGTGTGAAATAACTGACTGATTGAAGGTAGGCAGTGACTGAATTATTGTCATCTAATTATTTAAAGTAAGTGGTGGTGTTTGAATGGCTTGAACAGTCATTTGTGCAGCGAGTATAAACGAAGGGGCTGAGCACACAGCCCTGGGGGACTACGGTGAAAAGAGGGGATGATGTGACTGAGCCTATTCTGACGGCCTGTGGTCTGTTGAAACTATGGATCCAGCGGATGATGAGTGGAGACAGGTTGAGGAGTTGAAGCTTCTTAATCATCAGCTGGTGTTGAATTATGTTGAATGCTGAACTGAAGTCAATGAAGATGATGGATGCAAACGTCCAGGTGATTCCAGATGCTGCAGGAGGGGGTGAAGGAGACATGCCACTGCATCCTCCGTGCCCCGCCGAACTGGTGAGGGTCCAGCTGAGATCTGACCGCTGGAAGAATGGACTGGAGAATCAGTTTTTCCAGCCACTTCATTATGACTGAGGTCAATGCTATGAGCCTGTAATGATTTAGCTGAGAGGGGCAGGGTTTTTTGGGACCCGGGCTGATAGTGGAAGTTTTTCTAAATGTAGGGAATGTATGCTGACCTGTAGGAGTCCAGGAAGCTCCATGGTACAGGCTGTCAGCATTCTAGAGGGGGTGCCATCTGGACCTGCCGCATTGCCTGCCTTGCATCTGCCCAGTTGTTTTCGTACATCCTCCACTGTAAACAGGAGTTGGGTTGGACAGTTTGGGGGAAGGGCATTGATCAGCTCTTCACATAGTGTGGAATGGTCCCAAATCTCAAACCGTGTGTTGGCAAAAGTAGTAGGTAAGTAGTAGTAGTAAAAGTAGTAGTGTTTTCTTGCAAGTTCCCTTGCTTGATCGGTGAAAAGAAGTCCTCTTCCTCTGAAGAAGGCATGGAGTCACTGACAGTCACAGGTAGCTCTTTAAGATGGCTTTTGATGTAGTCAAGGCCTATCAAAAACACAATGCAAATACAGCAATATTAGTACACCTAATCAATGTTTGCATTAACTATTTAAATATATGTCTCTTAAGTAAATATAACAGATCAATGCACAAAAAAATAAAAAAATAAAAATACACACCAAGTTTTAGGAGGCCCTCATCTGTGGTCCAGCATCTTCAGAATTTGGGCACCTGAATGGAAGCTGCAATGAGGTCAGGATGCTTGAGCATCTCACCAAAGCACTTCTGAAGTCCAGATTGAAAAGCATCTATGAGCGGCACACAGCACTTGGAGGAGAGTCGAAGGTGTTGTAGTTTAGTCTTGAGAAGAGTAATAGTGGGAATGAGCCAACCCATCTGCACATTGGTCTCTCCTTGAAGAACATCAATTGCCTTTGCAACAGGACACATTATCTTGACATATTCACTGAGAAAGGCAATCTCAGCAGGAGAAAACCTGATTTAAAAAATGAATAAAAAAATAATGAAATAAATAAATAATAAAACATCAGTGGCTACTAAACAAGCACAAACTACATTACACATTTTAAACTATATGTTACATGACTATTAAACTTAATATAAATATCATAAAAGTTACTCACATGGGCAATTTAAGTGTAGTACACACCGCTGTGATGGCTCCTTCTCCTTGTTCTCTCATGATTCTTACAATTCTCTCAACAGCAAGGTACATGGAATTCCACCTTGTGTCATTGGGCCTCAGGAGCTGGAGTTTACATTTTTCCTCAATGATTTCAGCCGCAGCAGTAGATCTCCCACTTTTATTCCACAGGCCCCAGCATTTTGAAAAGGCTGACTGGGAATGTCGTTTGTAGGTTGCATTTGCATTGGCATCTGAAACGTCAACAGTTGACACCAGGTTGAGGAGGTGGCAGGCACAGCGATGGTGCCTGGGCAGTTGGTATTCAAGGCCATCATCTTCGTTCAATAATGTTGCTGCTTCAGTGAAGTTTATATTTCCCTCCTGTTCTCTTTACTCACCTTCACCGTTTTCACTTGCATCTGATTCACTTTGCCTTTCCTGGTTATTGTTTTCCTCCCCCTCTCCATACACCCGGAAAGCTTTGATGGAATTTGACCCATTGTCGATTGTTGTGCGTACAATTTTGTCCCGAATGTTGAATTCTGTGTGAATGTCATTCAGCGCTCGAGCTAGGCTGTCAAATGTGTGTGAACCTCTTAACTGTTTGCATGCCAGTGCTACAGAGCATCTAGTCATAGTTTCTGTCTCAATCCAATGTGCAGTGGCTCCAAGGATGCGGTCCAAATATCCGTAGTAGTTGCAATGAACTCAACCTCATTCATAGCAGCTTTAAGATTTTTCTTCATTTCTACTGTAGCTTTCTCAACCCTGTTTATCATTGTGCCCCGGGACATTATTGCCACATCTGGTTGCAGGTGATTGATCATAGCTTTGAAACCCTGCTGCTCGACAATGCTGCCTGGGTGCAGACCCTGAATGACAAAGTTCAAAATGAATTCGTCCACACTCTTCTGTGAGACCCTCTTGACATCCCACAATTTAAGCTGTTTGGATGAGCCTTCATCAGATGTGGACGACTTTCTTTTCAATGGAGCTGCAGTGAGATTTTTGTATCTCTCCAAATGATTGGCATGTTTCCTCTGTTTGCAAACAAATATAAAAACAGGTCAGCTCAAATGTATTCCTTGCATTAAAAAGATACAAGCATATATTCGTAACACTGAGATACTATACAACACAAATAGTTAATCAACATCTTGATTTGAACTGAGCATTAACATGATGGGATTTGAAACATATTTCCACAGCCAAAACAAAACTTAAAAATATATATATATATCTAAATGTGTGGCTACTTTTACGGTTATGATTTGGGAGTGGGGAAATAAATGTGTTAAATGTGTAAATCGTGTTAATGCAAACGTGACATAAGTTACAGCTAGTGCGGCAGACCACAAGCTAGCACCAGCTTTCTAGCAAACTAACATAGGTCCCAAAGCATTACTAACACTTATATCATTTTAAAGGAGCTGTATCATGCTATTTTAGCCATTCCAAAGTAAAGTATAGGCATTTATATGATATATTGTACCTCTATCACTATGGAGTACTCATTTTTGAGAGAAATATAAGTATTTTTGGGGGGTATTTTCCCTACCCGGAAGACAAGACGCTTCGATTCAGTTAACTCCGCCCCTCTCTCCGCTCATTCCACATTCACAGTATTATAAATATAAACATCGCTGCAAAAAGTGAAGTTACTTCACATAATGCGGTTATAAGGAGTTGACATGTGCAACACAGTTTCATAAATGGCTAACACACACACGCTAACACACGTTTTGACTCACTGCTCAGTCTGGCCTCCCCATCGGGTTATGGGATCGTGTTGGTTATAAAAGTTAATCCACTTTGATTCTGGCCAAGGTTCACCAAGCATCCATCAGGTTGGTTGATATAGTAGCTGAATCCCAGAAAGAAATTCCAACTTCTGGCGCACTCTGGTGCACTCTTCTTTAGGAAGGTTGAATAGTCCTGTTCCTCTCGTAGCCAAACGCGAACCCGTGACATTATCGTTGGGTAAGAAAAAAGAACAGGCGTGTCCAGAGTAGGTTAGAAAGAGCTCAGTCTTCAAAAACAACACTTCTGCTCGGATCCATGGATCCTCCGGCCGGGGGTGCGCTTGATTAGCCTCGTGGGACAGCACGCGTTGGAGAGTTTAAAAAAAAAAAATTCTTTATTTTTTTTTTCTTTATTTCTCTCTTACAACAAAAATAATGAAAAAGCTGTTTTATAAATTAAAATCAGGCTGTAAGGCATTACATTACAGACGTAGAGCACTTCCGTTCCGCTGTGACGACACAACTGAACAACTCAGTGGTTTACCAGGAGAGGGCGGAGCAGCTGCTCAGAGAGCAGGATTCAGGAGGATTACTTAGAACTGCGTGAATGAAGCCAAAAACCGCTCTGGGGTGTTTTTGATAAGGAAATAGCATAACAACATGGTTAAAAACTCCAAAAAGTCGATTTTGCATGATATAGCTCCTCCAGAATTAATCAAATGTATACTAGTAACAACAATACAAAAGCTAAATAACAAACCTGAATGTGCTTCTTCAGATTGGATGGTGAATTCTTGAATGCTAAAAGTTTGTGTTTTTTGGGCAAGCACAGGACGCACTGCAGCCGCCACGAATGATTCTTATAGCCAACAACAACGAAAAGTTCTTTCAGGTAAGGCCACGGGTGCCGTGTTTCTTGTCTTTCGGTGTCTGCGGTATCATCCTGCTCACTTTCCTCCATACCGACTCATTCACAGTCACAACAAACGCGGCGTGACTATCCATGTGTTTGACTAGCTTGCTCCCTCTAGCTTCCTGTTTTTCAGCGCTTGTTGGCCCGGGTTTTACGTTGTTTACGTCGTGTTGTCGCTCACCTTTGGAATTTTAAAAGTAACGACCTGATTTTTTTAAATGTAAGGAGTAGAAACTACAGATACTTGTGTTTTAAAAGTAAGGAGTAAAAGTAAAAAGTCGCAAAAAAAAAATACTCAAGTAAAGATACAGATACCTGAAAAATCTACTTAAGTACAGTAACAAAGTACAAGTACTTCGTTACTTCCCACCTCTGCTAGGCCTGTCGTTTTCCCTTGCTTCCCTGTCAGATCGAGAAGCAGGCACTTGCCAGACAGTCACCAGCAACTCGTCCATTGTACATGTGATAGTGTCGACTCAACAATTGCACTTTTGGGTCTTGTTGTTTTGTAATGGGCATTTCACAGGACACTCGCCACTACTTATCTACACTGTGCTGCTTTATTGTTGCTTCTGCCTGTTCTCCTTTATTTTTTGGGCTCCCATGACCGTACCTGACCCCACAATCATGGGCGTCGGACTGGGGGGTAAAGGGTACTGAGTACCCAGGGCCCAAGGCAAGGGCCCTGCATCTCAGTCAAACTACGGTGTTGTTTCACTGGTTAATCAACGGGTCATTCTACAGTAACACCTTACAATGCTGTCCCTTGCCTTTAATGGCTGGTTTTAACCCTGAATCATTTGCTTTTTATTTTAAATTTTAAGGTAGTCATGTTTATAGACTGAACATATTATTTCAAGACAATAATTCATAAATTGATCATGAGGAAACAATATTTAACCTTTTTGGTTCTTTTTAGTCACTTTTATTTTGATGTCCCTTTGGTAACTTCCGTTTTTTTAAATGGATGTAAACTACGTTGAACACAGAATAGGATATAGTTTTTTTTCATGTATCTGTATCTCCATGTTAAATCTATATCACGAGTAATGTTTAAGGTTTGTATTTTTTTTCTTATTCAAAAATAGCTGGAAACAGTGTAATAAAATGCTGTCCCAAGGTTTAAGTCATCTACGTCACGGTGTATCTTGTCTGCCTCCTGGTGGCAGAAAAAATAATTAGGAAGTCACGTGGCCGTGCAAGACGTAAACATGGCATCACATTGCAAGTTGAAGATCACAGAATTGGTAAGTCGTTGCTAATTTCCTTTCCGTTTTTAACTTTTATTTATGAATCACTTGATTCTAGGTTTATAAAGTGTCATCTACGAACGTCACATAACTAGGAGAGTAAATAATTCTAACAAGTACAGAAAGCAGATCTGCAAATAACATGTAAAACCACATCATTTACAAGTGTTTCATCAACTTTGGATGAGCACATATTTTATTAGGAACGTAGAAACATATTTTACGTCATCTACGCCACGCAGCATTAGTGGCGTAGATGACATTTTGGAAGAAATTGTTGCATATAACGTTAATACTAGTACCTACATTCTTAAATCTTAGTCTTTCTCACATGAATATAACAGTATAAATTAATCTTGCCTTTCTTTGCAGGGAGTTCACAAAACTCCTGGTTTTATGGATCTACTTTACGCACGCCAACTCCCGCTCCAAATTCAATCGGCGCCAAACTTTACGCGCCTAGTTTTCAGACCATGCGGAGTGGTCTATGGGAGTGACGCATCATCTTGGCCAGCTGAAATCTCGCTCATGATTGGAGGGCGGAATGACAACAAGTAAGCTCCCTACCATAATAACTGTTACACAGATTAAAGAGCAACGAGTTAGCTTGCTAATACAGTCCGGTTTTGTTGAAGGCGCATTTTTGTTGTTGGCAGTTGCATGCCCCATTACTTCAATGGTCGCTACTGACACGCACTTCACTTGTACAGCTCAATTCCCACGGTAGGTCACATTCATAGTCTGTGTAATATGATAAACTTAAAATACAGCTCTAGATAAAATTAAGAGACCATTGCAACTCTTTTTCTGAAATCAGAATCTCTACATGTTTGACCGCCATTTTAGTCCAGTGTTTGGATCGTGCACCTGAACCAAATTGTTGTTAATGAGAGAAAGTATTTGCCACAGAAAGACTGAAGCAAAAGCATAAAAGCTGTGATTGACTTATGAACTCTTCCTAAGTAACATTAATATGAACTTGTTTCTTGCATTATTTGGGTGCTCAAAATGTTACATTTTGTTTGGTAATTTTCTGCAAACAAATGCTCTAAATGAGAATATGTAATATTATTAGAAGTTGAAAAAAAAAAGACGTATATATCTACCCATAGCAGAGAAAACCCAGAGAGAGGCACGTCATACCAAACGAAAATGGAGACACAACCAAAGATCATCCCGAATAAAAAGAAAAGAAGCAGCAAACTTTGACCATCAAAACACCCATCAAAACCTAATTAGTCCAGTTGAACGAGGACGCAAAAAAAAAAGAAAGGATAGGGCAAAAGCCTATTATCATGTGAAAAACCTAAAAGTAAAACTAGCACTGCAAGAAAGAGCTACAGACAAGTACAAGAAGCGTTATCAACGCATGCGTCAAAAATGGGATGATAACAGAGAATCACCCATATCTAAAACCAAGAAGCTGCTACGTGGAGCCAAGGATGTTTCACCAGAGGTTCGACGCACTCTGCTTTTCCATAATGCCCTTGTATCAGAGTTGAAAGAAAAGTACAAGAACAATCGTGAGCGCCGGACTAAACCTGGTGACAGGACGAATTATAAAGAAATACAAAATGCAAGTTTGACCTTTTCCAGCCACAGTAGAAGGCAAAATACCACTGGGGTTCTCAGATATGAGAGAAAGAAAAGAGTGGATTCATTCACATCTGACCAAAAGATGCTCATCAGAGAATTCTACCAACGGGATGACAACAGCCGACAATTACCGGGTAAAAAAGATACAATTACCCAAGGTAAATCAAAAATGCAGAAGCGCACACTCACAGACAGCATTCAGCTGATACATGAACAATTTCTTTTTGAGCATCCTGATATTAGAATCTAACAGGATGGGGATAAACAGCGCCACAAAGTGTTGGTGGAGAGATGATGTAACTGCATCACCAAAATAACTAGGAAGACTGTGTCTATCAAGCGTTTACTGCAGGTGTCTGAAAAACGGGTTGGTGCATGGGGCCCTTCACAGTTGGGGGGCCCCAGGCAGCTGCCTGCCTTGCCTTATGGCAAGCTACGCCTCTGCTTATGATGATGTATTGTCTATCATCCCAGAACCAAAAAATGTTACTCACCGTCACGTTGACATAGAAAGAGATTTCTGGGATGCCATTTGGGAAAAGTTGGAGTTTTAAAGCAGCAAAAGAGCTGCCTTCATTAGTTGTAACACTGGAAATGTACATAGGAGAGCACCCACTTCTAAGCAGTCATGTGAAATCAGTATACACTCATTTTCACCCTTTTTTTTTTTTTAATTCATGGAATGCATGAATCGTTGCGTGTGCTAATATTATCCACCATTCATTATCAAATAATTTATAATTTGTTCATGCATTAAGTGTGGTGCCATCTAGTGGTGCTACACGTAAAGAGTTACACAAGAAAAAAAAATGTGTAAAATGTATTTTAGGATGGAATCGCTTGGCTTTAAAAATAAAAAAGTTGAATATTACAATTAACGTTTCTTGTCATCTACGTCACAAGAGATAAATTCCTTTATTACAATTAAACAAAATGAATTCAGATTTGTATTTAGGTGTAACTGTTAAGTGATTAACATGAACTTAATCTAGTAAAAGTCTTGAGTGCTTGAGGTCACGATTTATTCAGCAAATTTGAAAGTTGATATGCATAATTCATTCATAAAAGACATTTTGAAGTTCATTTTGTCATTGTGGAGCTTCATTTTCATATTGTGAAAAGTTTAATGAGTGATAAATTAACAACACTAGTGTACCAAGATTTAAGTTTATAGAGTGTCAAAGAGTCTATTTAGCACTTGGTAGAAGGTTGTAATTTTGTCGTGATGTAGATGACATTCGTCATTGTCATACTGGTTAAAAATGTTAAGAAAAATATGAAAATATTGAAATTCAAATTGATTTTTAAATTAATTGATATAGATTATTGTTGACATACATGTGAAATTTAAGAACATTTTGAGCACTTTCTGATTTGATACATTCTTGGCTGGAAAATGTGGAGTTACTGTAGAATGACGCGTTACGGGACAGGCTCTCTGACAACGCTCACTCACTCTCCGCCTGCTTTGCCACATATAACACTAAATTTCAGAGATGATTCAAGACATCTTGAAAGAGAGTGGCATACCAATGGAAGATTGCAGAGGGCAAGGATACGACAATGGGGCAAATATGTCGGGGAAAGTGAAAGGAGTTCAGGCTCAGATTTTGCAAGAAAATCCACTCGCCACATATAGCCCCTGTGCAGTCCATGGAGTCCATGTTGCACAATCCTGTCCTGAGATGTCCACTTTTGGATGCATTAATTGTCTCTACACTTTTTAATGCAAGTTCTGAGAGATGGGCAATCTTAAAAGAGAAAATTGGTCGCTCTCTTCATCGTCTCTCAGAGACTCGCTGGAGTGCCCGCATTGCGGCTGTTCGTGTTGCGGCAACTCATTTGCCTTCAATCATTGAAGCACTGGACAGCATTATTGAAACCTGCAATCTGACCAATGAGGCAAAATATGATGAAATGGTCTTAAAAAATATTTCTCACAGTTTGATGCAGTTGTTCTTACTGTGTGCGTGAAGATCCTGCAGTGCATTGAGAACCAAAATCTTATTCTCCAAACAGGAAATATTTCTTTGGATGTTGAGGCTGCAAACATTAATGCTCTAAAAGAGGAAATGCAAGCACTTTCCAATGAATGGGACAGCCTGCTTACTGAGGCCACACTTGTAGCTCAGGCAATGGAGATCCCACCTCAGTTCAAATGTGAAGACAAGCGAAAGAGGAGAAGAAAACAAATGTATGACGAGACACATCTGATGAAAACACAGAACACGCTTTTTCAGAGTATTTATGCGGCATTGGATTCTGTTATCAGTGCCTTAACAACAAGGTTTCAGACCACAGCATCTGTCTGTGACACATTTGCACCTTTTCTCAAGATGACTGAGATGACAGAAGAACAGATGAAGGTTTCATGCCAAGCTCTAACAAAGCAATATAACAAAGACCTCACAGCCGAATTTGAAAATGAAATGCTTCATTTGAGAGCAATTCATGAGGCCACATTTCCAAACATTCTGTCACCATAGGAGCTGCTAAATGCAATATACAAAATGCAGCTAGAAAGCATTTTTGAGGAAGTGTGCATTGGCTTGAGAATCTTTTGTACACTCCCAGTGACTGTTGCAGGAGGGGAACGTGCTTTCAGTAAACTTAAACTTGTAAAGAACTATTTAAGATCAACAATGTCCCAAGACAGACTGAACAACCTTGCGATACTCTCAATAGAAAGTCAGTTGGCCAGAAAACTGGACTTTAAAGACCTGATCAGCAACTTTGCAAATGCAAAGACCCGTCAGTGGGCATTTGATAAACACTGACTCTAAATTTGTATTTGCACTGCATTGGTGGTTCTCAAACAGTCCTCTGTAGTTCTAGTCTTTTGGGATAATCCCTGTTCATAAATACTGCACTCTTTATTTAGTCCATGTTTGAACCTGGTAGTCCTGTTGTCAACCTGGTTTAGATCTGGTGTTGTTTGAAAAAAAAAAAAAGAGCCTTGTTTATTGTGGCATATACAGGTTAAGTTCATTCCCTACATGGTGGTAATAAAACATTGTCAACAAGAGTATGATATTTTTGCCAAAAGATATGACTCAGAATGAATATTATCCTAATGAAAATGGGTTATTATCAAACTCGGCCAGTCCGCGCTCCAGGCCCGGGACAGAACCTGCCGCTCAAGTTTTTCCTCCAGCTTTTCTTCCTGTGGTCGTTCCTCCTGATGTTCTGGAGCCAGTTCCTGCCACCACTATTGCCGCCCCACTGGAGAACCCCACTGTTATATATTTGTCCCGATTTTCCACGCGTTTGTGAAAATAAATAAATATAAAGGGACAGTAAGAAGTGCGCCTTTCCCGCACTTCTTACTGTCCCTGAATGCATCTCCCACGCTGCCTTACGCACTTACCCAAAACAACAACGCGGGGTTACAGCAGCTATAACATGGATAAGTGTTAAGACTTATTTACGACTTTTAAGAGGGTTAAACGGACACGCACATCCCAGGTCAGTTTAGTGACGTGCAAGAGTTCAATAGTACGTGAGATGAAAGGATAAAACTGATTAGGTATGATTTACGAGTTCTTGGGTGATTGATTGTTCCGTTAAAAAACAAGTGTTCCGGCTGAAGGAAATTTGAATCCACACATTTTATTGAAAAAAATTCTTTCTGAGAATACAATTCAGTACACAAGTATTCAGTTTCAACTTAACCCCTACATGTACCTCTTAACCCCTACATGACCTAAGCACATTTTCTCCAGTTTGACTAAAACTGACTGAAATCTAAATGTTGGTCGACTCCTAAAACTAAATCAAAAGTAAAAGAAGGGGGGAAAAAAACATGTGAACTTCAGTGACACAGTTTGAAAGAGCCTCATCTGAAGGAAAGACTTCATAATTTGGTTAAAAGCTAAAATAATAGATTTATCAGTATGCCCCTTTAAACGATATATTTGTTGACATGTCTCTCAGCACTCGCTTGCAGACTGAACAGCTGTGAGGAGGTTCTACAGGAGGAGCCTCTCAGTCCAGCAGAGAAACGGAGGAGTCTAAAGAACTGAGCCTAAACCCAGGGAGCAGAGGCTCAGTGAAGGTGGTGTTGAAGGTGTGGAGGTTGATCAGTCGCTCAGAGGAGACTGAGTAGAAGGACAGAGAGCCGGCAGCACAGTCCACATACACCGCTACTGTCCCAGAGGAGGAGCCGTGCTGAGGGAGGAGGGTTTGTTTGTTTTCATATCGAACATACAAACCACGTTCAGAGCAGTCCAGACTCCAGGACTGACCATTCCATCCAAACCCACTGTCAGCACCGACTCCTTTCCTGCTGATTCCTCTGTAAGACACTGATATATAAACATCTCCACTCCACTGGACCTCCCAGTAACAGCGCCCAGTCAGACAAGTGTCACATAAAAGCTGATGCCAGAACTCAAATCTGTCCTGATGATCTGGATACGGCTGCTTCTTGCTCACACGTGTCGCCTTCTTGTTGTTGTTGGACAGTTTGAGTTCTCTGTGAGCCGTGTTTGGATCCAGAGAGAACGGACAGAAATCTGAAGGAGAGAAGACACAGTGAGTCTCCTGTCACCCTCTACATGTGGAGACCGAGCTTTGACATGAGCTTTTTGTATTCTAATGTGACTGGAGGATATGTGTCTGCCAGAGGTGGGAGTAAGTCCCAAGTAAGTCCAAGTCCATATGGTTGCGTTCATGTGACATCACAACATTCTAAAGAGCCGATAGTTTAAAATTGAGGGCAACTGAAAATTCCATGACAGTTACCATAGTTAGCCCCTGCACTCCACCTGACATTATGACATCATCACATTCTAAATCGTGAACGCAACCTATTGGTCATGGGGTCAAGTCTCCTCAAGACACACACGTCAGAGTTAGGCTTAACTTTCACTGTGGAACGGTTATTACTGCTTCTCAAAATATTAATAATCTACTTGAAATATGCTACTTGAGTCATCCACCTCTGGTGTCTGCTGCAGAAGCTGCTGTCCTGTGGCCAGTGTCTGTGTGAGATCTGCTGTAGCTAGGGTTGCCAACCGTCCCTTGAAATACGGAATCGTCCCGTATTTTTTAAAATAAAGGTGCGTCCCGTATTGAATCAATAAGGGACGGCTTTGTATTTCGAGGATCCTCCCTTTCTCCTCGTCATAATATAACAGATCCATGCCTGTCACTCACTAAATCTGTGCTGGACAGAAGTCACTCTTCAGAGAGAGACTGGAGAAATAATCATAAGATCAGCAGCAGCTCAGTCCGCTCCCCATGCGCGCAGGTTTAATGCGTCTCAATATAACAGCAGCATTTATCACGAAATCATCAACTTTACGGACATAAACTAACCCATGAAATAAGTCTACTCTGCCCAAGCTTTAGCCCGCTTTTTATTCCACATCAATCGGCCTCATATTTTCGGTTTTAGAGACTGATTTGGGAAGCATAATGAAAAGAAATGGCGGTGCGGGCAGTGCAGAGGGGCGCGGGGTTACAGCACGATGTGGCCTTTTCCACACAATCTTTGAATCTGATCCTCTGAATCTGCCTGGTTTAAAAGCAACAAAAACGTCTGGAATCCTGGTTAAAGTTGAGTCTTTAGAGTCGTCTGGAGCCTGTGTCTCCTCTCAGCTCAGCACGATGAGCAGCTGAGCTGAGACGGAGGAGGAACAGGGGCGGAGCTGACATGGGCAGCAGAGGGACTGGGGCCCCACAGAGAAACACTAACACAGGATTTTGACAGTACATAAAAAAACAATACATAAATAGAATAAATAATAAAAGTAGTCTAATTGCAGCTATAAAAATCAGTGTTGCTTTTCTTTTCTTTTTTAGGAAAGTAATCATAATGTAGATGGTTCTGATTTCATCACTGTATAAGGTTAATTTAAACAGCAGATGTTTGCTTAAAATGCACCAGATTGCACAAAATTATATCTGATGAATTAAAAATGTCCTGGGGAGGACTGGCTGTTGCTCTAACTTTCATAGAGTATTTCAAACAAGAACACACATAAAGAAGAGTTATTTTGTAAAATGGTTTAAAACTTATTTCTAAAATAAATACATTTAAAGTAATATAAAACACCTTCTGTTACATGTAATCTATACACAGCCTATCGGCCTAATGTAGCGTTCTGAGTCGTCTAGATTAGAGTTCCACCACCTCCCAAAGTCCACTTTAACCACTGCTAATAAGCATGCAATACCTAACCTTATAGAAAGAAAGTGTTCAACCGGTAAACTATATAATATATAACATAAATAAATAAAAGATCCAACATAGTTTGAATCCATATATGTTAAAAACCTGGTTACAGAAATAAAAGAAATAATCTGTAATTACAAATCACAAGCTCTAAAGAAGAAGATCTTTATTTATATAGCACCTTTCACAGACATGGTCACAAAGCACTTTACATGAGAGTATTTTACATTCACTCCATACTCGGTGGTGGTAAGCTATGTTCGTAGCTTCAGTTTCCCCTGGGGGAGACTGACAGAAGCGCTGTCGCGACTGCACACATCTGCGCCAACGGTCCCTCTGACCACCACCATACATTCACTCACACACATCATTCATCCTGGCCTATTGTACATGTTTTTGGTGGTAGGGGAAACCTACGCAGACACGGGGAGAACATGCAAACTCCACACAGAAAGGCCCCGTCCAGGTGGGAATCGAACCCGGGACCTTCTAGCTGTGAAGCACGAGCGCTAACCGCTGTACTACCATGCCGTCTGTTGATGTCGTTGATGTCGCTGTCGCCCCTCACCCCGGTCGCCGAAAAGTGTCCCTTATTTTTCTGTTCTCAAGTTGGCAACCCTAGCTGTAGCTCTAGTGATGAGGACTGACAGAGACACAACTCAGAGAAACAGGGCCTGCTTTAAACCAATAATAATCTCCACAATAATAAGAATTAGTAGCAATAATACCGAAATCTTAGATTTCCGTATTATTGCTACTACCTTTATGTTTTTGTTTGTTTTTTAAGGGGCCTTAGTTTTTGAATTTTGGAATTAAATATTATGGCAATTGCACACATTTCTTTTTTTTTTAGGAGGCGCCAACGTGCCCTCTTGGTACCTGACAAAGTGTGATAATTGCTCCAGAGCAAAAAATCCCTTCAATTGTAAACCACCTTGGTTCTCTGGGCTCCTCGGTTCAGTCGAGCATCAGAAATCTTGGTGTTTGGTTTGACCAGTCTCTGTCTCTTGACAGCCACTCGAGACACTTGGCCAAAAACTGTTTTTTCCATTTGAGAAACATTGCCAAGTTGAGGCCAATTTTATCCAAATCTGATCTAGAATTGGTGATTCATGCTTTTATCTCGTCTCGTTTGGATTATTGTAACTCCCTTTTTACTTGTTTTAAAGAGGGGGTATTATGCTTTTTTCAATCACATAGCACCAGTCTATAGCATACTACAATGATAACGTAACCTTCTGTTGGTCTGTATATGCAGTAAATTAAAATAACTGCCTTGAATAAAATTGCTCTCTCAAAATGGCTGTACTGAACGTCTTGAAATAGGCCTCTGTCTCTTTAAGAAGCTTTCCGACACGCCCCCTTCAGCACACTGCTGTGGCATCTAAACAACACTACTGTGCGGGGAGGGGGCTCTGCTGAGCTGAGGAGCAGTGGTTGGTGGCTTGGCTGGTGACGAAAGGTCCAGAGGCGTCTCCAGGAGGTGGGGGCGTTCCTAGGAGGACTGAGGCATAGCTACACCTAAAATGGCTGCCGTCTAAGTTTTTACTGATTACTCAAAAATATGTGAATGAGCCAAGGCAACACTCCAGGCATGTGTTTAATGAGGGAATGACATAATAACATGATATAAAGCTTTATTTTACATAATACCCCCCTTTTAACAAATCTGCTTTGAATCGTCTTCAAATGGTTTAAAATGCTGCATTACGGCTTTTAACAGGCTCTAGCAGACGGTCACACATTACTCCCATTTTATCCTCTCTGCACTGGCTTCCCATCAAATTTCGAATTGAATTCAAAATTTTAGTTTTGACTTTTAGAGCGCTGCATGGTCAGGCTCCCAAATACGTGTCCGACCTGTTGTGCCCTTACTCCTCCGGTCGCACCCTTAGGTCTTCGGGCAAGAACCTCCTCACTGTCCCAAGGACCCACTTTAAAACCAGAGGTGACCTGTCCTTTGAAGCTGTTGCTCCTAAACTGTGGAATGACCTTCCTCTGTCGCTACGTGTGACCGACACTGTCGATTCCTTTAAAAAACAGTTGAAGACATGGCTGTTTGGACGAGCTTTTAGTTGAAAAGGCTGTGATTGTTTTAATTCATTTGTTTTAATACATTTCTCTGTAACGTTTGTTATTTTGTGCCCCTGTGAAGCACTTTGTGATTTTATCTGTGAAAGGTGCTATATAAATAAAGTTTCTTCTTCTTCTTCTTCTAAGGGTGTTTTTGGACAATCAGTTTTAGTAAACCTTGTACACAGAAATAGTATGAATTTGTATCGCTATATGTGCAAAAAGAAGCAGTAAAAATGAATCTGCACTGCGTAAAAGTTTGGATAACTTTTGACTCTGCACTCATCATTTTCACTAAGTGTTACCTCAGACAGAAAAATCACAAGGCGCTGAATTACGCTATTTTTAACATTTTCCCATAGGTTGTGTTCATGTGACATCATAAAGAGCCTATAGTTTAAAACTGGGTGGAGCAGCTGAGAATTTCATGACGGTAACTATGGCAACTGTCAAAATGCACTTTTTTATTGCTAATTTCTCTGTAATTCCTGTGCCAATGTTCAAAGTTATCTCTTCCAGCACAAATGAACTATGGTCTGATTATTTCCTCCTAAAAGCGTCTAAAAGTGGAGACAATATTAAAAACATGAGCGTGATGTTGGTCAGTAGAAAGGATTTCAGCCATAAGAATAATATGACAGGTTTGTGAATCCAATCACTGTCAAATAATGATCAGGGAAAACATTTGGACATTTTCTTTTTAGAAATAAAAAAAAACTTTCCCATAGAGTTGTATTGGCACCTGCTCCGACTGAAACAGAGTTATACATGAATGCAACCTATTAGAATATTAGGAACTGGCTTCATGTGACTTTTTTTGATCAAAACGACCAAATGGTCTTAGGAGGACTCATTTTCCCATGATGAATTGTGTCTCCTACAGTTTAAATCAGTCTTGTATTATTTGAAATGGTTTAAAATCAACACTCACACTTCCCGAGTCCTGGTGTTAACCACTCAGCTCCAGCAGGCTCCAGTCTGAAGGAAACAACACATCAGTTTGTACCAGAAACACAGCAGCTCCATAAGAAGCTCATGTACAAACATGTTATTGATGTTCAAACTCAAATGTGTTCATTTCCCATAGTAAAGCAGGTGTGAATAGCTGCTCTCCTTCTGGACCTTCTCCAAACTCAAGGTTCAGAAAAACGAGTATTGGCCTTTAACTCCTCTGTCACTCACTGCTCTCAGTGGACAGTGTTGACCTGCTCCTGTGGCTCTGTCTGCACTTTACTCTCATCATGAGGATGTTGTCACATGTTTTTCAAGGATCTGTATCCTGCTATTTTAGCCATTCCAAAGTAAAGTATAGGCATTTATATGATATATTGTACCTCTATCACTATGGAGTATTCATTTTTGAGAGTATTCATTTCTGAGAGAAGTATTTTTGGGGGTATTTCCCTACCCGGAAGACAAGACGCTTCGATTCAGTTAACTCCGCCCCTCTCTCCGCTCATTCCACATTCACAGTATTATAAATATAAACATTGCTGCAAAAAGTGAAGTTACTTCACATAATGCAGTTATAAGGAGTTGACATGTGCAACACAGTTTCATAAATGGCTAACACACACGCTAACACACACACGCTAACACACACGCTAACACGTGTTTTGATTGACTCACCGCTCAGCTGGCCTCCCCATCGGGTTATGGGATCGCATTGGTTATAAAAGTTAATCCACTTTGATTCTGGCCAAGGTTCACCAAGCATCCATCAGGTTGGTTGATAAAGTCGCTGAATCCCAGAAAGAAATTCCAACTTCTGGCGAGTGCACTCTTCTTTAGGAAGGTTGAATAGTCCTGTTCCTCTCGTAGCCAAAACAAGGATCTAATAGAGCCAAATGCGCATCCGTGACATTATCGTAAGCAAAATGAACAGGCGGTGTCCAGAGTAGGTTAGAAAGAGCTCCGTCTTCACAAACAATGCACCCTCCGGCCGCAGGAGCGCTTGCTTACTGTCCCGGGACAGCACAGACGGTCGGAGAGGTTTTTTTTTTTTTTTTTTTTTTTTTTTCTTTATTGCTCTCTTACAACAACAACAACAACAAAAAAAGCTGTTTTATAAATAAAAATCAGGCCGAAAGGCCTTACATTACAGACGTCTAGCACTTCCGTTCCGCTGTGACGACACAACTGAACAGCTCAGTGGTTTACCAGGAGAGGGCGGAGCAGCTGCTCAGAGAGCAGGATTCAGGAGGATTACTTAGAGCTGCGTGAATGAAGCCAAAAACCGCTCTGGGGTGTTTTTGATAAGGAAATAGCAAAACAACATGGTTAAAAACTCCAAAAAGTCGATTTTGCATGATATAGGACCTTTAAAGATGACTTTAGTCCATAGACTTGATTAGACAGGAGAGTTGAGTGTGAAAGGGGCTGAAGTGTAGATCCATCCTCTTTGTTTTATGTTTATTTGGTCGGGACAGTGCATGTTAATGAACAAGCCACACCGGATTGTAGCCTTGGGCTAATTTCCATCCGTCGTCCCCCATGCACACTCTCAAACACACTCTCATTCATCCTGGCCTATTGTACATGTTTTTAGTGGTAGGGGAAAGCGGAGTACCCGGAGGAAACCTACGCAGACACGGGGAGAACATGCAAACTCCACACAGAAAGGCCCCGGCCTTGGTGGGAATCGAACCCGGGACCTTCTAGCTGTGAAGCACGAGCGCTAACCGCTGTACTGATGGGCTGATCTAGACGTTTCGTGGACAGTAGGTGTGTCTTCACCTGAGAGTGTGCAGGGAGCAGTGGGGCTCCTCCTGTAGAGCAGACAGCTGTTTTACTCCTGTGGCTCCTGGATGGTTGAAGCTCAGATCCAGATGTGTCAGGTGGGAGGGGTTGGACCTCAGAGCTGAGGCCAGAGCAGCACAGCCTTCCTCTGAGATCATACACCCTGAGAGGCTGAACAACAGGTTCAACAGAGTCATACACATGTCAAACTCACAGAGATGAAGAGTAAACCCTCTGACCTGAGCTGCTGCAGTTTACACTGAAGACTCTTCAGTCCAACAGACAACATCTTCAGCCCTGAGTCCTTCAGGTCGTTGTTACTGAGGTCCAGAACTGTCAAACAAGAGGAGCTGAGGACTGAGGACAGAGCTTCACAGCTGCTCTCTGACAGGTTACAGATGCTCAGTCTGGAGAGAGAAGACAGTGATCATTACAGGACACACTCACCAAAGGAAAGTTCACAGACTGAAAGGACAGAGGCTGAAGACATTTACACAAACATCAGACATAAATCAGTCTTAAGGTGAACTTTGAGTTTAACTGAAGTGAACTTCATGTAAATCACCTACAGTATTCACCTTATTTAGGAAGTCTAACTTTTGATACGTTGTTGATGTAATGTGACATTTCAGACACACACTCAGTAAATACTGTATAGTGTTGAGCTTTGTTTCTTTATAGATCCTCACAGCCAAACCATCGCTGTGTGATCAGCCTGCGGCCACACAAACATATTTCCTTTGAGCTTTTTTGTGAGTTGTCAACACACTATGACAACTATGGGAATCCCTGCATCCCTGCAATCTTTGTGCTCACACAAAGGGGAAATGCTTTAAAGCTGGGGTACCTGATTCTATGGTGTTGTAGAATACATGTATTTTTGCCACCTCAGAGTAAGTTGTAAACACAGCAAAACACAGACCTTGTTGTATTGTCTTCACCTAAAGTTTCACTGAGCAATGGATGATAGAAGTCTAACCTAAATTAGTTGACTTTATCATGGGGTGGCCGCCCCTGCTTCACTTTGTCACCACTCAATGCTGTATATGTATGTGAAATGTGCATGTAATTACATTCCCTGAACAATTTGAATACACAGGAGGGACTGTGAGAGCTAGAAACAAGTTTGGGCCAAAACAAAAAATGTCACTGTTTGAACAGGAAAAACCAGGTACCCCAGCTTTAACAGCAAAAGTTGGCCGGACACATCAAGGGAGGATTTGCAGTCTCTAAAATGTTTGTGCTTATGAACGATATGAGTTGAATGATTCTCTGTTCTGGAGCCTTGGTGATTGGGCTATTGTCTGACAGACAAATGCTGCGTGCACCTCTGGGTTGCCTCTTTTCCTTGTGTGCGTCTCGTTTTCTGCTCTGCCCACTGTCCAAAGATGAGCGGGGGAAAGAAGATATGCACAGCTCAGTTTTACAAATAATACAATATAGGGTGTGCAATTAATCGAAATTCGATTACGATTTTGATAACTACACTACACGATTACAAAAATAATGTTGTAATCCTGACAAAACGATTATTAAGGATGGTCCCGTCCAGCATAACGTCTCTACAGCGCAGTCCTTTTGCTGCACAAACTACATCCTGGATGCCAACAAAGAAAACATATTGACACTTTTCAAATTGTCCAAATTGTATATTTTGCATTGTTTTGTAACAGCTATTTGAGCTATTTTCTTTTCCCCCAAAGCCTCTTTGGTTAAAACGGTTGAACAATGCAAAAGAAAAGTAGGAATCTAAATTATCTGGTATATTTTTCTGTTCATACAGTATTGGGCGGTACAGTGGCGCAGCAATTAGCACTCGAACTTTACAGCTAATGTGTAACAGTAGACTTGACTGACATCAAATAAGGAAAAATGTGGAGGTTCAAACTGAAAGCCAAAGCCCTGCTGAGCGAGCGAGTTACGGCCTTCACCTGAGATCTCAGGTGAACGGTTTGACGAAACGACATTGAGGTGTTCTAGTCACAATTTTATACAATAAACTCTTTAACCAATAGTTACAATAATTTTCTTTATTTATTTGGGAATATAATATTTGGAGGATAAAAGTGCATGAAAAGAACGTCCAAACCTGAGCTGCTGCAGTTTACAGTGAGGACTCTTCAGTCCAACAGACAACATCTTCAGTCCTGAGTCCTTCAGGTCGTTGTTACTGAGATCCAGGACGGTCAGACAAGAGGAGCTGAGGACCGAGGACAGAGCTTCACAGCTTCTCTCTGACAGGTTACAGATGCTCAGTCTGAAGAGAACACACTGTTTTAGGAGAAGTCTAATATAAGCAGAGTTATCGCTTATACTCACAGAGCTTTGTTGGAGGCTTTGACCACTGGCAGCAGCCTCAGCAGAGCCTCCTCTGAAGCACAGTATTTCTGCAGCTCAAACTGCTCCAGATCTTCTTCTGATGACAGTAAGATGAGGGCCAGAGCTGACCACTGAGCAGGAGACAGTCCACCTTCAGACAGACGTCCTGAGCTCAGGTACCACTGGACCTGATCCACCAGAGAACCATCATTCAGTTCATTCAGACAGTGGAGCAGGCTGATGCTTCTCTCTGCAGACACTTCCTCACTCAGCTTCTGTTTGATGTACTCAGCTGTTTTCTGATTGGTTTCAGAGCTACTTCCTGTCTGTTTCAGCAGACCTTGGAGAAGGCTCTGATTGGTTGGCAATGAAAGACCCAGGAGGAAGCGCAGGAACAAGTCCAGGTGTCCGTTTGGACTCTCTAAGGCCTGGTCCACAGCCGTCTGGTGCAGATGTGTCAGTTCAGGTTTGACTCTGAGAAAAGTGGACTTCTGTATTTTTGTAGAGAGAAGGTTGACTTCAGTGTCGACGAAGGTCTGATGGACATGGAGCGCCGCCAGAAACTCCTGCACACTCAGATGGATGAAGCAGTAGACTGTGTCCTCATACAGGCCGGGCTCCTCTCTAAAGACCTGTGTGAAGACTCCGGAGTAACGAGCGATCTCTGCAGCGTCCAGCCCACACTCGCTCAGGTCACTCTCGTAGAAGATCAGCCTTCCTTTCTGCAGCTGCTCAAAGGCCAGTTTTCCCAGAGACCGCACCATCTTCCTGGTCTCTGGAGTCCAGTGAGGGTCTGTTCCTTTCGACCATGATACTTGATGTTCTTGACTTTGGCCTGCACCACTAGGAAGTGGACGTACATCTCAGTCAGAGTCTTGGGCAGGTCTTGTTTCTCTGTTTGCTCCAGAAGCTTCTGTAAAACGACAGAGAGGATCCAGCAGAAGACTGGGATGTAGCTCATGATGTACAGACTGCGGATGCTCTTGATGTGGGAGATGATGGCCGTGGCTTGCTGATCGTCTTTGAACCTCTTCCTGAAGTACAGCTCCTTCTGTGGTTCCCTGAACCCTTGCACCTCTGTCACCATGGAGACGCACTCAGCAGGGATCTGATTGGCCGCCGCAGGGCGTGTGGTTATCCAGATGCGAGCGGAGGGAAGCAGGCTCCCCATGATGAGGTTCACCAGCAGCTCCTCCACTGAGGCGCTCTCTGTGTCCGTCAGGACCCGAGTCCGGCTGAAATCCAGAGGAAGTCTGCACTCATCCAGACCGTCAAAGATGAAGAGCACCTTGAGCTGCTGGAAGCTGCTGAGGCCTTTGGTTTCTTTGAAGAAGCGGTGCACTAGTCCCACTAAGCTGTACTCTGAGCCTCGGAGCACATTGAGTGCTCTGAAAGTGAAGGGGAGCAGCAGCTGGACGTCCTGGTTGGTGTTGCCTTCAGCCCAGTCCAGACTGAACTTCTGAGTCAGAACTGTTTTCCCCACGCCGGCCACGCCCATCGTCAGCACCGCTCTGATTGGCTCTCCTGTCTCTGTGGCGCCTCTGAAAATGTCCTGGCAGTGAATGGTGGTCTCTTGGGCTGATTTCCTGGTATGTTTCTCCATCTGTCCGACCTCATGCTCCCCCTCCTGCTCAGTGTCTGCCACAGTGATGTACAGCTCGGCGAATCCATCCTGAAACAGCCTTCTGGGACCTTTTGTGGAGAGACTCTCGATCAAGAACTTAAACCTGGACTTCAGCGTTGGTTTGAGGAGATTCTGACTCTCTGCTATCATCGCTGTGAACAAACAAACAAGATGAGAGAGGCCCACAGAGCTGGGTGAACACTGGTGCAGAGAGAGCTTGCTCCTCTCCTCGCTGGCCGGACAACATGCCCAGGTGTAGTGGTCTGTGTTTAGACTGTAATTCAGGGAATAAAACAATGATTTTGATTTTAATAGAACAAGTCTCCATCTTCTCTCCATATAAAAGAATACGGCAATAGTATACATTATTGTCCCCATAGGGAAATTTGTCCTCTACATTTAACCCATCCTTCGACGCCACTGAGGCACCCTGTAAGGAGCAGTGATCGACGGCAGTGCCCGGGGATCCATCTCCATGATGTCATGATGGCATCAGCCAGTAGTTACTCTGGGGACATTACAGGTGTTGATGGGATGATTGGGAGGGTCTTTCGTCTCCCCCTGGTGTCTCTGGCCATCAGCCAGGCTGATGGCCAGAATCACCTGGCTGGAGGATTCACCTATTGCACATGTTTTTAGTGTTTTTGCGTGACTGAGGCAATCAAACTGTGCTCAGGTCCAGCTCAGTTCCAGACTTTGGCCCGCCTGCAGGAGGTGGGCTAGAGCACAGCACAGTTGCTCATGTATGCGCAAACGCACGGATAAGATGAGGGGAAAAAAGGCAAATATGACATCATTTCCCACAAAACCCCCACAATTAAGGCGATGTGAAAACGTTGCTTTTTCATGCTGTGGGCAATGTGGACATTTTTAGGTAGTTTTCTCTCTTAACATCTTTCATGCCAGAGTATAACAAAGACAAAACGCTGTAATCTGAATATGTTCATTTCATTTCTGGGAGAACCTCGTCGGCAAAATGTGACAGGAATATACATTACAAAACTTTAGGGGTGGTTATCTCAAAATAAGGTTTGTGTTTCTCTCATGCTACGACCTCACTACTTTAGCTACTCCTACAGACTCCAAACTTTCCATTCTGAGATGTTACAATATGCTCTACTTCAGACATGATTTCTACTTTATATTCCACCCGGCCCGCAGATAAATTGTATTAAAGACCATAGAACTACATTTCCCATAAGCCCCTTTCCCCAGCGCTGTAGCGATGTTAATGCTGACAGGGAGGAGAAGATGCAGGGGTTTCCCACTCTTAAAACTTTTTTTCAACAAACTGAGGACGAGGAGTGAAACTTTCTTAAGTTAATCATGTGCCAGTAAAGTTTAGAGCCGCATGACACTGCAAGGTGAACATCGCAACTTGCAAGTTCAGATACTGTCTCTTATAAGAATATCTAAATATGTACGTAAAAGCGTCAGGTCGTAACTGTGAAGTGAGGAGATGTGGTAAGTGTCTCATGTGATGCATCTTACAACTACTTCTCCCTCCTTCTCTTCATCTCTCTCCCAGAGCATCATAAAGCACTCATTTGCTCACAACATCGAGCACAAAGTTAAGTTACGAACAGACAGGACACTGTTCAGCACGTTTCTGCACTGGTGTGTCCTGTTTTGGAGGAAATATTTAAGGCGAGTTAAGTAGAACCACTGTCACAGTAACAAAGGGATGAAAAGTCCAGTCTGATGTAGGTCACTGTGTCATTATTTAGTAACACATGAATTATTAATGAGGTTATTACAAAAAGACAAATTGTCTGAGTTTGTGCCCTTTGATTTGGAATTTGTACCTTTTAAAATACACAACAAATAGTAGCCTTATAAAAACCCCAGGAAGCTTAAAAATGTGGCTGGGTAATGTTCAAGGCATATCAAATAATAAAAAATAGCCAAATTAATATTTAGTCAAATATTCTATCAAAAGAGGTTTTGTCTGTTTCGGCCCCGTCCAACACAACCGTTACATTTTTGGCCCCCGCTCCAAATGAGTTTGACATCCCTGTTCAAAGCTGTGTGTTTCAATTTCCTTTTTATTTCGTTACTTTTTCACTGTGTATGTCATGTCACTCTGGACCCACCTATTTTGGTCTATGTCCTGACAGCCAGAATCAAAGATCATCGGGATCGTTGTGCTGTGGGAGTTGCACACTGTTGTTCATTGTCCACTATTGGCTCCCTGCCAAAATCAAGTAATTATAACACTTTTGTTGCAATTGATAAGGCTGAACATAATCATGCAAATTTGCATGAAATTTGTCATGTATTTGTAACTCAAAATAAACTTCAATCAATACATAATCCTGTCAAGTGCGATACATTTACAATCTTGTTTAGTGATTAGTAGTTAATACTTTAAATACTATATTTTGATATTTGGCAACATTTCTCTAAAATGAAAATGTTTTCAATTAAAAATACACCAAATTCAAATTCCATGTTGGGAACCACTGAGCTATAGCCTGGTTTTACCATACCCTCGTACTCATTTCGTTTCGTACAGAGGTTCTGGATTTCACAATCGAGCTCCGTTATCAGGTGGGAGGGGTGAACTCCTTTGAAACGATTGGATCTGATTTTCGCTAGCGTTTGGTTGTGACGTATGTAATGCGCCCGTGTTGAGTGAAGCAGCTATCATAGCTCTATCATAACTCTATCATAACTCTATCATAGCTCTATCATAACTCTATCATAACTCTATCATAACTCCATCATAACTCTATCATAACTCTATCATAGCTCTATCATAACTCTATCATAAGCTCTATCATAGCTCTATCATAACTCTATCATAACTCTATCATAACTCTATCATAGCTCTATCATAACTCTATCATAGCTCTATCATAGCTCTATCATAGCTCTATCATAGCTCTATCATAGGCAAGGCAAGGCAAGGCAAGTTTATTTGTAGAGCACAATTCATACACAAGGCAATTCAAAGTGCTTCACAGTTGCAGAAAGAGAAATTACAAGAAAACAGATAAAATCAATCAATAAAACATCAACATAAAGTTAATCAATGACAGTAAAAGGCAAGAGTGCAAATAAAATACTTTCAGTTTTCATATGCACGGGTAAAAAGAGCTGTTTTCAGCCTGGATTTGAACATTGTCAGAGTTGAGGCCTGTCTCACATCCTCATGAAGACTGTTCCAGATTTTAGCTGCATGAAACTGAAACGCAGCCTCACCGTGTTTATTATTGACTCTGGGAACCACCAGGAGACCCCTCCCTGAAGTTCTCAGGGCCCGAGATGGTTCATACGGCTCTAACATGTCAGAGATGTACTTTGGTGCTAAACCATGAAAAGACTTGTACACAAGCAGAGCTGTTTTAAATTCTATTCTCTGAGTGACAGGAAGCCAGTGCAGAGACCGGAGCACTGGACTAATGTGGTCGTATTTCCTGGTTCTTGTCAGGACTCGAGCAGCAGCGTTCTGGATGTTCTGCAGCTGTCTAACAGCTCGTTTAGAAAGGCCAGTGAGCAGGCCGTTACAGTAGTCTAACCTGCTGGAGACAAATGCATGGATGAGTCTCTCTAAGTCTGGTTTTGACACTATTCCTCTGATCTTAGCAATGTTTTTCAGATGGTAAAAAGCTGATGACGTTATTGCTTTGATGTGGCTGTTTAAGTTCAGGTCTGAGTCCATGATTACTCCTAGATTTCTAACCTGATTTTTTGGTTTCAGAGCGAGAGACTCAAGGTGACTGATAACACTTTGTCTTTGTGTCTGTGGGCCAAAGACAATGATCTCAGTTTTGTCTGAGTTTAGTTGGAGAAAGTTGTTTTGCATCCACAAACTGATCTGTTCGATGCAGTGACAGAGTGTATCTACAGGCCCATGTTCACCTGCCGTCAGTGACACATAGATCTGAGTGTCATCTGCGTAGTTGTGGTACGACACATTGTTGCTGTTTATTAGCTGACCCAATGGAAGCATGTACAAGTTGAATAAGAGGGGTCCCAAGATTGACCCCTGGGGACTCCACAGGTCATGGAAATTTTGTCTGAGACACAGTTGCCAATTTCGACAAAGTACGTCCTATCCTCGAGATAGGACTTGAACCAGTTTAGAGCAGTACCAGAGATTCCCACCCAGTTTTCTAACCTGTGAAGTAAGATCCTGTGGTCCACTGTGTCAAAGGCAGCGCTCAGGTCCAGCAGAACTAAAACTGAGACCTTACCTGCGTTTGTGTTCATACGAATATCATTTGTCACCTTGATCAGAGCTGTCTCAGTGCTGTGGTGGGCCTAAATCCTGACTGGAAAGTATCAAACACATTGTTAGATAGGAGAAAGTAAGTGAGCTGTTGATATATTACTTTCTCTAGGACTTTTCCTAAGAACGGTAGGTTTGATATGGGCCGGTAGTTGTTCAGTACCTTGGGATCAAGGCTGCTCTTCTTTAGAAGAGGCTTAATGACTGCGGTTTTCAAGGCCTTTGGAAATGCTCCAGTCTCAAATGAGATGTTAACTAACTGAACAAGTTGTGGTAACAAGCTGGTCAGCACAGACTTCAGAAATCTAGTGGGTAATTCATCAAGGCAGCATGTACATGAACTCAGACCGGAGATAACCTCTTCGATTGTTTTGTCAGTAACAGGAGTGAAATGTGTCAGCTCAAGGTGTCTAGCTGGTGGCAGGGTTGCTATTTGTGTTGTGGAAATTATGGCATTTTTAATGCCTTGGACTTTGTCATGAAAAAATATTGCAAACTCATTGCACTTAGATGTAGAGATTAGTTCTAAGGGCAGTGAAACTGGAGGGTTAGTTAATCTGTTTACTGTGGAAAACAGAACACGAGGATTGTTTCTGCAGTTTGCGATGATTTTAGAGAAGTATTTCTCCCTTTCTCCACGCAAAATCTGGTTGAACTCACAAAGCACTTCTTTGTATCTTAGCTCTATCATAGCTCTATCATAGCTCTATCATAACTCTATCATAACTCTATCATAGCTCTATCATAACTCTATCATAACTCTATCATAGCTCTATCATAGCTCTATCATAACTCTATCATAACTCTATCATAGCTCTATCATAACTCTATCATAGCTCTATCATAGCTCTATCATAGCTCTATCATAACTCTATCATACTCTATCATATCTATCATACTCTATCATACTCTATCATAATCTATCATAACTTATCATAGCTCTATCATAGCTCTATCATAGCTCTATCATAACTCTATCATAACTCTATCATAGCTCTATCATAGCTCTATCATAGCTCTATCATAACTCTATAAACATCATAACTCTATCATAGCTATCATAGCTCCTATCATAACCATATAGCTCTATCATAACTCTATCATAACTCTATCATAACTCTATCATAGCTCTATCATAGCTCTATCATAGCTCTATCATAGCTCTATCATAGCTCTATCATAGCTCTATCATAGCTCTATCATAACTCTATCATAACTCATATCTATCATAGCTCTATCATAACTCTATCATAACTCTATCATAGCTCTATCATAGCTCTATCATAGCTCTATCATACTCTATCATAGCTCTATCATAGCTCTATCATAGCTCTATCATAACTCTATCATACTCTATCATAGCTCTATCATAGCTCTATCATAGCTCTATCATAACTCTATCATAGCTCTATCATAGCTCTATCATAGCTCTATCATAACTCTATCATAACTCTATCATAGCTCTATCATAGCTCTATCATAACTCTATCATAGCTCTATCATAGCTCTATCATAGCTCTATCATAGCTCTATCATAACTCTATCATAACTCTATCATAACTCTATCATAGCTCTATCATAACTCTATCATAACTCTATCATACTCTATCATAACTCTATCATAGCTCTATCATAGCTCTATCATAACTCTATCATAACTCATCATAACTCCTATCATAACTCTATCATAACTCTATCATAACTCTATCATAGCTCTATCATAGCTCTATCATAACTCTATCATAACTCTATCATAACTCCATCATAACTCTATCATAACTCTATCATAACTCTATCATAACTCTATCATAGCTCTATCATAGCTCTATCATAACTCTATCATAACTCTATCATAGCTCTATCATAGCTCTATCATAGCTCTATCATAACTCTATCATAACTCTATCATAACTCTATCATAACTCTATCATAGCTCTATCATAGCTCTATCATAACTCTCATAACTATCATAACTCTATCATAGCTCTATCTATATAGCTCTATCATAACTCTATCATAGCTCTATCATAACTCTATCATAACTCTATCATAACTCTATCATACTCTATCATAACTCTATCATACTCTATCATACTCTATCATAACTCTATCATAACTCATCAAACCATCATAACTTATCATAACTCTATCATAGCTCTATCATAGCTCTATCATAACTCTATCATAACTCTATCATAACTCCATCATAACTCTATCATAACTCTATCATAGCTCTATCATAGCTCTATCATAGCTCTATCATAACTCTATCATAGCTCTATCATAGCTCTATCATAACTCTATCATAACTCTATCATAACTCTATCATAGCTCTATCATAACTCTATCATAGCTCTATCATAGCTCTATCATAGCTCTATCATAACTCTATCATACTCTATCATAGCTCTATCATAACTCTATCATAACTCTATCATAGCTCTATCATAGCTCTATCATAACTCTATCATAACTCTATCATAGCTCTATCATAGCTCTATCAACTCTATCATAACTCTATCATAACTCTATCATAGCTCTATCATAACTCTATCATAGCTCTATCATAGCTCTATCATAAGCTCTATCATAACTCTATCATAGCTCTATCATAACTCTATCATAGCTCTATCATAGCTCTATCATAACTCTATCATAGCTCTATCATAGCTCTATCATAACTCTATCATAACTCTATCATACTCTATCATAACTCATCATAGCTCTATCATAACTCTATCATAGCTCTATCATAGCTCTATCATAACTCTATCATAACTCTATCATAACTCTATCATAACTCTATCATAGCTCTATCATAACTCTATCATAGCTCTATCATAGCTCTATCATAACTCTATCATAGCTCTATCATAGCTCTATCATAGCTCTATCATAGCTCTATCATACTCTATAACTCATCATAACTCTATCATAACTCTATCATAACTCTATCATAGCTCTATCATAACTCTATCATAGCTCTATCATAGCTCTATCATAGCTCTATCATAGCTCTATCATAACTCTATCATAGCTCTATCATAGCTCTATCATAACTCTATCATACTCTATCATACTCTATCATAGCTCTATCATAGCTCTATCATAGCTCTATCATAACTCTATCATAACTCTATCATAGCTCTATCATAGCTCTATCATAACTCTATCATAACTCTATCATAACTCTATCATAACTCTATCATAACTCTATCATAACTCTATCATAACTCTTGGGAGCATTCCTTACGCATTCTACGGCTTCAGTTAACATTTCTGGATATTTGGGAGCCGAGCCAGAACGGATTGACGAGCTTCCTTTACGTTCGTATCCGCCGCCATTGCCGAACTACAACCAGCAAATGCTTGACGTCACCTGCAACACCCGCCTCCCCCGCTCGCCGAGTGGTAGGTTGAAATTCAACTGATGAAACGCAGCCACTGAGATCAAACCCAGACGTACATGTAAGGAAAATATAATTGACCGGAGTTTACGGATGGCTAAGGCCAGGCTAACTGAGCTATATACAATGGCAACAACGCTTTCAATCCTGTGCTTGTCACAGCGTTAACACTAACCTCTGTGTGGCATATCTTGGGACTCTAAATGATCTAGATGTTCTTTAATTTCCCTTTTTTCTTAACATAATATCAAATAAAAATATTTTTTTCTAAATCTAATCTATTCTAATGAATTCGTCACAGCACAGATTTCAGTGACTTCCTTTTACACTATACTCCAGCATTGACACACATGTATAGCTATAACTATCCGTTCATGTTTAAGTGAGAGTATAGTGTATATGAAAAATGAAGTATTTATGTACTTCATTACTTTCCATTCCATTACTTTGTACTTTCCATATTTAGGAAAGAATGTGTGTGAGAGACACCACAATGGAATATGTCCAGCCCTTCATATGTAATGACTGCCTTGTTTGGTTAAGCTTTGATTTGTCACACACATAACGGGGACACATTAAGGTTTGAATGTTGAAATGAAATAATGTGGACAAATCTATGGACACTCAGATAACTGGCTCACTGCTCACTAGTCTTACCCTCGGGGTCGTAAGGATACTCGGACAGCTCCTCCAGGATCCTGCCCACAGCCAGTTCCGTCAGGACTCTCTTCATGACTCTGAGGGTGAAGATGCCGTAGATGTCCATCATGGCCTGCAGGATCTTGGTCTTGTTTTCGGTCTCCAGTCTATTTCTTTTAATGACCTCAAACTCTTTTAACAGAGTCCTGTCTGTCAGGTACAGCTTGAACCTTTGAAAATCATAGTCTGACAAATCGTCCAGAGCTCCCATGAGCACCCAGGACAAAGGAGGAACTTCTGCCTTGTCTCCAGCCTCAGTTTGTCTGAGAAGAGAAACATTCAATTTATATCAGATGTGAACTTATTTGTCATGCTTTTTTTTTAAATTTAAGTTAGTTATTTGAAACGCAATGCCATTTAAAAAAAGATATCTGTTTGTGAAGAAATACTGAGCCAAAGGAACAGTCCCCACTAACAGGAGCCAACACTATGTTCTCCAAAACGTCAGGGAACTGTGGCTTTTACTTCACTGACATCTTTATTCAAGGGACAATGTACAGGTGCTCGTCATATAATTAGAATATCATGAAAAAGTTCATTTATTTCTGTAATTGAACTTCAAATGTGAAACTAATATGATATAGACTCATGACATGCAAAGTGACGTATGTCGAGCCTTTATTTGTTATAATGTTGATGATTATGGCTTACAGTCCATTTTCAAAATATTCTAATTTTATGAGATGTTTAATTTGGGGTTTTTACAAGCTGAGCCATAATCATCAAAATGATAACAAATAAAGGCTATACATATCTCACTTTGCATGTATTGAGTCTATCATATATTAGTTTAACAATTTAAGTTGAATAACAGATGTGAATGCACTTTTTCATGATATTCTAATTATATGACGAGCACCTGTACAGAGGCATTAATTAAGCTGATAGAGACAGACAGGGACTTGCACAAATAGAGCCCGGGTGGTGCTCAAGCACCTGCCCCTTTTTGTGACCAATCTCAGGCCGTGGCCAAAGCGCGCTGAGACTAACGTTATATGAACAGACTGCTGCCGTTTGATTGGCCAGAGGAGAGAGGACCGCCCTCACTAAAACAGGCAGGTCATACAAATGTAATATTTCACATCATACTGCTGTTGAAAAAGATGATTTTGCCGATGATAGCATTTAGCCACTTTTAGCACAACTTTAACTGGTGGTAGAGCTAAGGTTAGAACTAAAGCTTGGACTAAGGTTAGGTTTAAGTCTTAGGGCTAAGTAGTTGGCAAGTTTTGGCTGATTGTGTTTGTCGTCTCCCTGACGCCGCACTAGGAGCGCTGTGATTGGCCTAGTCCAGAGGTCACTAAATGGGGGACCTCGGTCCAGATCCGGACCCACGCGCCAACCCGTCTGGACCCGAACTTTGGACCTGACCGTGAATCCCCTCAGACGAGCGGCTGCATGTGCTCTCTCTCTCCCTCTCTGACTGCAGAGTGGTAAACTACTACAGCCCAGATGAAAGATAAAGTCCTACCTCTGAGCTTCGAAACACTTTTTATATCTTTAGAAACGGCTGCGGAATGATTGAAATACAGCTCACTAAAGTTTTAAAACTGAGGACACCCTAATTAAATATGCACGCGCGATCCTGGCTGTTTCTCGATCGGAAGCGAGCAGGACAGAACCAGGACTAAACCTGGACTAAACCAGGTCTGAACCTGGACTAAACCAGCACTAAACCCGGACTACACCAGGACTGAACCAGGTCTGAACCTGGACTAAACCAGCAATAAACCCGGACTACACCAGGACTGAACCAGGTCTGAACCTGAACTAAGCCAGGACTAAGTAGGGCTCAGTGTGTTGAACTGAGCAAAGAGGAGAAACACATCACTGTCATATGTGCACAGTGTGTATAATAGAGGCTATGTATTCGGCTATTTAGGAGCAAAAAAAACAATAATAACAGGATTCAATGAATTGCATAATTTTCAAATCACAGTAATAGATTTAAAAAAGGTTTAAAAATCCTCATATAACCGTGAAATTAACCCCGTATGTTCCAGACCTTTGGTTAGACCTCTAGTGTTACCGGCTGGACAGCGAATCAGCTGGATATTAGAAAGAGTTTTTGAGTTATTAAACTCTCTAAATTTGCCTCCCTTGTGCTAAGTTGGCCATACATGCTGACTGTTTGATCAATAAACAATATAATAAATAAACAGAACTAAAAATAAACAGAAATAAAAAGGTGACAGGACTCTCTGAGAATACAACTCACTCGCCTGAGATGACCACCACACGGTGTTTGAATGAGGCATTTTGTTTACAGTTTATTTCTAAACATACACTACAAACATTATGCGCACGCCTCTGTGCAGCTGTCGGGCTCGGTCTGGGGTTCAGGTCGCTTCAGTGTATATGTTGCTCTTAACATGTGAGTCGCCCTGCCCTCCCAAACAGTCGGGTGGGTGTGAATCCTCCTTTAGAGAACAACGTGTTCAGACTGAGCTCTGACAGAGACAGTTGTGGGCCTCACCTCTGAGGAGCGGGTCTGTCCTCCCTGTGCTCTCGCTCATCCATGATCTGTCCAGCTCTGACTCGCTCTGAGAGGCCTGAGGCGCTGCTTCAGTCCAACAGGGAAACTAGAAAGGAAAAGAAGTCTTTGAGAATGCAGCTTCAGAGCTTTTAGGCCTCTATTGATTACTTTTATTTTATTTCTTAGTATTTGAGTCAAGATTTTTAATAAAAACACTGTTTTCTGCCTGTTGTTAATGCGAGCAGCAGCATCTCCATGGAGACAAGCTGATGATGTCTCCCACTAAATTTCAGCTCTGATCAGAGGCTGCTCAAGACAGTTTTTTCATGCATTATTTTTTGTTGTTGTTGTTGCATTTTTCACCTCAAAATATAACAGAAATTGAGAAAATAGCTCCTATTATATTATTCATTTATTGGGAGCAATGTTCCACTGTGTGGATTTAAGGAAGAGTACTGGACCTCATTTGGGCCTAAAACATCTGTACTGTCATCAGAAAAATACCTTATCTATTCACTTTTTATACAAAGGCCTTTATTTTTCTCTTGCCTTTTCCCGTCCACGTCTTTACTCAGCTCATTGTTAAGGTTTTTTTCTGATTTGAACACTTGAACATGTCATATGATAGACAACTTTAGTTTTGTGTGTTTTTATTCATGTCTAAAACACAGCCCAGTTAAACCGCCAATAACAACACCACTGTGAGAGTCTGTTATGAATTAATATTTTATTCCAGTCGGACCCAAACGTTCCGCCGCTCCAACGGGAAACATTTACCCTGAGATAAATATGAATATTCCGATGTTAAACTACACGATTTTATTGTTTTACTCCAGTCAGAACGAGGAATCAACAAGAGCTCACAGTGAAGAGTCATAGACGACAGAAAATCAGGACAACAAATTCAAGTTCAGTATAAAATCTGTTCCCGTCTTTTGAAGCACAAACATACAGTCCCAATCAGAAGTTTAAAACCAGTTGAAAATGGCATAATCGTTTTGATCTTCACAAGGTTCCAAGTAGAACTTCAATATGCAACAAGAAGAAATAAGAGTGAAACTTCGAGTAAAGATTTACTCAAAGATTTGACTTTGAGTAAAATGGACATTGTGGTGGTGGACAAAGAGCAGAGGAAAGCTGTCGTGGTTGACATAGCAACACTAAGTGATTGCAACTTTAGGAAAAAGGAACACGAGAAACTAAAGAAATACCAGGGGCTCACAGAAGAGCTGGAGAAGGCCTGTAGGGTCAAGGCATCAGTGGTGCCCATAGATTGAAGACAGAAGAGATAACTGGTGTTCCATTCAGCTCCAGTCATGATATCGAGTGGTCTGTAAAATGAACATGGCTGCTTAGTCTCCTCCTACAAAGCCTGTTCCTTAAAAGGGCAAAAAGGCGGGCCTCCACAGAACTCCAGAGCCTAATAGATTTAGGCTTCTGCTTTTTATTGCCGATGAACAAAAACAGCGCGGTTAAAAATATGATACATAGTCCAGCGTTGTCACTTTGGTCATAGCAATTTCTATAAAAAAAAGAAACTCTTTGGAGCCAGGGTTTTAAGCAGCACAAAACAAGCTCAAAGTCTTCATAGAAGACGGGATCCTAAACCTGCTGCCCTCTGGGAGGAGGTTTAGGATCCCCGTTTGTTCACACAACCACTATAAAAACTCTTTGTACCACACTCCATCAAATTACTTCATGAGAACAACTAATAATATAGCCGCAAAGCGGCGATTATCGGCCCTCGCCGACCGCCCTGCCCAAAGCAAGGGGGCGCTTCGCGCCCTTTTGTCTCCCTGAATCTAAAATTACGGTATTGCCTCTGTCTGTTTGTTTTTAACTTTTTCCCTAGGGTCTTAGTTTTAGGATTTTTGGAATGCGCACTCCGCGCTCAATTTTGACATTATACAGAGAAAATTTTGTATGAATTTGCATCACACTATATCTGCAAACTGAAGCATATTTCATTTTACTTAGGGCTGTGGCTGCGCCGCAGAAAATGCTCACTTCTCGCTGAATTATGGAGTTTAACATTTTTCCATCAGAATAAAATGGGACGTTCTGGTCATCGCTACGGCAACACCGTGAAAAATATGGCATGGGTGTAATTGACTTTCTGATCGGAACGACCAAATAGAATGTTGTGCCAAATTATTTTAATTTTCGTAAAACTAAAATATTTACACTCCATATAATTCCTATAGGGGGCGCTATCGCGCCCAATTTGAATTTTGCCAAATGAAAGTGTTTAGGACTCTGACTTTAACAACTGATAACAAAATGAGCAAAATCGGGCTTCATATGTGCGAATGGGAGCCATATTATGTTTGCGAAAAATCTCAAAATACTTCGCACAGTTTGCGGCTTCGCTGCATAAAAACCGTAAAACTTAGAAAAGTAATTTGGATAACTTTTAAAGTTCTAATTTAAATTAGGTCGTTCCGATAAACGCTCTAGGAGGAGATAGATTTTGTACGAAGTGAAAAATAAAGGCAAATTCCCGCTTCGCGCGCTTTCATCCAAAATGGTCGACACCCAATATGGCGGACAGCGTTGCCGTAATAATATTTTTTGCTTAACTTGTCATGATGCACGTCTGTACCGATTTTTATGATTCTACGACAAACTTCATTTTTGCCCACGTCCTATCTCACAATGTTAAAAAAAACTAAGGTGGCGCTATCGCTCCACTATTTTGAAATTCAAAATTTGGAAATAGTCAAAAGTTGTGTCGGATCGGGGCCAAAATATGTGACTTTTCGTTAATGTTCACTGGGTGAAAATTGCGATAGAGATAGATAGAGAGAGAGAGAGAGAACGAAAGAACGAAATAAATAAATAAATACTCCAAAAATGAAGAAGAAACTCATTGGTTCTTAAACTATAAGGCCCCTTATAGTTTAATGTTCTGTACATAAAACATGCTGGCTCTGGTCTTTCGTGTGGTTTTTAAGTCCACATGAAAGACTCTCCCTTAAATAAAGCCGAACAGACAATTGGAACATAAAGGGTTATGTTCTGGTTGTATGTAGTAATCTTTGTATTTGTGACGCATTCTGAAAGTCCTCTGTGGTAAATTCCTTCTCTTATGCCACATCCTGTGCTGCTGTCTCTTGGCACAGCTGATTTTTATTTTTATGTTTTTTCCTTTTTCTGCAAACTGCATTTATAGTTTCTGTTTTCCACATTGTTTTACCGGATGCTTGGTACATCTTTGCCATGTTTTGTGGGTTTGTGGGGTTTTGTGTTTTTTTACTGCAAAGAGTCCATAATGGTGAAGCTGAAGAAAGCAGCTTTTTAAAAGTAAACAAACAGCAGCTTATGAGCTAAAGACATACGTTTGTTAAGTGGTGACGTCACAGCTCTACTTCCGGGTCCGCAGATGTGCGAGAAACTACAAAAAAACTCTTCAATACCACAATCAATATTTCTGAAACTCAACAGAGAGTTACTGAACATACTTATTTATCAGGCCCATTAGCCAAAAATGCTGTACCTACTGCTATAAAAGTAATATTTACCAAAATCGCTACATCCGGGTTAGCAGGGAAAAATGCTAACGGCGCAGCAGCTACGCTAACCCCGGAAGTAGCGACTTTAGTAAATAATACTTTTTTTAGCAGTAGGTGCGGCATTTTTGGCTAATGAGTTTGAGAAATAAGTAGCTTCAGTAACTCTCCGTTGAGTTTCAGAAATATTGATGGTTGTTTTAAGAGTTTTTTATGTTTTTTTCTCGCATATTTGCCGGTCTGCCAGGACCCGGAAGCGGAAGTCGTGACGTCACACTTAACAAACGTATTGAAGACCTACACATTTCTTCTTCTGAAACACTGAAGAGGCACCAAGAGCCCCCACAGCTGCAGCACAGTGGAGGTGTCACAAAAGGAGTTACAGGAAACAAGGAAGGGACAAAAGAGGAGGTATCCGGGCAAGACTCATAGCTAAACTGCACATTCCTGATCCCCACTATTGTTCTGGCTAATGGACGTTCACTGGAGAATAAAATAGATTAACTGCTAAACTCTTCCAGAAGATGGTGAAAGACTGTTGTGGTGCGGAGGGAGCTGCGCAGGAGGAAGAGTAAGCACGAAGGTGGAGCTGACCAGTGCAGGACACCACGCTCTGAAACAGAGACAAACCCAGGAGGCGCTGCACCGTTTCAAAGGATCAGAGGGACACTTAAGGCACCCAGCCAGGTTTCCTCCGGGTGCTACGGTTTCCCTGACCTCCAAAAACATGCTGGTCAGGTTGACCCACAACGGCAGCGGCTCAGTCGCAGAGGCTCAGGACTAATAATAATAATAATAATACATTTATTTATATTGCACTTTACATTTCAAAGAAACCTCAAAGTGCTACAACAGGTCAATTAAAATCAGATAAAAACAAAATGAACATGACATAGTAAAACAAAACAAGCACAAGAGCAAAAACAAATTAAAAGGCCTTTTTAAATAAATGTGTTTTCAGGCCTTTTTTAAAGGCCTCAACACTCTGGGGAGCCCTCAGGGACTCTGGCAGGGCGTTCCAGAGTCTAGGGGCAACTGCCTTAAAGACCCTATCTCCCATTGTGGAGAGCTTGGTCACGGGCTGGTGAGGGTGTGGGTGGAAGTGGACCGTAAGCGCCTTGTGGTGGTGTGTGGGGTAACTAGCTCAGTGAGGTATGTCGGGGCTGTTCCATGGACACACTGGTATGTGAGGAGGCAGATTTTATACTGGATTCTGTAATGGATGGGCAGCCAATGAAGGGACCGGAGGACAGGGGTGACTAACACCTGAACACTATTTCATTGTCTGGTTTTACGATGACAAATAAAGCTCTTACCAACAAAGTAAATGGCACAAAAATGTATAAAATCAGCTAAATAGATTTGGATGAGGAGAAAAACTATTTCAAGCTCCTTTGGCTGTATTTAGTCACATCTCCATGGAGACGTGCGGGAAACATTACTTTACCTATAATGTGATCATTTAAAATTGATTGAAATTAACGTTTTTTTGACAGTTTCTTGAGAAATAACTTATGGATGGCAGTTATACTGAAAAAAATAGCATTTCAATAATTTTACCGATCCCCAGCCTGAACAAATTAGACTTATAACAGCTGCCACACTGTCCTTGTGCACTGTCCTGTAATGAAAAAAATATTGTTCTATGGAAATGTGCATAACATATGAATACACCCATGTGTAAAGTTCCCTTTCATTCCATTTTAACTTGGTGATGCTGGAATAACTCTCTGACATCATTGATAATCACAGTTGTATTAGCTCTTAATTATTCCTAAAAAAATATACATTATTGCCCGTTATTACATTATAGATTCCTTATCACTGAACAGAATCTCACCTCAAAGCGTCGCTGGTCAGAGTCACTTCTTCGTTGTTTGGACAACCTTCTATACCTTCTTGTTTGGAGCCTTCTATATTTCACTGGAGAAAGGCTTGCACTCTTTGGTCACTTCCTCATTGTGACAAAGTGTAACTTCCTTGTAAAGTGTAACTTCCTCTGATTTATAGTCTGTGAGGCAACTCACAACAAAGGTCACACTCTAGATCTGGTTATTACAAAAGGTGTTAATATATCAAATGTGAATGTTGTTGATGTTGCTTTATCTGATCATTTTTGTGTCTTCTTTGACTTGTCTGTTGCACCCAAACCAGTGGTTGGGCCTGGAGTTATTCAAAGAAGACACATAAATGATACAACAGGGACACAGTTTATGGAAATGATCCGATTTGAAAACCCCCCATGTTCTAATGCTGATAATCTGTTGGACTCTTATACATCAAGCGTCTTAAATGTTTTGGAGACTATTGCTCCTGTCAATGTTAAAATGATTAACTATAGACGAAAGGCACCTTGGAGAAGTGAAGATTCGGTCAGGGCACAGAAAAGGGAGTGCCGAAAAGCCGAACGGAAATGGCCCAAGTCAAAGCTCCAGGTTCATTTTGAGATATACAAAGAAGTGCTTTGTGAGTTCAACCAGATTTTGCGTGGAGAAAGGGAGAAGTACTTCTCTAAAATCATCGCAAACTGCAGAAACAATTCTCGTGTTCTGTTTTCCACAGTAAACAGATTAACTAACCCTCCAGTTTCACTGCCCTTAGAACTAATCTCTACATCTAAGTGCAATGAGTTTGCAATATTTTTTAATGACAAAGTCCAAGGCATTAAAAATTACATATTTTCCACAACACAAATGGAAACCCTGCCATCAGATAGACACCTTGAGCTTACACATTTCACACCTGTTACTGACAAAACAATCGAAGAGGTTATCTCCGGTCTGAGTTCATGTACATGCTGCCTTGATGAATTACCCACTAGATTTCTGAAGTCTGTGCTGACCAGCTTGTTACCACAACTTGTTCAGTTGAGACTGGAGCATTTCCAAAGGCCTTGAAACCGCGGTCATTAAGCCTCTTCTAAAGAAGACCAACCTTGATCCCAAGGTACTGAACAACTACCGGCCCATATCAAACCTACCGTTCTTAGGAAAAGTCCTAGAGAAAGTAATATATCAACAGCTCGCTTACTTTCTCCTATCTAACAATGTGACAAATGATATTCGTATGAACACCAACGCAGGTAAGGTCTCAGTTTTAGTTCTGCTGGACCTGAGCGCTGCCTTTGACACAGTGGACCACGGGATCTTACTTCACAGGTTAGAAAACTGGGTGGGAATCTCTGGTACTGCTCTAAACTGGTTCAAGTCCTATCTCGAGGATAGGATGTACTTTGTCGAAATTAGCAACTGTGTCTCAGACAAAATTTCCATGACCTGTGGAGTCCCCCAGGGGTCAATCTTGGGACCCCTCTTATTCAACTTCAACAATGTGTCGTACCACAACTACGCAGATGACACTCAGATCTACGTGTCACTGACGGCAGGTGAACATGTAGATACTCTCTGTCACTGCATCGAACAGATCAGTTGTTGGATTCAAAACAACTTTCTCCAACTAAACTCAGACAAAACTGAGATCATTGTTTTGGCCCACAGACACAAAGACAAAGTGTTATCAGTCACCTTGAGTCTCTCTCTCTAAAACCAAAAAATCAGGTTAGAAATCTAGGAGTAATCATGGACTCAGATTACTCCTGAGTAATCTGGAGTGGCTGTTTAAGACCTGAACTTAAACAGCCACATCAAAGCAATAACATCATCAGCTTTTTACCATATGAAAAACATTGCTAAGATCAGAGGAATAGTGTCAAAACCAGACTAAGAGAGACTCATCCATGCATTTGTCTCCAGCAGGTTAGACTACTGTAACGGCCTGCTCACTGGCCTTTCTAAACGGGCTGTTAGAGCTGCAGAACATCCAGAACACTGCTGCTCGAGTCCTGACAAGAACCAGGAAATACGACCACATTAATCCAGTGCTCCGGTCTCTGCACTGGCTTCCTGTCACTCAGAGAATAGAATTTAAAACAGCTCTGCTTGTGTACAAGTCTTTTCATGGTTTAGCACCAAAGTCCATCTCTGACATGTTAGAGCCGTATGAACCATCTCGGGTCCTGAGAACTTCAGGGAGGGGTCTCCTGGTGGTTCCCAGAGTCAATAATAAACACGGTGAGGCTGCGTTTCAGTTTCATGCAGCTAAAATCTGGAACAGTCTTCATGAGGATGTGAGACAGGCCTCAACTCTGACAATGTTCAAATCCAGGCTGAAAACAGCTCTTTTTACCCGTGCATATGAAAACTTAAAGTATTTTATCTGCACTCTTGCCTTTTACTGTAATTGATTAACTTTATGTTGATGTTTTATTGATTGATTTTATCTGTTTTCTTGCAATTTTCTGCAACTGTGAAGCACTTTGAATTGCCTTGTGTATGAATTGTGCTCTACAAATAAACTTGCCTTGCCTTGTGGTAACTGGTAGCTGTGTATTTTGATGAGTTTAAAGAAATAGACCACCTTTTTCCATACTGAGATATGTTCTTACCTTAGCCTAGACGAGTTGATGCGTACCTATCTGGCCTTTACGCGTGCGCTCAGTCATGCAAAAGACCAAAGATGTTGTTAGCATTTAGCCTCTCCTCCTCGCCCCTATGGGGCCAAACAGGGGTGAAGAAGCGACCAACACCTAAGAAGGACTTCGACATCAGCGCAGTAAAGTGAAGACATTACTGTGCGGACGTCGAAGTGCTCCTAAGGTGTTATTACGCCTTACAATATAGTACCCCTTTTATCCGCTTAGAAAATCCACGTTTAATTTTGTGTAACTATACTTAGATCATGTACTCACGTAACTGTATTTAAATAGGGGAAACGTGGAAGAGCTTGGTCGCTTCTAACTTCACCCCCGTTTGGCCCCATAGAGGAGAGGAGGAGAGGCTAAATGCCAACAACATCTTTGGTCTATTTGCGTGACTGAGCGCACGCGTTAAGACCAGACAGGTATGCATCAACTCGTCTAAGCCCAGGAAAGAACATATCTCAGTATGGAAAAACGATGGTCTATACAGTGGTGTAGTTTTCAATTTTCTAGTGGGTATACTGCACTTTTTAGCCCGTCACATATACGTACTAATAATATTAAATGTATCAGAGACAATTGAATAGATTATAAACCAAACTGTGTAGTAATGCAATAGGCCTATGGGATTGTTCCAGTAATTCACAGATTGTATCTAAATTAGGCTAAATTAAAACTTAATTGAATAAAGCCCAGTCTGCTCTCACCAACCCCTCACGGATTATACATTTAATCTTAACCAGGGGTTTTCAATGTTTTCAGACAGAGTACCACCTAAAAAACTGTCAAACAGCTGTCTGCTACATTATACAAAAAAACAACACAAAATACTTAGTAATATTGAACCTTGTTCTGAGCATTATTGTATTTTGTCACTTAAGCCCTAGTATTTGCACAGGATTAGAATTACCTGGGGACGTTGGTAAAACTGAAATGACCCCAGGACATGGGTCATTTTTATGGGCATTCACTCGGGATCAGTAATTTCAGTAATTCACCAATTTCTCCGGACTTTTTTCCAGATTCACACAGGAACATATTTACTTTTCACCTGAGGTCCCCAGGTAATTCTAATCCCTGTGAATAGGGTATTATTATAAATAGAAGTTTCGACTCGACGTGCAGGAGCGAGTAAAAGGGTACGCCAGTTGAACGACACTTGGGTAACTTTGAGAAGAAATTGTACTTCTTACAGTAGGTTTATCATATGATACTTTTTACGTCTATTTGAGTAGAATCTGTTTCTTACTTGAGTAAAAATAATTGTCTTTTTCCACTGTAAGTACATATATAAGCGGCAAATGCTTAATTTGCTCTAAAATAATAGATGTAGTTTATTTCGTGCTCCTTATTAGGCCCAAGCGCCATCAGGGCTGGCGAAGGGGCTCTTGAAATCGTATACAGTGCGCGGAGCGAAGCAGAGTGCACTCCCCCAAAGTGCGCAGAGCGCACAAAACGAGCGCGAAGCGCTCACCTCCTTTCAAACACTCACTAATGCGCTCTTCCTGTCATGCACGTACATATATAATGCAAAAATAAACATTGTAATTGTACAGAGCCCATAAAAGTCAATGGGCGACTGAGAGCCCTGGGTCACTGACGGGCACTTCTTTCGCACCGTCGCAATTTTCACCCAGTGAACATCGACAAAAAGTCACAGATTTTGGCCCAAAATTCAAACCCGATCCGACACAACTTTTGACTATTTCCAAATTTTGAATGTCAAAATAGTGGCGCAATAGCGCCACCTCCGGTTTTTTTTTTACATTGCTAGATAGGACATGGGCAAAAATGAAGTTTGTCGTAGAATCATAAAAATCGGTACAGACATGCATCATGACAAGTTGAGCCAAAAATATTATTACGGCAAGACCGTCCGCCATATTGGGTGTCGGCCATTTTGGATGACAGCCCGGGAATCGGCCTTTATTTTTCACTTCGTACAAAATGTATCTCCTCCTAGAGCGTTTATCGGAACGAGCTAATTTTGGGTGGAAAATAATCTTGAGAAGTAGAACTTTAAAAGTTATCCAAATAACTTTTCTAAGTTTTACGTTTTTTATGCGGCGGAGCCGCAAACTGTACGAAGTATTTTGAGATTTTTCGCAAACAAAAAATGGCTCCCATTCGCACATATGAAGCCCGATTTCGCTCATTTTGTTGTCAGTTGTTAAAGTCACAGTCCTAAACACTTTCATTTGGCAAAATTCTAATTGGGCGCGATAGCGCTCCCTATAGGAATTATATGGAGAGTATGGCACGGTTGCGTCACAGCTAGAAGGTCCCGGGTTCGATTCCCACCTGGACGGGGCCTTTCTGTGTGGAGTTTGCATGTTCTCCCCGTGTCTGTGTAGGTTTCCTCCGGGTACTCCGGTTTCCCCTACCACCAAAAACATGTACAATAGGCCAGGATGAATGAGAGTGTGTGAATGCATGGAGGTGGTCAGAGGGACCGTCACGACAGCGCTTCTGTCAGTCTCCCCCAGGAGAAACTGAAGCTACTAACGTAGCTTACCACCACCGAGTATGGAGTGAATGTAAAATGCTCTCATGTAAAGCGCTTTGTGACCATGTCTGTGAAAGGCGCTATATAAATAAAGATCTTCTTCTACAAATTTTAGTTTTATGAAAATTTAAATAATTTGGCACAAAATTCTATTGGCTATTCTATGGTCGTTCCGATCAGAAAAGTCCAATCCAATCCAATCCAACTTTATTTATAAAGCACTTTAAAAACAACAACGTCGACCAAAGTGCTGAACACAGCAGTAAAAATTACATTAATAAACAAATGAACAGTAAAAACAAATACAAAACATTCAGTCAAACTTCTCAGGTTGTGTTAAAAGCCAAGGAAAAAAGGTGCGTTTTAAGAGAGGATTTAAAAAGAACAAGAGACTCTGTCTAAGGTGCAGGGGCAGTGCGTTCCACAGTTTAGGACCAGCAACAGCGAAAGAGCGGTCGCCTCTGGTTTTCCTTTTGTTTTGGGAACAACCAGCAAGGACAGATCTGCTGACCTCAGGGAGCGTGCAGGGGTATAGGGCTGCAGCAGGTCAGACAGATACTGAGGAGCAAGACAAAGAAGACATTTAAAAACAAATAAAAGAATCTTAAACTCAACACGATATGAAATGGGGAGCCAGTGCAATGACCTCAAAATAGGTGTAATGTGCTCTCGCTTTTTGGTGCCTGTGTTAAAAGCCGAGCTGCAGCATTTTGTACAAGTTGAAGTCGAGCGAGAGATGACTGATTGAGTCCGACATAAAGTGCATTACAGTAATCTAAACGATTTGTGATAAAAGCATGAATTAAAATCTCAAATAAATACTGGGGAACAAACGGTTTTGCCTTGGACAGTTGCCTGAGCTGATAAAAGCTGGACTTTACAACAGAGCTGATCTGGGCGTCAAGCTTCAGAGCACTGTCCAGCTTCACACCAAGGTTTGTCACAGTTGGTTTTAAGTGTTCTCCTAAGGGACCCAAATCCACAAAAGAGGAGGGGCATCTTTTGGGCCAAGCAGCAAGACCTCAGTCTTTTTGTCATTTAAAATGGAGAAAATTGAGTGACATCCATTCTTGTACTTCCTCAATACACTTCAAAAGTTGCTTTGTACAATATCCATTGCCATGTTCCAACGGTACATAAATCTGGCTGTCATCAGCGTAGAGATGGAAAGCAACATTGTGCTTACGCAAGATGGACCCAAGTGGCAGGAGGTACAGTGAGAACAGAAGAGGGCCAAGTATAGAGCCCTGGAGCACCCCATATTTTATGGGAGCAGTGGCGGACTCTACACTCCAGATTCGAACACAAAACTCCTGTGCGTAAGGTAGGACCTAAACCACTTAAGGGCACTACCACGAATTCCCACCCAGCTCTCCAAGCGAGACAGAAGTATCTGATGATCTATTGTGTCGAAGGCTGCGGTTAGATCAAGCAGGACAAGTGCAACACAGTGGCCAGAGTCTGTGGCTAAAACACATCATTAATTACTCTTAGCAGGGCTGTCTCGGTGCTGTGACGATTTTTGAACCCTGACTGGAACGTCTCAAGTAGGGCTGAAACAACTAATCGATTAATCGACGACTAATCGATTATTGGATAGTCGACAACTATTTTAGTAATCGATTAATAGTTTTCTGGTTCACACAGACTCAAATAGAGCTAAAATGACATGAAACTTTGTATTTTTGATGAAAACATACTTTGTTTTTAAAGTTAGGGTCTATAGTGTTTTGTGCATTGGAAATTTCATGAATATCTGTCTGTGTCTCATCCAATCAGAAAGCAGAATTAGCACAAAGCGCCTCCTACAAACATTCACTTTAACTTTAGCTTTATGTGGTAAAAAGAAAAGAAAAGAAAACGTTTCCTACACCATTCACAGCCAAGCGACTAATCGATTAATCGTAAAAATAATCGATAGATTAATCGATTACAAAATAATCATTAGTTGCAGCCCTAGTCTCAAGAATGTTGGACTCCTCCAAAAATGTTTTTATTTGGCCGTAGACCACTTTCTCCAACACCTTAGAAAGAAAGGTTTTGAAATGGGCCTAACATTTGTTAAAATGAATGAATCAAGGCCAGGCTTTTTTCTTAATCAGGGGTTGAACTAGCCTGGCTAACGCCAGACTAAAATCACAAGTGATATTTAGTCTGGGGACCACCAATTCATTTTCTCGTAGGAGAGGTGTGGTTTACGATTGTCCATAGCCGTTTATTGGGCTGAATGTCTCTCATGCGTCTGCACGTAGCCATAGCCAATCGTATCATGGTATCAGTTGACGTATGACGTACCTGCTGTAAACTTTTGAGCTAAACTATTTAGAACACGTTCTAAAGCTTGATCCAAAGATGGCATGGCGTCTGCTGCTGTCATGTTGGATCCGTAAATATTTTTTTCTTTTTTTTATCCCTAAACAAACTACAAGCTTCCGTATGTCAAATAGCGCGTCATCGTCTTACCGTCCCTCCTCGTTCTGTGATTGGTGCCCAAATCCATGGAAAAATGTCGGCCATGGCTGTTGTGAAGTTCGAAAAGATTCGAGCGCACACAGCAGTCTGGCGTTAGCCAGGCTAGGGTTGAACAGCAGCATGTTTAAAACAAGTGGGGACCGTCCCAGTAGTTAAACTACCATTGATAATGTCAACAACAAATAGCGCTATAGTGGGAAAAGCTTCCTTAAGAAGTCTGGGTGGAAGTGCATCGAATGGTGAACCAGAGGGTTTCATACGACCAACTAAATCGCTCAAAAGGGCAGACTAACACGCGCAAAATTATTAAAACAGCAGTACAAGAAAAAGGGATGGATGGGTCAGAAGTGGGCAGTACAATGGAAGCCCTGGTATTTTCTACCTTTTCAATGAAGAAGCTTGAGAACCTTTCACATAATTCCACTGAGGTTTCCATTAAAGATGGTCTGGGAGCATTAAGCACACCGTCAATAGTCTTAAACAAAATACGAGGATTATGACTGTTTGATAGAATAATGTTGGAAAAATGCTTAGTTTTTGCATGCTTCACAGTTTTTTGATAAGTGCACCAGCTGAAAAGAAACTTGTAGCTTGTCCTTCTTCCACTTTCGCTCAGCTCTCCTACAATCACGCCTGGCAGTGCGTGTTGCCTCATTCAGCCAAGGTTCACTTTTGAGCTTGGGGAGCTTTGTCTTGAGTGGGGCAACTACATCCAAAGAGCTTTGACATAGTGAATTAAAGTGAGAACAAAGTGTCTCTACATCTGCATCTCTGTGCCTAGACCCCGAATGAGCCATAACCTGGTTTTGGAGGAAGACGGTGGAGAACTGCGCAGCAGTGCAAGGGTTAATTACACGACACTGCCGCGCTGCGGCGCATGGTTCAACCACCTTGCACAAGACAGGAATATCAAAACAACTGGCATATGATCAGAAAAGAAAGCCTCATGAACAGTCACATTGGAGGCACTAAAGCCGTGTGTTAAAACCAGGTCTAGCGTGTGCCCACGTTCCTGAGTCGGCCCAGAAACACACTGAGCGAGATTAAAAGAGTCAATAAGATTGAGTCTTTTGCCAGTGGCTTATCAGGACAACACACATGTATATTAAAGTCCCCCACAATTAAAACTTGATCATATTTGGGCATTATTTCGGAAAGAAAGTCAGCAAAGTCCGTGATAAAGTTCTTATTATTTAGGCGGTCTGTACACAACAGCGCACAACATCCGCGCCGCGGAGACGAACCCAGTTCAAATACATTAATTTCAAAGCTCGAATACGACGCCGTCAGCGTGAGTTGCTTACATGTAAAGCTGTTTTTGTAAAGTGTCGCTACACCACCACCCCGACCAGTTATCCTCGGGGAATTGAAATAAGCGCACTCGGGCACCAAATCCAGTCATCCACCATATCCAATATTCATGTCTCGGGCCATAACATTCCCCTTTCCTCCTCTGTTACAAACCTAGGGGTCAGATTTGATCCTCATCTTTCATTTGAGAATCATATCCGCCACCTCTGCAAAGTGTCCTTCCATCATTTACAAAATATTGCCAAACTCCGCCCCTCCCTCTCACAGACAGATGCTGAGAAATTGGTACATGCCTTTGTCTCCTCCAGGCTGGACTACTGCAATGCCCTCCTCGTCGGGATCCCTGGTAAGAGCCTGCTGAAGCTCCAGCACATCCAGAACTGTGCAGCCAGGATCCTGACGAGGAGGCGCAAGTATGACCACATCACCCCTGTCCTCCAGTCTCTTCATTGGCTGCCCATCCATTACAGAATCCACTATAAGATCTGCCTCCTCACATACCAGTGTGTCCATGGAACAGCCCCGACATACCTCACTGAGCTAGTTACCCCACACACCACCACAAGGCGCTTACGGTCCACTTCCACCCATACTCTTCACCAGCCCGTGACCAAGCTCTCCACAATGGGAGATAGGGCCTTTAAGGCAGTTGCCCCTAGACTCTGGAACGCCCTGCCAGAGACCCTGAGGGCTCCCCAGAGTGTTGAGGCCTTTAAAAAAGGCCTGAAAACACATTTATTTAAAAAGGCCTTTTAGTTTGTTTTTGCTCTTGTGCTCGCTTTGTTTTACTATGTCATGTTCATTTTGTTTTTATCTGATTTTAATTTACCTGTTGTAGCACTTTGAGGTTTCTTTGAAATGTAAAGTGCAATATAAATAAAATTTATTATTATTATTATTATTATTATTACTCGGGGGAATAAGTTCAGCAAAAGCAGCAGACTCACCAACAGCCATCCAAGTCTCTGTGACGCACAAGAAATCCAGCTTGAGGTTTAAGAAGAAATCCTTCAGAATGAACGTTTTGTTGGCCAACGACCTAGCATTCACCAATGCTATCTTGGCTGTAGCCCGGGCTGGGGCAGTAGCCGCAGGAGGAGCCAGGCACACCGAATGCAGGTTACGGGCGTTTACTCCACGCCGCTCAGGAACACGAAAGGGCAGAGGGCGAGTCACCGCAGTCAAGCCAGCCCCGTCTCCAGATTTGCCGAAACCGTGGGTGCGCTTGTTTTGAACACCGTCACCTCCCAGGAAGTTGTTGTGTGTTTATTCCAACAATTCCAAATAAAAAACAGTAGCCTATACATTGTGATAATATTACACTCGTCCTTTTGTTCTTGTAGAGATATGGTGATGCACTGGTTTGGACTTTGGACCAGTCTCTGTTCACTGGTACCTGCTACCTGGACAATTACAAGAGTTACCTCTGGGGGCGCTGTTCAGTACTCTGATACTAGGGCTGTCAGCATTATAACGCATTAAAGCAAAACGATGCATTCTTGTGCCACTATTAAACTTCAGGTTTGTTCCACAGTGTCTCCACAATGTCCTCAACTCATTTTCAGCTATATTTGATTTTCCGTTTGTCATTGAGGAACTTATTACATACAGATTATCATCATTACACCACATTAAGGCAAAATGATGTGTTCTTGTGTCACCATTAGACTTCTACTCACTTCTACAAAGTGTCCTTATGTCCTTCACCAATTTACAGCAAAAAATGATGTAGTGTTCACAAATAAGGGGCTTATTACACTGGAATACTCACAAAATGTCAAAAATACTGCCAAACCAATGGATTTTGTAGAGGCATCACACTACATCTCAGTAAGACAGCTTCTCCTCTTGGCCCTCACAATTATTCACACAAAAATAATGTAGCCTTTCCCAAATACAGTCTCTTTATACTGGGGCTGTCATCTTTATACCCCATTGAGGCAAAACTACGTGTTTCTGTGTGACCATTACACTTCAGGTCTGGTCCACAGTACCTCTGCATGTCCTCAGCTCATTTTCTACTCTATTTGATTTTGCATTTGTCTATGAGGAACTTATTACTATAGGATTATCAGCATTACGCCACACTCAATGACAAATGCAAAATCAAATATAGCTGAAAATGAGTTGAGGACATTGTGGCGACACTGTGGAACAGACCTGAAGTGTAATGGTGACACAAGAATGCATAGTTTTGCCTTAATGTGGTGTAATGATAATAATCTGTATGTAATAAGTTCCTCAATGACAAATGCAAAATCACATATAGCTGAAAATGAGTTGAGGACATTGTGGAGACACTGTGGAACAGACCTGAAGTTTAATAGTGGCACAAGAATGCATCGTTTTGCTTTAATGCGTTATAATGCTGACAGCCCTAGTATCAGAGTACTGAACAGCGCCCCCAGAGGTAACTCTTGTAATTGTCCAGGTAGCAGGTACCAGTGAACAGAGACTGGTCCAAAGTCCAAACCAGTGCATCACCATATCTCTACAAGAACAAAAGGACGAGTGTAATATTATTTGGAATTGTTGGAATGAACACACAACACATACCATGAAAGGATAGGTCTATGTCATAAATCATTAAAATTGTGCATAATTATTTGGAATAATTACTGACTATAGTGCAATTAATGACACAAATAAAACGGCCATAAATCGTTCAAAAAACTATTTAATATCAAAACCTCATACCAGCAAGATCTTGACCCACTGTGCAAACTTCTTTACAACAACTATGTCTAAGGCCTGTTTCAGACTGCACGCGGACCCCAGAGCCGAGCACCCTTTCTAGCCGAACTACCTCGCGGCGAGCGCATGTATTCAGACTGCCACGGAGCGCGGGCGAAGAGCCTGGAGTAGTATTGGACTCAAAACAACTCCTCGTGGTTCATTCTAAAGCAGCACTATTAAATATAAGATAGGAATACAACGGATATGTCTCCTTAAAGTGCAACATGTGTTTTATGCATATAAAAAAAAAATCTAAATTTAGTAGTACCTGAAAAGGGCGTTATTAATACGCCTAAAGTTATATTTCCTTATGTATTCCAAGTACAAGATTGGATAGACGTGAAATTGCTTCATAAAAGTGATTTTTGCACATTTGATGCTGAAAGTTGCTTCGCTGCGCAGCCTACACGTGGAAAAAATGCGCTCGAGTTCCATTTTGGTTTCAGGAGCGGAGGCGGCAGCGGCGCGCTCGACTCCCTGCGCGCCGCCTCGGCGCCGGTCTGTACACACAAGAGCTCTCTCATCTGCACAACAGGACGCGACTTGAAGCGCAGCTTGCGAATGCACGCGGAGACGGATTCGAAGACGAATTCGTTCACGAATTCGTGTGCGGTGTGAAACAGGCCTAACGGCAGTGGCTTGTCAAAGTGCGTATTTTAGGAAAATATCAACTACAGCAGGGGTCACCAACGTGGTGCCCGCGGGCACCCAGGTGCCCTTTGGGGCATGCCCAGTAGCCCTTGAGACTTTTTCTAAGGTGTAAAACACCTAATTTTCTTTAATCTGATTCTTAAAAATACAGTTATTTCTGTTCTTGTGACTCAGTACGAGTTTAAAATAAAGCTATTTTGATATAATATGGGGTCAATAACCTATATGTAAACAGTGTACGTTCAAGTCTTTAGGATTTGTTTTTAACTGGTAGCTCTCGAACAACTTAATGCTCTTGAAGTAGCCCTCGGCTGAAAAAAGGTTGGTGACCCCTGAACTACAGTGATAACAGTGAGCGATGATTTCATCCTCCATACTGTTTTGTTGACCTAATATTGGAGATCTTCAAAGAAGGTACTTGAGTCATCTTCTGTACTTGGTAGTTGAGGTCTCCAAACGTTTCGCCTCTCATCCAAAAGGCTTTGTCAGTGAACAAGTTTACGCTAAGCACGCAGCGTAGATAAAGACCAGTTGGGAGGAGTTGGGGTTGGCCCGGCTCCTCCCCTCTAATCACAGCTACTCTCCCCTGTGGGTAAACAACTTTGAAGTAGAGCGTCTGTAACGACCTGCTCCCCCCAGTATCGGTCAGTCCTGTCCTATTCATAGATGATCACTGCTAATTACCTGCCTATTGTTCTTTTGTTGGCTGAGGTATCGTCTTCTTGGACTGGCCGTGCTCTGTCTGTTTTCTCCGAAGCAGATTGGAGTAAAAAGAAGAAAGATTAAATCTGAGTCCACCATTTCGGTTCATGGAGGGATTTTCTTTTCTGACAAAAATAGCTTCTTTTACTCCTCTTTCAAACCAACGTTCTTCTTTAGCTAGAATTTTGACCTCCCCGTCCTCAAAGGAGTGATTGGAGGCTTTAAGGTGAAGGTGCACAGCCGACTGAGGGCCGCTTGTGCTTTCTCTTCGGTGTTGATAAAGTCTCTTCTGTAAGACTTGTTTGGTTTCTCCAATATAATGTTCTTTGCATTCTTCTTCTTTGCATCGAATAGAATAAACCAAATTGCTTTGTTTGTGGCTAGGAGTTTTGTCTTTGGGATGAACTAATTTTTGTCTCAGTGTGTTCACAGGTTTGTGGTACACTGGAATCCTGTGCTGTTTAAAGATTCTCTGGAGTTTCTCTGATACCCCGGCTACATACGGCACCGCAACTCCCTTTCTTCTGGGTTCTGTAGTCAGTCTGTCCTGCTCTTTGGGTCTTCTTGCCCTTTGTGCTTTAGTGAAGGACCAGTTAGGATAGCCACAGTCTGAGAGGGCTCTCTGGACATGTTGTTCCTCTTTGGTCTTTCCTTCTGCACTGGTAGGCACCTCTTTAGCTCTATGTCTGAGTGTCCTAATGACCCCTATTTTGTGTTGGAGTGGATGGTTAGAGTCAAACATCAAATACTGGTCAGTATGAGTTGCCTTCCTGTAAACCTCTGTCTGCAGGTGTCCGTTTTCCCCTATGATAACTTTACAATCTAAAAAGGCAAGTTGTTTCTCCTTAGCGTCCTCCCGAGTAAATTTAATGTTAGGGTCCACAGCATTGATGTGATCTGTAAAAGGTGCCACTTCCCTCTCTTTAATTTTGATCCACGTGTCATCTACATATCTGAGCCAGTGGCTGGGTTTGTTACCTGGGTATGAGGCCAAGGTATTCTTCTCCATTTCCTCCATGTAGAGGTTAGCCACTATCGGTGAAACTGGAGAACCATAGCACAGCCGTGAATCTGTCTGTAGAAGTTGCCCCTGAACTGGAAATATGTGGTGCTAAAGCAGATCTCCAGTAGTTGGCAAATGTGGTCAGGAGTGAGCTGGGTCCTATCCGCTAAAGTGCTGTCCTCAGTCAGTCTCTTCCTCACTGCTGTGACTGCTGCTGAGGTTGGGACGGATGTAAACAGTGCTGTCACATCATAAGAAACCATAGTTTCATCTGTTTCCAGCTGCAGGTGTTTGATCTTCTCCACAAATTCCTTGGTGTTTTCCACATGGTGTTCTGTGTTGCCGACCAAAGGGGATAAAATGAACTTGAGGTGTTTCGCCAGATTATAGGTGATGGAGTTGATGCCACTCACAATGGGTCTGAGAGGAAAACCTTCCTTGTGTATTTTTGGCAGACCATAAATACACGGAATAGCCTCTCCCGGGTAAAGCTTGTAATATAACTTTTTGTCAATTATTCCTTCCTTTTCTAGTTTCTGAAGCTGCTCTATAATTTTCTTCCTGTACCCGCTGGTGGGGTCTCTTCTCAGTCGCTCATACGTGTTTTGATCACTGAGCAGGTGCTTGACCTTGGTCTCGTAATCAGCTGTGTTGAGGACAACAGTGCACCTGCCTTTATCCGCTGGAAGGATGGTGATGCTCTCGTCCTTCTTCAAGACTGCCAAAGCTCTTCTTTCTTCTCCAGTGATGTTGGAGGGAGGAGGTCTGGAGCTCTTGAGGGCTGCTGAGATTTTCAGTCGAAGATCCCCTGCTTCAGACTCAGTCATCCTGTTGTTCCTGATGGCTGACTCTGTTGCTGTGATGACATCCACTGTAGGAATGGATTTGGGTGTGATGGAGAAGTTGAGCCCCTTGGAGAGCACGCTCTTCTCCGCCTGGGAGAGTTCTCTGTCAGAGAGGTTTTTAACCCAATTGGCTGTAGTTTTAGGATTTCTATCTATTTCTTCATTCCCACGCCACTGCCTGCTGTATCTTGGCTGGTTTTGCCCTAAGAGTTTTAGAAACTTACCTTTCTGTCTCTCTTTGGACCTTCTGTGTTGGTCCATCTGCGCTACTTGTGTGAAATTACAAATCTTAAGGAAAGCATCTTCGGTCACACAGGATTTTAATCTCTGTTGGATCGCTAAGGCTTCCAACAGAGATTACTGTTGGAAGTAATCTTTCTACATAAGTAGTAAGTAATCTTTCTACATAAGTAGAAAGTAATATGTAGTGACCCAAATAATTACTCAAGTAAAAAAGTACTCAGAGAAAATGTTACTTGAGTGATGTAACTGTAGGAATAAGTAAAATTGTACACCCCCATAAAATTTCTTATTAATTGGATCCTGATAGCTTGCATAATTATAAAAGTATATTGTAAGTAAATCTAGTTAATCTGTAAAAGCAATAGCGCTTTTGCGCCACAAGTGGGCGCTCGTCATTTATATGGGTGGTGAAAGTCTCGCGAGCAAGACAAGTTGTGGTACACTGTATGATGCACTTTGTGAACGTGACCGAAAAGAGATGCCTGCTGTTGTCTGTAGACAATAAACCAACTGAAAATCGTCAAGTTGCCTCTTCTTTGATGACAAGTGTAACAAAATTTGGTAGCAGAGGATGGTTCAGCTGTGCTTCAGAAGACGGTGAGCGTGAAACAAGAAAACATGATGGATCTCGAGCTACTGCAAGACAAGCTAAGTGAGGCTTTGGCGCAGCTACAGCCTGAAGAACTACAAGAGGTCTGTTGTTTGCAAAAATAGACACAGTCAAGCCGTCCAAAAAGTACATGCTGATAAGAAAAATAGTTGAAAAGATTGAAGATGTCGTTGAAAATGAAGACGAGGATGTAGCACGCACGTTCCTGCTAAAGTTAATCACATGTGCTACCGAAGCTAATTCAAAACAAAACGATCAGCCACAGGCAGCGGCAAATCGGGATGCGGAGGCGCTCGCAAGTTTACAAAAGCAATATGCGGCCCTGCAAGAAAGTTTCCTGGATTCTACTAAAAGCTGGAAGAGGAAATAGCAAAACTTACCACAAAAGTGACAAATCAGCCACAAAGTCCCCCCACTCTGGCACAGCCCGCTGTTCCCCAAGCGCCCCGACTACCTGAAGTGACCATTAAACGAGAGTTTAGGATCAACGGTCAGATAGGAGAGAGGGGTCAAAAGGATAAATTGTCTTATTCCAACCTCATTCACCAGATTGACATGGGCCTAAAGAAAAATCACAGTGAGGCTGAGATAATTGAGGCTGTAGTCAGAGCAGTGAGTCCCGGACTGAGTTTGCGTGACATGCTGGAGATTAAGTCGGATCTCAACCTGTCGCAGTTGCGCACAATTCTGCGAGGGCATTACAAAGAGGACAGTTCCACAGACTTGTACAATCGCCTGATAAACCTCACACAAGAAAGTAACGAGTCACCTCAGAACTTCCTGTTTCGTGCCATGGAGTTAAAAGAAAGACTTTTGGTGGCATCCAGAGAGCCTGGAGCTGAAGAGCAGTATGGCCCTGACCTAATTCAGAGAAAGTTTCTGAGGGCTGTGGAAACGGGACTGATAAGTGCTGATGTCAAGTACCAACTCAAGCGCTACCTGGAGGATCCTGCAGTCACAGATGAGCTACTAATAGCTAAAACAAACGCAGCAGCCAGCCTTGAGTGGGAACGACACCAAAAGTTCAAAAAGCAGACGAAAGAACCCAAAGTCCGTGAACTTCGAGTAGAAACTCAGGCGGGTGCAGAGGCGACGGTGGGAAGTGTGGAAAGCCAAGAACGTCCTTCGACAAAAGGTAAAACCACTAAACCTCAAAACACCTCCCGCACTGAATCTGAGCTCCTGGACATTGTCACACAACTGAAAGGTGAAATGGAGGAAATAAATAAGGCAATACGTGAGTCTCCCACAGCCTCCTACACCCTACGTGCAAACAGGAAACGAGGCTGCAAAAGCTGTCAGTCCGCCAACAATGGAGATCAGTGCGACCACTGCTTTAAATGTGGGAGGAGTGGCCACATGTCAAGAGATTGCCGGTCTGGAAAGAGACCTGATAAAAAGACTGGACAAGTAGACATGGCTGCCAGTACAGTCACAACTACGCCCACACACGCCAACACGCAAGATCTGTATAAGCTGGTCACTGACAGTATTCAGAAGTTAGAGGCAAGGCTGGCAGTTAAGGCAGAGGTGCCTCAGGAAAAAGAAACGGTCAGTGTCAGTCTACTTTCCCCTAATCGCAGATCACAGTTGCTCAATCTGATTGGGAAGAAGTACGTCATAACCTGCTCTCTCAACGAAGTAGAGACAAAAGTTTTGTGGGACACGGGTCACAGGTCTGCTTGATGAATGACACTTGGAGACAAGAACACATGCCAAACACCACAGTCAGGGACCTAGCTGAGTTAGTGGGCCCAAGTATTCTGGACGGGAGGGCAGTAAATCAGACGCCAATTCCATTCTGTGGGTGGGTCGAGGTTACCTTCAAGCTCCCGACAGATAGTGGCCAACCGGTGGAGCTCCTTGTTCCTGTATTAGTGGCAAATGAAGATGGGGTGGCAGAGCAACCTATTATTGGGTTTAATGTGATTGAGCATGTTCTTAAGATGGGTATTGAACCCCCTTGTGCCATCAGTGAAGCTGTTAGTGCAGCCTTCTCATTCGATTGTAAGAGAACAGAGGTTTTTCTGAAGGTAATGCAGAGTGAGGAGGATAGGCTGGGGGAAGGCATGGTAAAAGTTGGCAGTGAGTTAATCACCATTCCCGCAGGCCAAACAAAGGCAGTTAAGTGCTTTGTCAGAGCAGGCACTCTTGCAGACAGGCAAGAGGTACTGTTTGAGCCAAGTCAGTACACCCAACTACCTGACGGTTTGCAGATGCAGAGTGGGGTAGTACAGTTACAGAAGGGAAGTCGGTCCATGTTCAAAGTACCAGTCACAAACAGTTCTACTCGGGATATCCAACTGTCTGCTAAGACTATTTTGGGACAGACACAGAGAGTTAAGACTATCTACCCTGCGGACATCAGACCCACTACCGTAAGCCAGGTAGTCACAGACCAGGTGATAAATGGAAAAGAAAAGACAGAAATGGACTGTGCTGTCAATGGGACTATGGACATTTGGGATCCCCCAGTTCTACTTGATCACCTCCCTCCCACACAGCAAGAGAAAGTTCGGCAGTTGTTAAGGGAGGAAAGGGAGCGTTTTCCCGTGATGAGTATGATGTAGGGACAATTCCCTCCTTGCAGTTAAAAATAAGACTGAATGACCCCACTCCTGTTAAAAAGACTTACGTCTCTGTCCCCAGGCCTCTCCATAAAGAAGTAAAAGAATATTTGGAGGACTTGTTAAACAGGGGCTGGATAACCAAATCTAGGTCACCATACTCTAGTCCAATAGTCTGTGTACGTAAAAAAGATGGAGGACTGCGTCTGTGCTGTGACTTTAGGGAGCTGAATAAAAAGTCAATACCCGACCGACACCCAATCCCCCGCATACAGGACATGCTGAACAGTCTGAAGGGAAGTTCCTGGTTTTCAGTCCTCGACCAAGGGAAGGCGTATCACCAGGGCTTCCTGGAAGAGTCGAGCCGCCCCCTCACGGCATTTATCACACCATGGGGCCTGTTCGAATGGGTAAGAATTCCATTTGGCTTGTCCTCAGCACCAGCAGCATTCCAGAGATCTATGGAGGAGTGTTTGTGGGGGTTGAGGGATGATATTTCTCTGCCTTACCTCGATGATAACCTTGTCCATTCACAGACTTTTGAAGACCACTTGCATGACCTGAGAAAAATCCTACACCGCTACCAGAGCCATGGTGTAAAGCTGACTCCCCGAAAGTGTGAGTTATTCAAGCAGAAGGTACGTTTCCTTGGCAAACTAGTCACAAAAGAGGGCTATACTATGGACCCTGCTGACATTGCCCCTGTACGGGCCCTAAAACAGCAGCAACCTACCACTATTGGAGAGCTGAGAAAGCTGCTAGGCTTTATCTCATACTACCGCAGCTACATTCCAAACTTCTCCCGTATAGCAAAGCCTCTTTACGACCTCCTTGCTAATGACCACACAGATAAAGCAAAACAAAACTCAAAAGACAAGTAAAAAAGAAAGGAAGTGGCATAGGCCAACTGCCCTCATCTCACACCATCGAGTGGCACCCTGAGCATCATGCGGTGCTCTGTCAACTCATTGACTTTCTCTCCCAGCCCCAGTGCTAGGTTACCCCAACTATGAAGAGCCGTTCATTCTGCACTGTGACGCTTCACAAGAGGGGCTTGGGGCAGTGCTATACCAGCGGCAACAGGGCAAACTGGTGGTGATAGCTTATGGCTCCAGGACGCTCACAAATCCAGAGAAAAACTATCACCTTCATTCAGGGAAGCTGGAGTTCCTTGCCTTGAAGTGGGCCATATGTGAGAGGTTTCGGGATTATCTTTACTATTCCCCGTCATTCACCGTCTATACAGACAATAACCCCCTCACGTATGTGCTCACCACTGCAAAGTTAAACGCCACCACACAGAGGTGGGTAGCAGAGCTAGCTGACTTCCAGTTTGTGATTAAGTACCGCCCTGGGAAAGCTAATGGGGATGCAGATGGTCTTTCACGAATGCCCCTAGATATGGAGCAATACATGAACAAATGCACACAAGATGTTGAACCTGATGTAATGCACTGTATGGCACAGGCTGTCCATGTAAAGTCACAAGGAAATGAGCCATGGTTCTGCCCAATCACCATTTCCACTCTCATTACTGAAGCAGATCAGGAAGTGAGCTCTGTAACTGAAATACCAAAAACTGTGCTAAAAGCAGCTCAAGAAGAGGACTCTGTGATTGGAGAGGTGTTGCGTTATGTGGTGTCAAAGCAATGGCCAAAAGGTGGAAAGCAGCAAAACAGTAAAATTGCAGCTCTGGTCAGACAAAAACACAAACTATACGTGGGTGATGACAAACTTCTGTACAGAACAACAGCATCCCATGACCAGCTTCTCCTGCCCTACAAGTTTCACAAGTTAGTGTATAAAGAGCTCCACGAAAACATGGGCCATTTAGGGGTAGAGAGAGTGATGAGTCTGATAAGAGAGCGCTTCTACTGGGCTCACATGCAACGAGATGTTGAGCACTACATCACCAAAGTTTGCAGCTGTTTGAAAAATAAACGTCCTAACAGGCCTACAAGGGCACCACTGACGAACATCGTCACCACCTATCCATTTGAACTAGTGTCTGTTGATTTCCTACACTTGGAGAGATGCAAAGGAGGATATGAGTATATCCTAGTTATAATGGACCACTTCACTCGCTTCGCCCAGGCTTATCCCTGTCGTAACAAAGCTTCCCACACGGCTGCCGAGAAGATATTTGGTGATTTTGCACTCAAATTTGGTTTCCCCACACGTCTCCACCATGACCAGGGCAAGGAGTTTCAAAATAAACTGTTTGCAAAGCTACAGGAGTACAGTGGGGTGCAAGGGTCCCGAACAACGCCCTACCATCCTCAAGGGAATGGGCAGGTGGAACGATTCAATCGTACCCTGTTGGCAATGCTCAGAAACCTGCCCGAAGCAGCCAAAACAGACTGGAAATCCTCTCTGGCAAAAGTGGTTCATTCCTACAACTGCACGCGCAGTGAGGCCACAGGGTATGCGCCGTATTTTCTGCTATTTGGCCGTAGTCCGAAGCTGCCTATTGATTTAATGTTTGGCCTCACAACAAAAGAGCAGAGCCCATCTCACCAGGACTATGCTGAAAAGTGGAGGGCTAAAATGACAGCAGCTTACAAACTGGCCTCAAATGCAGCAAACAAGAAGGAGTGAGAGGTAAAGCTGTTTATGACAGAAAGATCTATGGTGTTGCTGAGTTACTTCCTGGATCCAGAGTACTTGTGAGAAACTTAACAGAGAAAGGTGGACCAGGAAAACTAAGATCCTTCTGGGAAGATAAAGTGCATGTAGTGACAAAAAAAAATACTCAGACAGCCCAGTGTATGAAATCAAACCTGAAAATGGCAAAGGACGCATTCGGATTATGCACAGAAACCTGTTGTTACCATGTGACTTTCTCCCCGTGGAAACAGTAGAGCCTTCCTCAAAAGAGACAAGAAAGAAAAGAGACAGTAAAAAGCAAAGACATGTGGACACCCAAAACAGCACCGCTGATGAGGATGAGGATGGCTGGAGTGCCATAGTTGGACTGCAAGCTAGACGGCATCAAAGTCGCAGTCCACTGAGAGCTGATGCACCTGAGTTTTACCCTGAGAACGACATAACTCCAGAGGGTGAGGACCAAGACTCAGATGACGACACACAAGCGCAGCTGGTACCAGAGGCCGAAAACATGGTGGTACCAGACCCGGCTGAGGCAGACCAGGACCAGGGTGATGTGTCATCTGAGGCCGGCTCCAGTGACCAGGAGGGTCCGGTCCACACCCCTGCAAGAACGTATCCTTCCAGAATAAGAAGGCAGAGATTGATTTTTACTTATGATAGGTTAGGCCAGCCTAGCTCTTCACATGTTTAAAGCATAAGTAAAAGATTTGTAATAACTAGAAAAAAGTTATTGTTCTGAGGTAAAAGATTTGATAGGTGACTGAGTAGTTGTTTTAAACTCATTACCAAGTTGCTCTTATTTAGTTAAAAAAAAAAAGAAAAAGATTTTCAGTGGCTAACACAGGCAAATACCCCACATGCTGGTTAATGTAGTAGGCTATAACTAGAATGAGTACCTTACTCTCAGGAAAGATGCAGATACTCACTACGGTGGATGACGCGGTTGACGGTTATCGTGCACAAAGACCTCTTCTGCAGATGTATGCCGTGGAATGGGAGATACATGCTGTACAATGGACTTTTACCAGTTTGCATCTTTATGGACTATATATTCTGACTCCTACTTAGTAATATCCTACTCACATGTAATGCAAAGATGCCAAATGTGGACTGTTGACATTTAAGTGCCTTTGGGAAGTTGTTTTATAATGTCGGGCCGACATTACATTTTGAGGGGAGAGTGTAGGAATAAGTAAAATTGTACACCCCCATAAAATTTCTTATTAATTGGATCCTGATAGCTTGCATAATTATAAAAGTATATTGTAAGTAAATCTAGTTAATCTGTAAAAGCAATAGCGCTTTTGCGCCACAAGTGGGCGCTCGTCATTTATATGGGTGGTGAAAGTCTCGCGAGCAAGACAAGTTGTGGTACACTGTATGATGCACTTTGTGAACGTGACCGAAAAGAGATGCCTGCTGTTGTCTGTAGACAATAAACCAACTGAAAATCGTCAAGTTGCCTCTTCTTTGATGACAAGTGTAACATAACTGTTTGAGCGAAAATGTCAGATTTATTTTCAATGATGCCATACATTATTGAAAACAAAACATAAATTCATGTGGAAATGATGAGTTTTACCAAGTAAAAATCAAAATACAAAAAAACTAAACCAATTCTAAAGAAATATAGCCGCAAAGTGGCAATTATCGGCCCTCGCCGACCGCCCTGCCTAAAGCAAGGGGCGCTTCGCGCCCTTTTGTCTCCCTCAATCTAAAATTATGGTATTGCTACTGCCTTTATGTTTGTTTTTAACTTTTTTCCCAAGGGTCTTAGTTTTAGGATTTTTGGAATGCACTAACGCACACTCCGTGCTCAATTTTGACATTATACAGAGAAAAATTAGTATGAATTTGTATCACACTATATCTGCAAACTGAAGCATATTTTTACATTTTACTTAGGGCTGCGGCTGCGCCACAGAATATCCACAAAGGTTATCCAAGTACTTTGGATAACCTTTGGTTCCTCACTTCTCGCTGAATTATGGAGTTCAACATTTTTCCATCAGAATAAAAAGGACGTTCTGGTCATCGCTATGGCAACACTGTGAAAATATATGGCATGGGTGTAATTGACTCTCTGATTGTGTATGATCGCCATACGCTTTTGAATCTCCGTCCTCCACTTGATGATGTGGTAAAGTTTGAGCACAATGGCCAGAAGACTTTCTCTGCTCCACTCCTGGCATACCGGCATACCTGCGCCACGGGCCAGCTCTTCCTCCGCGCAGAGCACGCAAACGCCGGGGGAAACGGAGCGGTCGTCTGGTGAAACTGAGAGCGATGTCCCGCACTCCGTTGCGTCTTTTGGAGAATATTGAACTGGATTATCATCGTTTCATCCCGTGGAGCACCCTGGATCCTCCTTCTCCTTGCCTGATTCAGCTGAGTTCGGATGCGATCTCCCCGACTTGCCGGTCAAGCCAGCCTCGTCTGCCTGTCGGAAGTCAAGCCAGCCCCACATGGGTGCGCTTGTTTTGAACACCGTCACCTCCCAGGAAGTTACGTGCTTATGTACAATTATTTCAAAGTATTGTTACTCTTAGATGTATGAAGGGTCAAAGTAACAAAAATTCATTAAAATATGAATGTGGTAAAAATCAAAGCAGTAAAAGTGGACTTGATTAAAATTGAAGGTGTGAAAAACAAAACATGGTGAAATTGAGTGTCATAAAATCCCACATGTGATTAAAATCGCCTCTGTGAAAATGTTATTTTGTGAATTTGGATGTCATTAAAATGATAACATGGCTAATTTTACTGTCTTAAAAATGATGTGCATAAAATGTAACGTTGCTTGTTTTCATTCACTTTCTTGTTTTTAGCACCTCCACTTTCACCACTTCAGATTCATCATTAAGTGTGTCAGATTTAACGTTGCCAGTTTTCATTCACCGCCTCGATTTTTACCACCTCCACTTTACCGCTTCAGTTGTAATTTTGTTACTTCCGGTAGAGCGGAATACGACAGCGGACATTTGTAGTCAATCTGTAGTCCAGAGCTCGTATGTTTCACCTGCTCTGCAGTAAAAACACTGACCACGAGCCGGAGCCTTTTAACGCAAATTATGGAAAAGATTGTTTTGATCTAAAAAGCTATTGTTGCGGCTGACTAAGCTAACTAATAGGCTAGCAGGTGCTAATGTCGTGACAAACGAGCTTCCAAGCGTCTCCACATTGCGCTTTTGGACTGTGTCTTGGTCAATTTAGGAAACTGTCACATCTGCCCATCCATCCCAATATCGCTGAAGCTGTGAGCTGTGTCCCGGAGTTTTGGAGGAGGGACTACCTGGTTATTTCATGGGATAGGCTTATACACTTAGCCTATTTTTAAGTTTTAAGACAGTAAAATTAACCATGTTATCATTTTAATGACATCCAAATTCACAAAATAACGTTTTCACAGAGGCGATTTTAATCACATGTGGGATTTTATAACACTCAATTTTACCATCTTCTTTTTTTTTTTTTTCATATCTTTGACGACACCTTACAAGGGCATGCACGTTCCAATCGCACTCATAACTGGATCATATAATTGGATGTATAATTGTGCAATTTTCACAAAAATATCGCCCCCTACCTATACCTGCAAAATTACATGACAGTGAAAACAAACGGTATATCCTGATTCTCCATGTCGCACTGATCAAAAAACTCCATTACAACAGGACTCTATCTCGCTTTATTTTTTTAATGAAAAATAATGGAGACCAATAACAGAGACCGAAAACACAAGAATTCACGTAGCAACCGTGAACCGATATAGCCTGGCTAACGCCAGACTGCTGTGTGCGCTCGAATCTTTTCGAACTTCACAACAGCCTGGGGACCATGGCCGACATTTTTCCATGGATTTGGGCACCAATCACAGAACGAGGAGGGACGGTAAGACGATGATGCGCTATTTGACATACGGAAGCTTGTAGTTTGTTTAGGGATAAAAAAAAGAAAAAAATATTACGGATCCAACATGACAGCAGCAGACGCGATGCCATCTTTCGATCAAGCTTTAGAACGTGTTCTAAATAGTTTAGCTCAAAAGTTTACAGCAGGTACGTCATACGTCATCTGATACCATGATACGATTGGCTATGGCTACGTGCAGACGCATGAGAGACATTCGTAGCGCCCAATAAACGGCTATGGACAATCGTAAACCACACCTCTCCTACGAGAAAATGAATTGGTGGTCCCCAGACTAAATATCACTTGTGATTTTAGTCTGGCGTTAGCCAGGCTAGAACCGATATGCAAGTTACAGGGATCAGAAATTAGTGCGCAGACTTTACTTGCACCAGAGCACAAACATGAGCAGAAGCACGAAAAACATGAGCCAGAGCAGAAATAACTGTTCACATTTCAATTAAGACACCTAAATATATCCTCAAGGTTGAACTACATTGAAACTTCAAAGAAAACTTTTGTATAACAAAATTATCTCAGTGAGTGAAAACTATGATTTCTTTGTTGATTAGATGCAACTTGAAAAATAGAGCTTACCTACTAGAAAATTTAAGGCTACACCACTGCTGTAAATTGTGTCACATCAAATAGAGTCGGTCTCAGGCAAGTCATTGGTGATCTACCATTGCCCTCCCCAAGGCAACAGCTCTGCAACGTGTCCCCCCTATACTCACACTCTAATGCACTATGGATCATAGGCACCACTTTATGGTCTTCCCAATGGGTGCCCAGTCAAAAACAAAACAAAAAAACAGTCGAGGTCTGGATTGAACCTGCAGCCTCGTGGTCGGGAGCCTGGCGCTCTACCTACCTACATTCATGTATGTTAGGTACCGCTCCGCGCCCTTGTATTTGCTGAACACTGAGTAGCGGCTTTACAGGTTTGGCGATATTTATTGAATCATTTTGTCATCAAGGCAAATTGGCCTGGGTACGGTGTACATTTTAGGACATCCTCATCCTCAGAATGCTTTCGTCATTCTAGTCACAAGTCCAGGTGAAGATGACAGACATGTTTGTCATCTTCACATTAACCTAGAAACAAGTTTGTCAGACTCATCTGCACTTGGATGTTGTTTGTCAGAGTCAGAGTCACTTGGACGATATTTGTCAGAGTCTCACTACGGTCAGAGTCACACTTGGACGATATTTTGGTTACATTGATTTGTCAGAGTCATCTCACTTGGACGATATTTGTCAGAGTCATCTACACTTGGACGATATTGTCAGAGTCATCTACACTTGGACGTGTTTGTCAGAGTCATCTACACTTGGACGATATTTGTCAGAGTCATCTACACTTGGACGTTGTTTGTCAGAGTCATCTCACTTGGACGATATTTGTCAGAGTCATCTACACTTGGACGATATTTGTCAGAGTCATCTACACTTGGACGATATTTGTCAGAGTCATCTACACTTGGACGTTGTTTGTCAGAGTCATCTACACTTGGACGATATTTGTCAGAGTCATCTACACTTGGACGTTGTTTGTCAGAGTCATCTGCACTTGGACGATATTTGCAGAGTCATCTACACTTGGACGATATTTGTCAGAGTCATCTACACTTGGACGATATTTGTCAGAGTCATCTACACTTGGATGTTGTTTGTCAGAGTCATCTGCACTTGGACGTTGTTTGTCAGAGTCAGAGTCACTTGGACGATATTTGTCAGAGTCATCTACACTTGGACGTTGTTTGTCAGAGTCATCTACACTTGGACGATATTTGTCAGAGTCATCTACACTTGGACGTTGTTTGTCAGAGTCATCTACACTTGGACGATATTTGTCAGAGTCATCTACACTTGGACAATATTTGTCAGAGTCATCTACACTTGGACGATATTTGTCAGAGTCATCTACACTTGGACGATATTTGTCAGAGTCATCTACACTTGGACGATATTTGTCAGAGTCATCTACACTTGGACGTTTTGTCAGAGTCATCTACACTTGGACGTTGTTTGTCAGAGTCATCTGCACTTGGACGATATTTGTCAGAGTCATCTGCACTTGGACGTTGTTTGTCAGAGTCATCTGCACTTGGACGATATTTGCAGAGTCATCTACACTTGGACGTGTTTGACAGAGTCATCTGCACTTGGACGATATTTGCAGAGTCATCTACACTTGGACGATATTTGTCAGAGTCATCTACACTTGGACGATATTTGTCAGAGTCATCTACACTTGGACGTTGTTTGTCAGAGTCATCTGCACTTGGACGTTGTTTGTCAGAGTCATCTGCACTTGGATGTTGTTTGTCAGAGTCAGAGTCACTTGGACGTTGTTTGTCAGAGTCATCTACACTTGGACGTAGTTGTCAAACAATTTCACAACAAAAGCACAATAATGCAACTAAATGGAAATTTTCACAATAAAAGCAGCATAATACAACTAAATGGGGATTTTCACAATAAAGCAGTATTATACAACTAAATGGGGATTTTCACAATAAAAGCAGTATAATACAACTAAATGGGATTTTCACAATAAAAGCAGTATAATACAACTAAATGGGGATTTTCACAATAAAAGCAGTATAATACAACTAAATGGGGATTTTCACAATAAAATCAGTATAATACAACTAAATGTGGATTTTCACAATAAAAGCAGTATAATACAATGAAATGGGGATTTTCACAATAAAAGCAGTATAATACAACTAAATGGGGATTTTCACAATAAAAGCAGTATTATACAACTAAATGGGGATTTTCACAATAAAAGCAGTACAATACAACTAAATGGGGATTTTCACAACAAAAACACTATAATGAAACTAAATGGGATTTCACAACAAAAGCACTATAATGCAACTAAATGAGGATTTCCACAACAAAAGCGCTATACAACTAAATTTCAGACTCAGCTTCACTTTCACTTGGACATTGTCAGACTCGGCTCCACTTGCAAATAGTTTGTCAGATTCAGCTTAATTTGCAGTTTGTAATCATCAGAAAATGTTTTGTCATCCACAGCTGTACTTGGAATCAATAACAGTTTGTCATCTTTACGTAAGCTAGGACACATATTTGATATTCTCAGTTTACACTTAGGACAGGGTTAAAACATTTATGGCATGGAATACCCATTGCAAGGTTAACGGCAGAAATAATATATCACACCTTTAGACAAGTTTTTTTTTTCAGCTTACACAATAAGATGAACAAACCACTTTATATTTTTAATATCACAATAGATCATATAAGAAAACGTCTAACACAAAAAAACCAACAAAAAATGTTTTTTGACTTACAGGTGGTACCTGTTTGGTAGCTGACTGGTTTAAACAAAAGAGCCCGACATTTAAATTGGCCTTCTATGTTCAAAAGGAACCATACGTTGCCTGCAGCTGTCCTGCAGCTCTTTGTAATGTGATACATATCCATCTTCACCACAACAGTCCGATACAGGGAATGCATCACTGCCAACGCCGCACCGATCAGTCTATCGATCTCATGCTGTATTGTAATACAGTAAGTATCGTCACAGTTGTATTACACATTCAGCAATTTATACATTTCATTAGCCTCCACAAATGTGTTGGGTGTGTGGATCCCTCTACTGTCCATGGCTGCAGTCAGTTCCCGAATCAGCATGGCATATATGTCCAAACAGCCTTCTGATGTTGATGGAAAAATTCCCTGAAAAAAAGAATATAACTGCTTTACAAACATTAAGTATACAACATGACTTAGCAACAGCTAAACATACTCCTATACCACATGTCTTTTGATAAGAGGATTTTGTAACTTTATGAGTTGGGCCCGGGTGCAATCAGAGTTGGTGAAGGGGCGCTTAGTAATTGTATAGCACTGCATTCTCCTCACCCGCCTTAAGTTATCAAATGGCCCTGTAATTTCCAATAGGCCCCCCACCACACATTTTTAGAGCCCCGTAATGTGTTATATCATTGTTTTGTAATAAGTATTAATTGAAGCGTATATAACACAATCCGACACTCATAGTCCTTTAAAAAAAAAAGAAGAAAAAATGCACAGTCTAACCATAACTCTTCATGTAAACCACAGTCCGGTTAGACACAAGTCAGACAGAAATCTAACCAGCATGCAGCTAATCAAACCTGCATCCATCTGGCTGATCTCAAACAAGCTTGTCAATAACCCATTTAGGCTGAAAAGCCTGGAAAAAAGGCCTGTGAAAACTAATGGGCGATTTCAGAAAAGACCCCGAAAACCTGAAGTTCCACAAAGTTCCAGAAAAACTGAAGTATTCGGCAATTGTGTCAACGCCTACTAAATGATTGATTTCTCAGCACTGTAGCAGATAGGAACAACATTCCAAAAGTATGAGAGCTTACACTTGTGGCCTTCCTGAAAAATAAAATATGGAAAAGCAAAGTGAAATCAAGTATATAGCCCTCTTATACTAAAATATGGACTTTTTTTATGTTAAACCTTTGTAATTTGTCTTTTGAGGTCACTTCAAAAATGTCTAGCAGCTTCTCTCTAAACCCAAAACAATATCAACTCTTTAAAATACAATTTAATTAATAGTTTTATATAGAAACATGGGAAATAAATAATAATTATTAAGCTATAAAGAAATAAAAAGCTGCTGATGGGAAGGGCAGAGTATCCTGCTCCAAACAGATTTCTCTAAACACAGCAAGGAGCCCCTCCCCTCACTGCTGCTCAGCGCTGTCAGCCAGAGGAGAAGACGCAACTCTCCTCTCCTCTCGTCCTGCACTTGACTTCTCAATAAAACTACGTGATGGAAAGAGCATAACAACTGTTTTCTGATTGTTTTTGAGTAAAACCGCGTTACGGCGCCGTATTTACATGTAAGCTCTATAAACGGACGGTAGCTGGGTTGCAACCCGAAGTAGTGAATATCTCTGGAAATATTTCACCAACACGAAACAAAAAGTGTTGTGATGCCGACGCTCCCGCGCCTCTATTCTGTTGCATTTCATTGGCTAAAGGCCGACAATTGGTGCAAAAACACCCTTATACTCAAAATTGACGTATATGCTTTCCCGGCCTCAATGGTAGAATTGTGCAAGAGCGCCCCCGGCGTTAATGGTAGAAATGCAGCAATGCTGGCCTAAATTGGTTACACGGATGTTGCCAGGCTAAACGAAATATGCTTTATTTTGCACGTGTGTGTGTGTGTGTGTGTGTGTGTGTGTGTGTGTGTGTGTGTGTGTGTGTATATATATATATATATATATATATATATGCTTGACGAAAACTGAGCAAGAATTGCTCATACCCTTGCACTTTGTCAAAGTATTGAGATGGTACATTAGCCCCCTACAAACAGAATAACTCATAAGATTCATAATATTGCATTCCCAAACCACAAAAACTAAGAATAAAGTAATACTAGCGTGATCCAAGATTGAAGTCAGACAAAGGGCGCAATAGCAATTGTTCTCTGCTGTGCAGTTGACAAGGGCCGATAATCTGTGGCTATATTTTATTATTGTAAAATACTTTACCTGGCAATGTCTGACTATGAGAGTGGCGCAAATTTTGCGAAATTGCTTGTTAGCCACCAACATTGGATTGTCTTCTACAAATTGCTTGGCATAATCCAAATATTGAGGGTCCACCAAGCAAAGCATGTCCACATAGCCTGTAAAAGCAAAAATATAGTATGAGGGCATATAATGCCAATAAATTCCTGTCACTGAAACACTATAAACAGCATAAAGGCTAAAGCAAATGCTATCACCACATTTTGAGTTTTATAGAGTTGAATCTTTAATCCTTTAAACTTTACATCATGTAGGCTAGAGGTCAATAATTTGAAGACCCCTGCGTGCCATGAAACTTTATATTTATTTAGAAACCATAACTAAACCAGGAGTAAGCAGGGCTCAGTGTGTTGAAAGGCGCAAAGACGAGAAACAGATCACTGACATATTATGTGCACATAGTGTACTTAATAAAGGCTACAAGCGTTCTGCTATTTAGGAGCCAACTTGTATTTTAAGAGTAAAACAATAATATACGGATTCAATTAAATGCATTAATTTCAAAGTACAGTAATTATTATTCAAGTCAGTAAAGACTTGAATTAACACCATAAGGCTCAGGACCTTTGCTTGACAATTTTTTTTCAATTTGGACCTTAGTGAAATGTAATTAAGGACCTCTGATGTAGGCTATTCTGTTAGTCTATAGTCCACAAGAGGAATTGACCAATGTGCAAGTAAAACTTGCATTCTTGAATAAATTAGACACATTTACCGCGATCTCCCCTACACCCTAAAAATACAGTCCAAATTTCATCTTTTCACAATAATAATAATAAATTTATTTGTATTGCACTTTACACGTGAAAAGACATCTCAAAGTGCTACAAGAGCACAGGTACAAACATATAAACAGTGAAAAACAGCAAGAAACATATAAACATATGAAGAAAATGCAATACAGAATAAGTGAGTCTATACATTACCTTGAGGTGGTGCCATGTACAACAGGTCTGGCTTCCCAAATGGACCATAAGAAGCTTTTTGCTTGCGTATGTCATGTGAATTCCACATGTGCTTCTCTTTCACGAGGTCCTCTTGCAATAATGGCATAAATGCAAACTGCAGACAATTACTAAAGTACAAAATGCATAGTTATTTAATATGATCAGACAAGAACCAGTATACAAGCCGCAAGAACAGTACTATGCTTTCTGTTATGTACACTTTATTCGCTTGTATCCTTGGCTTTTTACAATTACTTAACATCATCTACAACAGGGGTCTTTAATGTAGAGGTTACACTACTGGGGGGCCTCAGAAAAAACTGATGGTGATCCCAAAATCATTTAATTTTACATATTTTAAAATCCACTCAACTTGATTACTATTACTGTAGCATTTTTAAAAAACATTAGCAATTATACACTGCCACGTTGCAAGCCCTCAATGTAGATGAAAGACAAGGCACAAACAAAACAAAGTAGACAACATCCTTTGGGATATGGCGTTACAATTGCTCAAATTAAATAATTTGACTTACATGTGTACTGGGTTGTCCAGTTCCAGCAATCCATTTTGCATCATACTCTATAAAAAAAGTGTGTATTTTGTTAACACAAACATTACTACATGTACAAACAAAATCAAATCAGGATGCATAGACTGCTCGAGTCCTGACAAGAACAAGGAAATACGACCACATTAGTCCAGTGCTCCGGTCTCTGCACTGGCTTCCTGTCACTCAGAGAATAGAATTTAAAACAGCTCTGCTTGTGTACAAGTCTTTTCATGGTTAGCACCAAAGTCCATCTCTGACATGTTAGAGCCGTATGAACCATCTCGGGCCCTGAGAACTTCAGGGAGGGGTCTCCTGGTGGTTCCCAGAGTCAATAATAAACACGGTGAGGCTGCGTTTCAGTTTCATGCAGCTAAAATCTGGAACAGTCTTCATGAGGATGTGAGACAGGCCTCAACTCTGACAATGTTCAAATCTAGGCTGAAAACAGCTCTTTTTACCCGTGCATATGAAAACTGAAAGTATTTTATCTGCACTCTTGCCTTTTATTGTCATTGATTAACTTTATGTTGATGTTTTATTGATTGATTTTATCTGTTTTCTTGTAATTTTCTGCAACTGTGAAGCACTTTGAATTGCCTTGTGTATGAATTGTGCTCTACAAATAAACTTGCCTTGCCTTGCCTTGCCTAGACGAGACTTTACTGCTGATGGGATGTGCTCTGTGAAATGTTCTATTATGGACACAGTAAGTGGCTTGAACGTGTCCTGGACAGACACTCATGGTTAACAATGGTCTAAGATTCTTTCTCCAACATACAGTATCATACCAGATTAGAATTTATTCAAACAGGGGCACGAGGCTACAATGCTGTTGTTTGATTACGTTTCTGCCACATGGAGAGCCCTGCACTCTTTTATATCTCCTACACCAGGGCAGGACACAGTTACATTCTCATTCCCACACGGCACAGCCTAGTTTGTCCTGTGAGAGCTTAAAAGGGATGTAGAAACTTGTGCGCTTGTTTCAGTTAGTGCTTTCAGCAGACTTATTTTTTTTTTAAACTGATGCCGTCAGGCAACGGACCACAAGCATAAGCAAGATGACACCATCATGTCCATGCTGTTGTTGCACCATGCTGAAGATCGGGCCATAAATGTTTTAATTAATACAATTAGTCAACACAAAACATTTAATAACTTGCCTTCCATATCATTTGTCACACATCAAAACTAAGTTCTAGATAGAATAATAAAAATGTTTTTGACTCAAGTTAAGAATACCGTAATTTTCTGCCTATAAGCCGCTATAAGCCCACGCTTTGACCCCTGCGGCCAATATGACGGTGCGGCCACTATATAGGCACCCACATGCACTAGAGGCACTCTCTAGCAGTAAACGCAAAAGTGAGACGGAACTTCTAATCAACGCTGCTCTTGGCTGAGGAACGGTAGATCACTAACTTTTAAAATGATGAAGGCTCACTTTAGTCTAAATGTCGAGGGGCTTTGCTCGCCCCAACGCACCGAAACGCCTTGACGTGCGTCAAAAGAGCAGCCTCCTTTATTTTCTATGAGAGAACGCACACCGTGGTTGGCGCAGCGGAGGAAAACACAGACTTTTAACCTCCTGCAGAGGCACAGAGGCGGGTCTGGCCATGACAGACAGGGAAACCGCCGTGAACTTTGTTTGTTTGGACGAGAGAAGCCGCGGAGACAAAGAAACCATCGTCAGGGCTCAGGCATCAGGGGAAGCATGTTAAACTCGTGTCTGTCGCCAACTCGCTATTAACCTGCAAAAAAGAGCCACGTTTGCTCTCTCTCTTACAACACGGACATACGTGTCTTCTTTTATGGTATGGTAAATGTATAAACCACATGTTTAAAGCCTCGCACGGTTTGAGAAAAACCTCTGAAGTGCTGTGATGTGGCGTGCACCAGTGTGTGTTGAAATCCCACATGGATGCACGTCAGAGGACGTGCCACGGCACGCTGCGTTCTGGTGTGCGTTGGGCTTTAGCTGGAGATGTGGCCACAACGCGGATGGGTTACACGTTCCATTCCTACACTTGGCCATTTCTGCGTGCCTTTTTATGCATGCATCACTGCTGTCCCTACCGCCCTCCCTCTGCACCTTTTTCCGGGATGAGGTGTCTCTTCCTCCTCATCCGCGCCATGGGCCGCTCTGAGCAGATGCACAGCACTATGAAAACCTGCGGCGTATATTTGAGTGCAGCGTATATGTGTACAATGCCGCGGCTTATTGTAAGGTGCGCTTAATTGGCCGAAATTTACGGTAATACTTTTAATGTTCTTATGCACCTTCAAAATGTATTACTGTATGTGTGTCAGACTGATTTAGATCTTCTTTTGAACTTTGGGATATCAACTGGTGCTTTCTTCAATTCTGACCAAATTTCACAGTGTGAGCTGCCTCATTGTAAACATCAACTACTACATAACGTGTTCATACCTCAAATGTTGCAGTCCATTTGCTGATCCAATTTTTCTTCAAAATACTGTTGAAGCTCTCTGCTCTCTGGGAAAAAACGTAGCATAACATTTAAATGGGGGATTACAGCAGTTCCCAACTGAAAGACAATACTATCTATGCAAATAAACAATCACTGACTAAAACAAATTAAGGTAACTGTTAAGAAACCTGGACGTATGCGAAATCTCCCCAGCAACAATATGCTGTGATTACAATAGTCGACCTGTTACTTTACGTTCTGCCCAGTGGCAGACAGGATCTGGCCGCAATAGCAATGCAGTGACAGACTGGAGCAAAATATAGAGATGGAATAAAAGCTGCTATGTGGGGTAAAGGCTGCTGATGCGCTGATACGCTTAAGAAAAGAGGAATATGAAACCAATTATGGCTCAGAATGGTGTCCACTGCTGAGCACAACGCAACACGCGGGATGTTACGAAATATTGACTGACGCATACATGTCTGCGATGATGTGTATAAATTGTGAACCTCGCTCAGTGTCCATAGATCTCGCCCCTTTGAGCCTGCTGCCTTGACATCATTTTCTTTCAAGCTATTGCTTGCGGACACTGAGCTTGGGCTTGTGTGAACGCTGTAATTGTTTGAAACTCTTTCCTATCTTTCTGATCAAAACGTCATAGTGATCAGACTACCCTTGTTTATACAATGTGCTGATCTGAGCGTGAGATAATTATTAATTGTTCAGAAGCCTATGCGCCTGCCACTCGTAAGAGAGACAAGGCTGACTCTGTGCGGACATTGAAAATCTGCATCTCATTGCTTGGTGATTAGTTGGTAAACGTCCAAGGGTTTCCTTTCTGTCTGCAAGACAGAAAGGAAACCAAAAAAAAAAAAAAAAACCCCAAAAAAAAAAAATTAAATTAAAAATAAAAAAAATAGCAAAAAAGGCATAACCTGAGGTAAGACTCTTTTCCATCTAAATTGGGGAATCTTAAGCGGGTACTGATTCATGATTAAGCCCAGGTGAGTGGTAATAAGGTGTACTGTTACTGGATTATTATTATTATTATTTTTTAATTAAATCGGTAACAAAGAAACGCACAGGTTAGGGAAAGTAAATATTGGAGAGGTCTGAGTCGTATCCGGGCCGGACCGTCTTCACAGTAACATTTTGAACGCAATGTCCTAACTACTCAAGTGAATTTCTGTATATTTATTTTCATGGACAGGGCAATAGTATTGGGTGAACGAGACGCATTGTTCTATGTCTTTATGGAATAAAAGGTTTATCATTGTAACCTGAAAGCTCCATAAGACAAGGCACATCTCACACATGGAAACAACTCTGATCTGAGAATCCCAGTTAGGAGTGCTTGCAACTATATACATTTTGAAGCCCTGATAAGTAGAACAATAACTGGCAATTACTGCTAGTACAAGCAGGAAGACAAAGCCACAAACAGCTGACCAGACATGTCACAGCAACACCACGTGACAACCTCAGAGGATGGCCACAGTTGTAGCCGAAACTGTCAGGTACGAAATAACACACAGGTCTGGCTAGAAGAACATATTAGTATAATTGGCAAAGTTAAAGCTTGCCTGATTGTGGACTGATGTTCCTCTTCGAAAAGACTGCCATGCTCGATCACCCATCTCAGCCATTCGGAAAGCCATTTGCATTTGTCCCACAGTCAGGTTTTCCTTTCCACAGTCACTTCGAATCATCCTGGGGCAGCCTAAAACAATAACAATCTAAGCAATGAGCAGAGACACCACACCACAGCCTCCCATTTCTCTTGAATATACCTTGAAGTTCTTGAACCGCATCAATGAAGTATTTGGCAACTACAGCTGGTATTCGATTGGATGTTCCAACTTTAAGCCAAATAACTTTTCTTGAAAAGCTAATTTTCAAATATTTCATTAACAGTTAATGTTACAATAGAATGTTGAATAGTGCAGAACAACACTGGATGCAGAATTATTACGCAAATTCCTTTTCCCCCCTATATAGTTATTTTTTATGCACATTTAATCAAAAAATGTTTTCCAATCTCACTTACAACTCTGGTGGCTATTGTTTGATGGTTCTGTCGTGACATCCCGTTATTCAAAGCGTGGACCAGCTTTGACTGCTTTAACCACACTTTCTCTCATTGCAAACATCGGCATCACTTGTGACACTTCAGTTCAACAGCCTTTATTTTTTACAGCATTTGAGGTTTTAAATGTGAAGAAAAAATAACATGGTCAAACGAATTTGAGCAATAATTCGGAATTATTCTCCATGCAACGTAAAGAGCCTACCCATCAATACACAAATGAACCCACATTCTAAAAAACTTCAGTTTGTCATTGCCTGTAAAATGTAAATGTACTTTAGTGAATGTGCGAGTAAATAGTTATTAAAACACTATGTAGAACATTTTACCATCAATGTGCCAGGTATCATTTGGTCCTTTACTTATGTAATTCCTGCGCTGTATTTTCTTCTTTCCTGGACATCTACTTTGGACCCCACAAGGATCAATTCGCCTCATAATATTTGCAATGTCAGTTCTGTTTTACATCAAGGAGGAAGATATGTGATCACATGGAATACGGTAAAAAGGTACACATGAAAAAGGTACCTGTAACAAGGCCTCAAGCCTTTCACATCCCGAACAACTTTAAGCATCGCCCTGATTCCTTGGTGGGGGACCACAGCTTCATTTCTCGCTAAAACACAAATACCATTAGTCGCATAAAAAGGTCAGATAAAAATGTAAACAAACAGCATTGTTGTGTTTCTTCTTTATCTAATAACATGGAAATTGGAATTGCTCAAATAAACGAAACTAAATAAAAAACGGCGGCAAAAGTCAACCTTACTTCAACCGCCTTGTGTATTTCTGCTATAGGCCGTTCCTTGCTTCGTCTTTTTAGTCCGAGGCGTTTCAAGTGTCTCCTGAGGTGTCTCTCACTAAATATTGCCAATTAAAAATGGATTATATTATTAAAAGTGAATCTAACGACTCAAACAAAAGGGGTACCTTATCATGTGTCCACATGATGCCAACATGCTGCATATTTCCGTCTGTTTAAATCCGATGTTGAACAGTTGTATTATCAACTCGTCTGCAAGAGACATAGTAATAATAAAAATACTGTAGGTTAATTTTCTTTTGAAATCATTGTCATGCATCATCACTATACATCACAATCAAATTATTGTTTCTATTTTCATAATCACCATGTTTTTACTTACCAATAGCATCACAAGAAGCACTTGCTTGAGCATCATCTGTTAAGAGCCAAATAAGGTGTTTTTTTCCGAAATTTTATTTAAATCAAAAGTTACTTTTTCATGACATTGCCTAAAGGCTTGATCACTTTGACAAACATGAACATCTTCAATTAAACTTTACCTGTACCTTCCATTGGAAGTTGCTAGACTCAAATGTCACAAGTCCAGAGAGAAAGCGCTACTATAGTAGAAATATATCAGTTATTATAGTCATAATCAAAAACTGAAAGGTGTGACCTTTTGGCATACAACATGCGGATATTGACATTCATGAAGCAGTGCATTATTGTTTATGGCTTCGAGGTTACAATAAAATAGTATGTATAGTATGTATGTAATGTGTTAATAATTTGACTGTACGCTTCCCAAAACGTGCTAAACCAAGATAAACTTCTAATTATACTTACACAAGTTGAGTGTTGAGCAGCCCAAGTTAGCTTCAGCGTAACCACTTTTGCGCCTTTATTCTTCTTTGTGGTTGGTGTATAGGCTGGTGCAATTTCGCCACCTATGGGTGAACCAACTAAAACAGCAGAATGTCCTCCTAGCTGGGGATGGATTATAAAGTAAGTACATTTTAGTGGCGGACCGTTATCGGCGTGAACGTGCTGCGTTAACGTGAGACTTATCGGGTGATTAAAAAAAAATATCGCCGTTAATCTATTGTCAAATTTGGGTTGGGAGCAGAGACCTGCACGGGAATGGATTTAAATCCCGTTAGCGCCCCTCCCGAGTCTCCCGCAGTAGTGTCCTCCCCTGGCCACCAGGGTACGTCTCTCGGTCCCGACAAGTCCCGACTTTTTTAAAGGCCAGCGCCGAGCGCGCACCAGAAAGCAGCAAGCCATGTTCCAACGCTGGAGCGCGCTGCGTAACGGCACTTCAAAGGCTTTCATCACACCGTGCAGCGCTGTAAACACATGATGTATCCATGTATCAAACATAAAATACAGTACGTAGGTCAGTGTTGTAAGAGAGAGCAAACGTGGCTCTTTTTAGCAGGTTAATAGCGAGTTGGCGACGGACAGCTGACCTTCCCAGAGTGGAGTTCTGACGATGGTTTCTCTTTTTTCGCTGTTGCCCAACAAAGTTAAGAGCAGTCTGTCACAGGCCATAGTCGTCGTCTGTCACTGCAGAAGGGTAAAGTAAAGACCCTATGTTTTACTCTGTGGCGCGCATCACCTCATCGTAGAAATGTTATGAAACTGCGTTTCAAAGCGTCTCGGCTTAATGGCTTATCCAAAGCGCAGCGCATAAACTGAGTGATGTGTTGAAGTATTGAATTCACCTGTACCAGGAGATAAGTGGGTTTGAGTGTAGTTCAGCTCCAAGTCCGGTTGGTCAGTGCGAGGCAAAGTGTGCACACAGCGTGGGGATCGAGTCTGCATCATCTCGGTGTTCACTGGTGCTGATGCGTAAAAGGCTGCGCTCATGTCACGCTGTTGTCTTGCCCGTAAATACTTGGGGACTCCTGCCACAACTGTCCCATTCGAGAGACTTTTTTCTTTAGCGGGCCATATTGTGTAGAAGAGATCTACTTTATCACCAGAAAACGTGAACAAGCTGGTCTGCCTGAGTGACTGGTGGAAGGAGGAGAAATAGAGCTTGGACTGATTGACACCAAAGCTGACTGTAATCAGTTCATCACGACCTCTTATGTAGGCTTACACTTCAAAATTCATGTTTAACTGAACAGTAAACAAGTGCATCTTATTGAACATTAATTACTTTCATCACCAATTATCATAGAACAGCTTTCACAAAAGCAGTTTCTGATGCATTTTGGAAACTGGAGATGAGCCCCTGGTCTAATGCGCCACCTGGCTTGGGAAACTTGTTCTCAAAGACTTACTTTAGTCATTATTTGGGTAGCACACATATTCTACCGGAGTTTACGGATGGCAAAGGCCAGGCTAATTGTGAATGCCTTCGACAGAATTCAAATGAGCCATTTTAATCTACATTAATTACAGTGATATTTATCTTGATTTTAGAAAAAATATCTATGCCCACCAGTAGATAACATATTACAAAACGAATTGTGTTGCTCCTACTGAATAGGGATGTAACAATTCATAGAACATTTAAAATACAGGGACAAAAATGCATATGGTAAAAGAAAAGTCCAGATTATTATTTAATTTTCTTATCTTGGAAATTCCCCTGCTGGAACCGCCACCTTAACGTGGTGGAGGGGTTTGAGCACCAGAATGATCCTGGGGCTTCATGCCCCTGGTAGGGTCTCCCATGGCAAACAGGTCCTAGGTGACGGGTCAGACAAAGAGCGGTTCAGAAGCTCCTTATGAGAGACCAACAGGCCCGGTTAGAACCATGAGGCCGTCCTCCTGTGGCCCCACCACCTGCAGGAGGAGCCATAGGGGCTGGTGCAGCTCCAACAGCTGCCCCACGACCCGGCAACGGACAAGTGGAAGAAAATGGATGGATGGATCTTCTAAATTTTGGGGGAATGTAAGGTTCTCTTACTGAGACAATACTTAGTTTGTTACAAGGACAAACATGCAGATGTTCAAATAAAACACATCTTTTGGTTAGAAAATTAATGGTTAATTGTCTTAACTTAGAGCGCCTTCTACATTTGTTAGACCAAAAGCGCTGTACAGTAAGGAACCAGTCACCCAATTAACACTATCATTCATACACCAAAAACACAGACATTGTAGACAAGGTGGGTGAAGTGTCTTGCCCAAGGACACAACAATGGGCACATGCAGGAGCTGGGATTCTAACCCCTGACATTCCGATCATTAGGAGGAACCGCTCAACCATATGCGCAATGTTACCCATCATCATATTCATTTTATTAAAAAAATAAAAGTAATTGAAACCTGGAACTTAAAGCAGTAGTAAGTAACGTGTTTACCTAAAGAAATCCTTTTCGTAGTCCCTCTGGGTGTAATACAAGTGTTAATGGGATGATTGGGGGTGGGTCTTTCATCTCCCCCTAGTGTCTCTGCAACTTGACTGCCACCGGGTCGGAGCAACCAATACACACTAATAGAATCACAAAGAAGAAGGTAATAGGCCAAAAGGGAAAGCTAACTGCGGGCTAGCGCCACTTAAACCGTATTTACAGCCAAGTTTCAATGAAAAAAAATGTCTTTCCATTGTATAACTGGATGTACAACACCCCTCTCTCCCTTCGCCTTTTGTGTCAGCGTAGTAATTACTCTCCAAGACATTTAATAAGTTAAAAAAATCGTAACTTGCTATGACACCTGCAGTTACGGTTTGGCCTCTAGGGGCAAGAGTTACTTAGTACTGCTTTAAAATCCAATCGGGGCATGAGTGCATTGTTACATCCCTACTAGTGAAATACGATTGCCATCCAAAATTCTACCACTTGTAGCCATATCTGGCCACGAGATCAATTTCTGATTTCAGATGGATTATAACATCTGATGACGATGGCCGGACTGCCGGATCGTAGGCCAGCAACTCCTCCACGAGTAAGGCAGATTGTGTGAGGAGAGTTAGGGCATGAGGCTTGCACTTTAATTGCATCAGCCTGGCGAGTTCTCTGGAGGTCTTCACTTTCCATGGAAGGGTCTTGGTTAGCAGTTCCAAGTATGTGGCCCCCAGCGACCACATATCTGTTTGATAGTTCCCTTCTGTATAGTCAACAAGGCATTCTGGGGCCATATACAGACATGTACCCCCCATCGGCCCAGCAGCATTGCTCCTTGTCAGCAGAACGGTTTCTTTTATATTGGCCATTCCCCAGTCAGCAAGGTAGGCCTTCTTGGTTGGATGTTCTACCTGAAATCCAAGTAGTGTAAAAGTTTAGTTCAAGCCAAAAATTAAAATATGTTTAGCACTTTGAGACAGGTTTTCTAAAAGTTTAATGATGACCATTGCGTGACATCAGTGAAGCATGCAAGTGTTGACCCATGGCTGATTGTGCAAAAATTTGAGATTAAGCATGTGAATGCAGACTAAACTAACTTTGGAGTAAATACTGATGAAACAAATGCGATCTTGGGTTGGCATGTGTGAAAATGACCTTAACCCACCATGATGTTTGCCGGCTTCAGATCTTGATGGATCACATTCTGTTTGTGGATGTACTCCACAGCCATGGCAAGCTGAAGTGCCACACTCCTACAATCCCCTCATCCAGCTGTAATAAAAAATAAAATAGATGATAAAATGATAAAATAATGACTTCAATAAATCAATGAAACAACACGAAAGCAAATTAAATACCTTAATAAAGCAGTCCGGGTTGTGAATGACCTCAGACAACGGGGCCCCATGAATGTACTCTGTGGCCAGCAGAAATGATTTGCCCGACTTGGCAACAGCAATGAGTCTCACAATATGCGGGTGAGTGAGTCGACTACGAAAACAAAGATAATAAACTACAGCAGGTGCATTTGAAAAGTTACATACGTTTGTGAATTCATGGAAAGAAAAATTATGTAATCTCTTCAAATCATAGAACTAACCCCCCATAAAGAGCTTTACTCCACCCACATTCAAAATTTTAAAGAGCTACTTAACACCAAATCCACTGTTTTTGCTGATAAAAAGTGTAAATGGGTGTTTAATAGAGTTAACAACATGTCAGTCAATACATTTTGTGCAAACTTCCAAATCCCACTTGTTTGTCTAAAACCGCATGGTTAACGCCTCCCTCAGGTTACAATACTACAATGGCTGCTGGTTGCACAGCTTTACAACCACGACGGTAGGGGCTGACATTGCTGCAGTACCTCCATATGGGGAGGCAGAACAAGCTAGTCTTCCATAAGCGACCATTGCACTTTAGACACATTAAAAACGCCAGGTGCCTAATTTTTTACATATCCACAAAATGTCATGTATCCAGAGAATGGGGGCGGGGTGATCTTGGCTGTGTGAGCATGAAATTGGCTGACACCGCTGACGTCAGCCACCACGGCAGAGCCAATGATTAAAAATTCAAACGCAGTGTATATTTTTTAACCACTAGATGGCACCACACCGACGGTTTTATGCTCAAAATTAAGATTTAAACCAATATGCACTTGAATGTCAAAATTATGACCACATGTACACAGCTCTATTAAACACCCATTTATACAGTTTATCAGCCTCAATAAGTAGATTTGTGGGTTAATTTCTTTGTAAACAAGATAAAACTCAAGCTGGCAGGCAAAAAAACAACAAGTTGAACTGCTACTTCAATGAAGACATTAAAATGGTACTTTGGACTTACAGGCAGACACGGACTTCGTTTTGGATGACCCTGTCATCCAAGCCAGGTCCAAGATCAATCACTTTTATGGCTGCCGGGGTGCCATAATAAGATCCCCGGAAAACCTTTCCAAAGGACCCTTGTCCCACAAGATCCTCTTCTGCGAATTTAATGAGTGTTTGGTCCACAAAAGGAATCTTTCTCTCCCAGTCTAGTAACAAGTGAAAAGGTAGACATTTTTTCAATGCAGTATTTATAGGTGCATATGTATAGGTATTATTTTATTGGTAGTGGAGATAAATGATACAAAAATCATAAATAAATAAAAACAAGTTACTGTTAAAACAAAGTATAATTTTTGCATTGTGTAAGAGTGTTTTCGGTGTTTTTTTAATAATAAGTATATTAATTACACATAAATGCGATGATTAAAGGGACACTGCGTTACATTTTGGACTGTACTGTTGCCATCAACCCAAAACATGCTCCCAATGACCAGCTCAACACAGAATATGCTATTTAGCAGTGGGTAATCAAATAATGGATTTTGATGAGTACCTAGCCTATTCAAATCTTAAATTCTGTTGACTTTAGTAGGCATCACCATGGAGATGAGCTGGAGACTTACCCACTCCCGGTAACATTACACTCATGTCTTAGAAGAGGTAAGCTGCTCACCGCAAAGGCACATGTTTGAATGTACATTTATGAGGTATTTTTAAATTATGAAAATATCTGTAATTAAATAAATGCTTATATTTCTATGAATTTAATGTTTAATATTCTACGCGATGTGGCTTTAAAATAGAAATACCAACTATTTTGTATTAAATGTCATTGCCATATACCTGATTGTGCCAGCTTTTGGACTTTTGCCTTTTCATTGTCCTGAAAACAGAGTAATTTAAAATAAAATTCTAATCATATGGATAAACTGTTACAATGAACAAAATGTGCACACACAAATACCTTGGAAGGGTGACACAGTGGCGCAGCAGATAACGCACCAACGTCACAGCTAGAAGGTCCCGGTTGGGTTTGGTTTGGGATGTTCTCTCCAGGTAGTCCAGTTTCCACTAATACCAAATACATGCACAGGCTTGACATATGGGTTTTATCTACGCAGTTTATTACTACATGTACACCACGTAGGACTGTCAGTAGATGTCTCTAGTTAGGGGTATAGGAGTGTGTGTGTGAGATAGATAGATTATATATATATATATATATATATATATAATAAAATGGTCTAACTTTTGATATGAGATCCACAACTGTGCAGCTAATAGTATGAACCTACAGGTTGCCCTAGCAGCATTAAGGATAGGTAAAATTAATAGAACTAATTTACCTATGAGACTCAGTAAAGTATAGTTTGACCTTGGAGAGAAGACTGCAATTTTTATTTTATATGAGTTTCATTATCATTTATATTTTTAGAATCCAATAGTTGATACTTTAGCAAAAACTTCAACAATATCAAGACATGACTTAACCAAAGTACCTGCAGATTGCTCTGTGCTCCTTGAGAGTTGTACATCCTCCAAAGAACTGCCCTGTGTTAAAACACCAAGACGAATTAAGAGGCAATATAAACATCCAGATGTAAAGTTTCCATGCAATAAAAAGTAATTTACGAAAGTGGATTACAAAAAATTGGATTACCAGAGTTATTGGCGATTTAGATGGTGAAGGCCCTGCAAATAACATGCATGAAACACATGAAAAGTACTCCATAATACAAGTAAGAACACTGATATAATGTATGTGTTGGAACATGCACACAAGCAACTGCTTAAACGTAATGTCCTCAATTTATCAACCAAAAGTAAAAAGGATCCCAAAAAAAGTAACATAACAATCTGAAAGCTCCTAAATCAGAGGTATGTGTCAATTTAAGATTATACTTTGGTACCCATAAATTATGCCCAAGTATTATCTTATATTGTGCTTTGACAAGACTTTTTTCCGGAGAAGACTTTGATAAATTGGATTAGTGACTATAGAAGACACACATGTAGCTGTGGTGCGGGCACTGTGTGTATCTTCGGCCGTCGTGTGCTGAACAGGAGAATGACATGGGGCGTAGGTGCACTTGTGCGTGTGCGGGCGGGCAGAGGTGTGAAAGGTGCACACCCACGGGCAGGGGTGAGGAGAGGGGCTAGTTGGGTGGCAGTAATTTTTGTTGACCGCTATCGTTTTATCATAGTTTCTGTTTCAATATATTCTTGCCCTCAATGTCCATACCGCTGTGGTAGCTGCATGCTGTAATCAATAAATCATTGAAACGCATCCTGGATCCGGCATCTCTGTACATAGCGTAGCGCGTAACACAAATCTACAGGACCTAATCGCACCCCTCAGCGGCAAGCGAAATTGTAAACTGGAGGACGCCGCTACAGTGACTACTACAGTACTTTGTGGAGTCAGTAGAAGCGCATATGAAATAGTATGTACAGACAGCATCTTCTATCCCACTTGATCACTGCTATGGGGTTGGCTTGAATTTCTGAAGATTATGGTGGTGGAGGTGGCATTAAACAGTCCAGTTCAGTACCTCCAGAGGCTGCTCCACTCCCTGTGTACGTGCTGTTATCGTTAGAACTCTCCTGTTAACACACAACATGTTTAAGTTACAATTGCCGATTGCGTTGAAAGAGACTTATAATAAAAAGAAAACTTTACTAGTGTCAGGTCAAATTTAGGACTGGTGCTGCTCTCCTGATCCTTGGCACCTGTGAAAGTGAATGTCAATAAAATTATCGTATTGAAAACATACCAGTATTCGTTTCTCTTGCCACTAACTCATCTTTTACTATTCCTTGGATCCTTTACATTAAATATCATCCTCTCATAATTAAGCTTCTTTTTTTTTACCTTGATGATCCCTAAGGACCATCCCTATTTGAAGTAACCAACCCTGTACCTGCAGATGGCCCTGCTCTGCCCCTGTTGACAAGGTCACCACTTCCCTGTATATAAAACGTGATGAACACAAAGATTTTGATTTTCAGGATTGTTAATTCACAAATGTGTATGACAACACAGCAATACCTTCTCAAGCTCCAGTTGACGGGACTTATCTGCAAAACAAGAAATGCCTTTAGCAATGTGATGTAAGTATGACAGTTACTACAACATGCATACAACCAATGAATATAGAGTTTTTGGAGATTGACTCTACGTGGTATGACAGCATGAGTGCTCCATGAATATTATATGGTAAAGGGTCTCTTGTTTAGCGCTTTTCTACCTTCATCAGCGCTTTATAGGAAAGGAACCAGTCACCCATTCACACACCAGTGTACGCAGACACTGGAGGCAAGGTGAGTGAAGTGTCTTGCCCAAGGACACAACCACAATGTGCACCTGCGTGAGCTGGGATTCGAAACCCCTAACCCTTCCAATCACGGGACAACCCGCTGTACCATCTGCGCCACTGTCGTATGATGCCATTAAGCATAAAAATATATTTCATCCGAAGTTTCAGATTGTTGTCTTTTTGATCCAGCACACAGACTCAGAACCTGTGGATGTGCGTGTCTTTACTTAAATATTTTCTACCACTCGAGTGGCTTGCAAATTTTATTTTTTTTACATTTATGTGGGACTTAGAACAAAAACCTCAGTAGATAAAGACTACATACATTTCTCAAATATAGTCTCACTTTATTCATATCGGGGGGGAAAACACACACACACACACAGCTCAACAGAAATGTAATGTGTATAAATGCATACCACTTTTTCCAATGTACAGCGTCCTCTTCCAGGGCTGGCTCATTTCTCCCACAGTCTTGTGCTCCCTTTCGAAATCATCCTTTTTCCACCGGGACCCGTCAGGGTGGCACAAGGTGAATTCCCCCCCCTCATCCTCAGACCAAAAATGTGTCTTCCCAATTGACAAAATATCTTCATATTCTTCACCTCCGTGGAAGAGGATGCGGGGGGGACTTCATCCATTAGCAAGCGCTTAAATCGCCCACTCCGCTTGCTCGTTTTGGGTTGCCACAGCATTGGAACAACTTTTATCTGCAAAAGAAATAATGTGCCATAATTTCATAGAACAGTTTACCTTTTGTGATGATAAATATGTGCTTTATTACCTTTATAACTGTTTTAGCATTTTTGCAAAGAGGAAACTGCTTCCTCTTTGCAGGTGCTTTAAGCATGTTGAGTGCCTTTTGAAAGGCATTCCCAGGAGCTAAAAAAAAAGGGGAAAAGAAGAGATTGGAAACTAAACCCCAAAATGACAATACATTTTTTCTAAGAAAATAAAGCCTTGGTCCAACACAATATACACACACACACACACACACACACACACACACACACACACACACACACACACACACACACACACACACACACACACACACACACACACACACACACTGTAGACAATACATTCCAAACATGGGAAAAATAAATACATAATTAGATTCTTATAATTTGTACAAAGCTTTACAAAATAGATGCTTTTAAAGTAAAACATTTTGCCATTGCAAAAGTAATAATCTCAGATGGCCAGCAGATAACTGAAGTTATGCAGATTGTATTTCGAAAGAGATAGAAATTCAAATTTCAGCAGAAGATTAAAATATAGTTGCTGTTTGGCCTGTGTTTGTCTAAAAAAGGTGCATACACAACCGCATGGATCGCACTGTTGCTTCTATTTGGACACGTGAAAGGCTTGCAATCAGAGGCTCATGTGTGTTCATTTCAGGCGGAGCCACTGCACGATTCTGTAGAAGAAAAAAAATAAAACTCTGCGCTTCTGCTGAAGCGCAGATATCATATCTGAAGATATGAATGAAAATGTTTTTTGGAATCTTTGTACTTTGGTGACAGTGGAATAGTTTTACCAGCCTACATTTCTATAACACTTAAGGCAAATCTCGCCTCTTTCCTCTCTCGGATATTATTTAATTATGTGTGGCTTTGAGTGTGTAGTACCCGTCTGTCCAGCGATCAACTCATGATAAAATCCCCTTAAAACCATGTTTGTAATCTAGTGTGTCCTTTATTTCTCCCGTGCTTCCTAAGTTTATTGAAACGTATATTTCCTTTGATCCGAACGCCTGGGCTCGGGAAAGGCATTTCAAACCATAGCCGCTGCTTGACATGAAGATTCCCTCTTTCCAGATGCTGTCTATGATGCAGAAGAGGTGATTGTGTTGTTCCAAATTCAGATGATCAATACATTTTTGCAAATGTGTGTTTTTACTCCTCCTGCCTCCTCCCGCCGCATTCATGCTGCTCTGAACAGCTGATGCGCATTGCCACTGATTTGACACAGCTCGCTGTAACGCCATGCACACTCATCACCCGCAATTTCACATGGACAATACACAGGAATCAACCGCACCTGCCGTGTGATCTGGTTCGGTGGGTATGCACCTTAATAAACTCTTAACAGTTTGGACCCGCAAGTAGCTTGGTTATTGCGTGTGATGTCACACTTAACATCCCGATTTTAAACATTAGGCTCTTTAGAATTATATGATGTAACGTTAATGCAATCTATAATAGAAACTGCACTGATGTTATGTTGCAGTAAAGACATACTTCTTTTACTTTGCCCAGATCCACCAGCAAGCGGAGCATCTGCAAGAAAGAAAACCATATTTTGTAGTATTTAAAAAAATAAAAAATAAAAAAGTAGTCCAGGATTGTCACAAATTGGTCTTCAACCACCCAAAAGTGCATTTTAAAGTATTGTGTATAGATCATTGTCAGTCATTTGACTTTTGTTAGGTTGTTTGGAACTCCACCCACAATACATTTCAGTTATAACGCAATATTAATAATATATAGCTTATTTTCTGTAGCTTTCTTATGTGTCCTCACTTTTGGCCCTTTGTCCTAACGTTGGAGTTCAAGTGTCCTACATTTCAGTGTCATAGAACTGGTCACCCTAACTGTGCACCATGGAATATTTCTAAAATTTCAGAGCTTGAGTGGGTCTAAAATGATAATAGGAAAGGAAGTACTGGTGCTGACAACTACAGTCAATTGTACAACAAATCCAATCAAGACGGGGAAAAAGACATACCATTTTGTGGGCTGGAGGCCGATGAAAGACGTTTCTCTGGTCCTCCTGGATCTGTCAGCCGCTTTTGACACCGTGGACCATCATGTCCTACTCCATCGGCTCCAGTCAGTTGTTGGCCTCACCGATAATACCCTTGATTGGTTCCGCTCATACCTCACAGGAAGAAAGGAGTATGTCGCCCTGGGGAGGCTAAATCGTTGCCCCACACAGTTACCTGTGGGGTCCCTCAAGGATCGGTCCTGGGGCCGGTCCTTTTTACAATCTACATGCTCCCCCTAGGCCAGGTAATCAGAAACCATCAAATCTCTTTTCACTGTTACGCTGATGATACGCAGCTGTACATGAAAATTGACTCCACATCCTCCTCAGTCCCACCGGCCACACTCCACGCCTGCCTGGAGGAGATAAAGGCATGGATGACTAGCAACTTCCTCCAGTTGAATAGTAGCAAAACTGAAGCCATCTTGATTGGCACCCGGCACCAAATCCAGTCATCCACCATATCCAATATTCATGTCTCGGGCCATAACATTCCCCTTTCCTCCTCTGTTACAAACCTAGGGGTCAGATTTGATCCTCATCTTTCATTTGAGAATCATATCCGCCACCTCTGCAAAGTGTCCTTCCATCATTTATGAAATATTGCCAAACTCCGCCCCTCCCTCTCACAGACAGATGCTGAGAAATTGGTACATGCCTTTGTCTCCTCCAGGCTGGACTACTGCAATGCCCTCCTCGTCGGGATCCCTGGTAAGAGCCTGCTGAAGCTCCAGCACATCCAGAACTGTGCAGCCAGGATCCTGACGAGGAGGCGCAAGTATGACCACATCACCCCTGTCCTCCAGTCTCTTCATTGGCTGCCCATCCATTACAGAATCCACTATAAGATCTGCCTCCTCACATACCAGTGTGTCCATGGAACAGCCCCGACATACCTCACTGAGCTAGTTACCCCACACACCACCACAAGGCGCTTACGGTCCACTTCCACCCATACTCTTCACCAGCCCGTGACCAAGCTCTCCACAATGGGAGATAGGGCCTTTAAGGGCCTGCCAGAGACCCTGAGGGCTCCCCAGAGTGTTGAGGCCTTTAAAAAAGGCCTGAAAACACATTTATTTAAAAAGGCCTTTTAGTTTGTTTTTGCTCTTGTGCTTGCTTTGTTTACTATGTCATGTTCATTTGTTTTTATCTGATTTTAATTTACCTGTTGTAGCACTTTGAGGTTTCTTTGAAATGTAAAGTGCAATATAAATAAAATTTATTATTATTATTATTATTAACAAGAAAAGTAATCTGTATTGATGCTATATCCTGTAGTAAGGGATCAAAGTGTGTGTATTTCTGGGCAAAGTGTGTTTCAGAGTGTGGGTTAGTTTTGTCATTACATGTTACAAGAAGCATAAAGGGTAGGGTATTTTTTTTTTAAACAGTGTTTCAAAGGGGCATAAACTCATTAAATTAATTGACAAAAATAAGGAGTTAAAAGTCATACAAAAGATTCCCCCCATTTACTTTGACTAGACATTTTCCTGCCTGCCAGGGTTTATTGCCTAATGCCTGTATTATCAAATGACAAGATGCAGACCAACCAAATTCATCCAGTATTTGACGTGACTCTGTTGTATGTGTATTATATAAACAGTTGAGTCACAATACATATCAATTGCAGGCATTATATTTTAGGCCCACAGCACAAATAAAAACAGGTTGAGTGAGGAATTAACTATTCATTAATTTTATCTAGCCAGGCACACACACATACATAGCAAGAAATGTCGGGGGTTAAAAGGAAAAGGGACCCAAACGCAGAACAGCAATAATAAATTTAATGAAATTGTTAGGGACAAGATACAAAAAAAAAATCACACAGGCTGGTCCAGGGACATAACGAACATGAACTCACAGACAAAGACAAGGGAAAACACAGGGGTGTAAATACAAAAGTAACTGGGAACAGGTGAAACACATTAGGGCAGGTAATCAACACAGGGGAAGCAAAGCAAAACCATAACGACAGAACAGACATGTCAAAATAAAACACTAAGGACAAGAGCAGAGACTAGGGCCGTTTCTCAATCTGTGTACTTGTGAAGCATCATCACGCGAGGCCCAAGTCCTGCTCCAATTCGAAGTCCGCTTCTCAGCAAGCTCGCTGTATATCGCCGGATGAGAACTTACCCCACCCGTTTTACCGAGGATGCATCACACCACGCTCACACCAAGCGGAAAAAATTCTCTTTCCTTCGCCAGCCCCCCTTTGTGCACGAGCATGTGGAGGCGTGGTTTTGAGACGCAGCTGAAGTGCATGAGCCAATTACGCACAGGTTCTGTCAGATCTTGTTCTGTGGTTGCTGGCTGCCGGAAATGGCTCTTCTCTCTTGCCGCTGTTGGTGTGAGCGCGGCTACCGGAAAGAAGCCTCCGGAAATCCACAGGAGAGTGGCACGAAACGGGCGGCCGGAGCGGTGAGTAGCGTTCAAATAATTTTAATGCTACAGCCATTTCCGGTAGCGACCACCAACCACAGAATAAGAGCTGAGAGACACCTGTGCGTAATTGGGTCATGCACTTCAACTGCGTCTCCAACCCCACCTCCACGTGCTCCTGCACAAGGGGGCTGGCCAAGGAAGTAGAGCAAGCTGAGCAAAGGATAGTGCATTTTTCCACTTGGTGTGAGTGCGGTGTCAGAGGAGACGTGTGCGTTCACCGCCAGCTATATTTCCCACAATCCGTTTCGCTTTAAGCACGTGGATCACCGCGAGCCTCTGCATGCGGGCCCCTACTACGTGCGCACTGAGCCTGGAGGCTCAGCATGGAAATAAACAAGACAATAGGACCGATTTCATCCCCAGAGAAGTGTCTGCTGCTCAAGACAGTTTTCTGAGCAGAAGCGTTGAAAAAACGTATTAATATTTGACCTATTTATTATTTCAGTTTGCACATATGATATATATTTTTAATTACTGTACATACATGCCTTATTTATGTATAAAGTGAAATAGACTCAAATGTGCACTTTTTATATTTGTTTACAAGTTTTTAACAGATGTCTTTAAAAAATCTCTCCACCTGGCAGTGTCTCACCCTTTGAATTTCATATGAGGTGATTTAATTTTATTAAAGCTCACAGCCCCATGTTCATGAGATACTTCCTGTGATGTCATTGAGTTCACTCGTTCCAAACGCTGAAAAGCAGAGTCCACCCTCGTGAACTCCTGAAGTCTGTTCTCCGAGTCTGCACCGAGTTTGAACTGCCTTCATTCAGGCCATTAATTTAGGCGGTTCTTTAAAACAGTGTGGTGACTCTAACATGTATTTTGTCACTTTATAAACTTTGGCTTGCTCAGAATCATTTTTTATTATTATGAAATGTATGTCTGTCAATCAACAGTGGTTGCACATGAAGAATCACTGATGGTTGGCAAGGGGGATTGGGGGCGTGGTGGCTTATGGGATGGCACATAGCTCCTAATTGACAGTGAGGAACTACCAGCGGTCCCTATGCTAAAGAGGTATGATAGGAAGCATACAGGCTCCTTTTCTTACCTCCTCCCTTACTGACAGCCCTATTTGGATGCTTCTTGTCATGGCAGAAGCTGATGCACATCTAGTTTTGCCTTACACCTCTTACCAATCTTCTCATATCGGATGTACCATAGAACAAGAACACAAAACAATACAAAAGGGGGGAACAGACAGACAGAACCATGACAATAAAAGCTTACCATTTTCTTGCAGAAGGAGCTTCTTCACCCTGTTATCGAACCCCTTTTGGGTAAGCTCCCCTGTAAAATAGAAGAGTATTTTTACAGAAGTTAATTAGTGAAGTTTTACAAAGATGTCTGTAATACATTTTTAGATTTGTTAGAAGTGTTATACAATATTTGTGTGTCATGATGGTTCATCTGTGTTACAAATAGTATGGTTCTTGAGTATTATTTTTATCATTGCCTTGCCTAACATATAACACTTGTCATATACTGTTAACTGACAGTAAATGTAAATTTTGTAAAAACAATGACCCTTTGTAACACATAAGATGTACAATATACAAAAATAGTGGTAATACACATTCTAATGTATTTTTGGGTCCTCGAACAAGCAACACCAAGAAAAAGCTAGCTCCTCATGCAGTAAAAAGAAACGGATGTGTTTGCCAAGCGTTATGTGTCTCTTCTGTGAATATGTGAATATTATCCAGAGTCTTTACCTGCATCAAGCTCCTTCCTCAAATAGACCAGTTCACAATGTTGACAAGGGGCAGTGCATTGTGGGAAAGGTCAAAGTTGAAGGCCCCATCAATCCTGCCAAAATAAACGATGGCGAACAGGAAAGGAACGTTGTGGGGCCATTGTAGTGTATTTAATTGTTTTAATGGACGTCGACTCCTTGAAAAGTGGATTGAGGAGGATTGTACAGTCCATTTAGGTACGTTCACCAATGTTTGAGCGAATCTTGATGGGTTAAATCTGACAATTGGAGTCATTTACTACCAGTAAACTCCGTGACTAACATGTTTTTCCTGAGATATAAGCACCATTGTTCCGCTCTTATCTGGGCTCTTTCTAGTGCCAGTAAGTAAAAATCCCATTCAAATTCTCCATAAACTTTTCGAAAAATTCAAATTGTACGAGTTTAAAAGCACGAAGGATGCTAATTAGCTACGTGCTAATTGCTAGCCCTAACGGCAAGCAAGTAAATACCAAATATTTTAAAACACAGCAAAATGCTTTCATAACTTTTTGGTTTGCAACGTTTTGGATGCAAATTATAACTCATTTATAATTAATTTATTATAATGTGTTAATGCCCATACAGTAAGTCAGCACGTATCTGATTTAAATTTTATTTTTGGGGAAAACTCTGTGCAATTTTGAATGGGAATGTACTGACGAGCTTCATTGCCTCCTTTTAAATATATGACACTATAAATAAAATAATAGGGACCTACTAATACTGAGATATAATCAAAGTCGGTTCTGGTGTTCTTGTTATGATTTGGCTTGTGGGCTGTCCCCCTCCCCTTTCTGTCTTTTCTTTGCAGCAGAGCAGTGTGTGGCAGGGGCGTGGCTGACTCCTCCTGGTGACTGAGACCAGACACCTGCACATCATTACCTAATCACCACAGTAGAAATACCTGGATGTCTCAGCACCACACTGCCAGATAATTCCGTCCTGTCCGGTAGCTCTTCTCTGTACCTGGAGTTTTTTGAAAGACATTCTGTTACATACCTCAAGATACTTACCTGCTGTTTTCCATCTGCCCAGATTCTTCCGGTGTCCTGCTCCAGTCGGCCAGCTCCCTGCCTCACCTGCCTGCCACCAGTGCCTGCCTCTGAGTTTTGGTTAATAAACCGTTAAAACTGCTTCCTGGATCAGTCTCTGCTTTGGGGTCCGATAGTTAAGCGCAACAGAATTATCTGGCCACAATGGACCCCGCAGAGGCCGAGAATATCAAGCAATTCCTTGCTGAGACTGAAAAGGTTAAACGAGCCGTCACCTCACAAGGAGTTCTTGTTGGACAGCATGGAGTTGCCCTTCACGAAATCATGGCCTCTCTCCAGAATCTCACCACGGGGATGAATCAGCTCGGTGGTCGTCTGAACGACGTTGCTAGTCAACTTTCCTCGCTAAGACCTCCTGACCCGGCGCAATCTCCAGACCCTGGCCATGCATCAGATCCAGCTCCCCCTGGTCCCCAGACATCACAGTTCCGTGAGCCTTTCATACCCACACCTAGCAGGTTCTCCGGAGAGATTGGGATGTGTAAACAGTTCATACATCAGTGTATGTTAGTTTTTGATCAGCAGCCACTCACCTACTCATCTGACAGATCTAAAGTAGCCTTCATAATGAGTCTGCTTTCGGGGAAGGCGTCTGCTTGGGCTGTGGCCTTATCTAACAGTGACTCCCTAGTTTGTAACACACTCAATTCGTTTACATCTGAATTGCTAAGAGTGTTCGATCATCCACTGCAGGCGAAGGAGGCTAGTAGTCGTTTGCTCTCTTTGCGTCAGGGCTCTGGTTCAGTTTCTGCTTTTTCCATTGATTTCCGTATTTAGCTACTGAGTGTGGGTGGGATGACAAGGCACTTCAAGGAATCTATTATCGTGGTCTTAGTGAGGAGGTGAAGGACGAGCTGGCAGCCAGAGATGAGACTGCCAACCTTGAGGCCCTTATTTCACTCTCTATCAGACTTGATAACCGCCTTCGGGAGAGACGCAGGGAAAGAATGTTAAGTCAAGGAACTTTGTCCCGACCTTCCAGTCCAGGGCCTCTCATCTGCCGGATCTTCCAGCCCCTTCTCCACAAGTGTCGAGTACTTCAGAGGAGCCCATGCAACTTGGGAGAATGACACTCACCCAGGAGGAGCGCCAGCGACGTTTCAGAGAAGGGCTCTGCCTCTACTGTGGCCAGGCCGGCCACATCCTGCGCTCCTGTCCCAAGAGACCAAAAGACCAGGCTCATCAGCATCTGGGGGGCGCTGGTGAGCCATATGCCTGTTGATCCCTCCTCCAAGCGTATTCAACTCAAAGGTACTGTGTCATTCAACACCATTTCACTTCCTATTCAAGCTTTAGTAGACTCTGGTGCGGATGAGAATTTCGTTGACTCCCAGTTTGTCTCCCAAGCCGATTTTCCTACTTAACTTCTCTCGGAGCCTAAGACAGTTTTTGCCTTAGACGGTAGAGTGTTAGCCAGAGTGACTCACCGCACTGTTCCAGTGTCCCTGCTAGTTTCGGGTAATCATAATGAGTTAATATCACTTTATATTGTTCCATCACCGTCCGCTCCACTTGTGTTGGGCCTCCCATGGCTTAAACTTCATAATCCGCACATTGACTGGTCTACCCAAACCATAGATAATTGGAGCTTGTTCTGCCACTCCCATTGCCTACATGCTGCAGTTCCTCCCTCCAGTTCTCGAACTCTCTCTCCTCCCAAGTCCATAGATCTGTCTCTAGTGCCACCTGAGTATCATGACCTTAAGGAGGTTTTTTCTAAAGACCGTGCATCATCCCTGCCACCACACAGACCTTACGACTGTCAAATTGATCTGATTCCTGGTGCCTCGTTACCCTCAAGCAAGTTGTATAATCTTTCCAAACCAGAAAGGGAGGTAATGGAAACTTATATATCTGAGAGTTTAGCTGCAGGACTCATTCGCCCCTCCTCATCCCCTGTGGGGGCTGGTTTTTTCTTTGTGGACAAGAAGGACAAGACCTACGACCGTGCATTGACTATAGGGGCTTGAATGACATAACTGTAAAGAACAAATACCCCTTCCACTTATTGATTCCGCTTTCCACTCACTTAGTCATGCTACTGTGTTCACCAAGCTAGATCTCCGTAATGCCTATCATTTAGTCAGGATCAAAGAAGGAGACGAGTGGAAAACGGCGTTTAACACCCCTCTTGGGCATTTTGAATATTTAGTTATGCCATTTGGATTGACTAATGCACCAGCGGTTTTTCAGTGCCTTATTAATGACATTTTGCGTGACATGCTGAATAGATTTGTGTTTGTTTATTTGGACGATATTCTGATATTTTCAAGAAACCTTGAAGAGCATGTCCAACAAGTCAAAATGGTTCTGCGGCGGCTCCTCGAGAATAGACTTTTTGTTAAAGCCGAGAAGTGCGATTTTCATGTTTCCTCAGTCAGTTTTCTGGATTTGTGGTGGAGAAAGGGCAGATGAAGCCGGACCCAGCTAAGATAGGAGCAGTAGCTGATTGGCCCACACCTACAACCAGAAGGGAACTCCAAAGATTCCTGGGCTTTGCAAACTTTTATCGGCGGTTCATTCGCAACTATAGTACCGTGGCCTCGCCACTCACCAAACTTACCTCTGTCAAGGAAACTTTTTCTTGGTCTCCTGAAGCAGATGCTGCTTTTGCCCGATTAAAACGCCTATTTTGTTCTGCTCCTGTTTTAAGACATCCTGATTCCGCAGCTCAGTTCGTGGTGGAAGTGGATGCCTCGGAGTCTGGAGTGGGTGCTGTGCTCTCCAGCGGTCAAGCTCCGATCAGAAGATGCACCCCTGCGCATTCTTCTCTCGACAACTCACCCCAGCAGAGAAGAACTATGACGTGGGGAACCGTGAGCTCTTGGCAGTGGTCCTGGCGCTCAAGGAGTGGAGACACTGGCTGGAGGGGGCCTCTCCACCTTTTCTGGTATGGTCTGATCACAAGAATTTGTCCTACCTCCGCTCTGCCCGCAGGCTCAATTCACGGCAGGCACGCTGGGCCCTCTTCCTGGGCCGCTTTAACTTCACGCTCTCCTACCGTCCAGGATCCAGAAATGGGAAGCCTGACGCTTTGTCACGCCAATTCACACCTGCCATCTCTGCTGATCCACCAGAGGACACCATTCTACCCTCTTCGTGCTTGGTCGGAGCTGCTATGTGGGACATAGAGAAGGATGTTCAAGAGGCTCAAAGAGAAGTACCTACCCCTGCAGAGTGTCCAGAAGGATTACTGTTTGTGCCGCCTACTGCCCGGTCTGCTGTGCTTCAATGGGGGCATGCTTCCAAGGTTGCCTGCCATCCTGGTATCTTCCGCACACTTGCCCTTATTCAACAACGTTTTTGGTGGCCATCTATATCGTCCGACACACACAAATTTGTCGCAGCCTGCTCGGTCTGTGCCCGCAACAAGGCTTCTCATCGTCCTCCTGCTGGTTTGCTGAGGCCACTTCCCATTCCTCATCGCCCATGGTCCCATATAGCAGTGGATTTTGTAACCGGCCTGCCTCCGTCGGATGGTAACTCAGTTGTTTTGACTATTGTTGATCGTTTTTCCAAGTCTGTCCATTTTGTCCCTCTCCCCAAGCTCCCGTCTGCCTTAGAGACTGCAAATCTCCTGGTTCAACATGTTTTCAGACTGCATGGACTCCCCCAGGACATTGTTTCGGACAGGGGGCCCCAGTTTACTTCCCGGGTGTGGAGAGCATTTTGTCGAGCCATTGGAGCCACTGTGAGTTTGTCTTCGGGCTATCACCCGCAAACCAATGGCCAGACTGAGCGGGCCAACCAAGATCTGGAGGCCGCTATGCGTTGTGTCACAGCCATCCACCCCGCCTCCTGGTCCATCCACCTTCCCTGGATTGAGTACTCCCACAATACCCTGGTCTCGTCTGCCACAGGCATGTCTCCATTCATGGCTTCTACCGGCTATCAACCTCCACTCTTCCCAACACAGGAGAGGGCTGTGGCGGTGCCCTCTGTTCAAGGACACCTGAGGAGGGCTCGCCGTGTGTGGACGGAGGTCCGGGCTGCTCTCTCTCGCACCAGGTCTCGCAACCAGATGCTGGCGGATCGGCACCGTGTCCCTGCCCCCGACTACAGGCCTGGCCAGAGGGTTTGGTTGTCCGCCCGGGACATTCCTTTGCAATGTGTGTCTAAGAAGTTATCTCCCAGGTTCATAGGACCGTTTGAAATTGAGCGCATCATTAATCCCACTGTCGTTCGATTGCGTTTGCCTTCCTCCTTGAACATTCACCCCTCCTTTCATGTCTCGGCCCTTAAGCCTGTCTCCTCCAGTGATCTCTGCCCTCCGACCGAGCCCCCTCCGCCCCCCGGGTCGTGGATGACCACCCGGCCTTTTCTGTTCGCCGCTGCTGGATGTCCGGCGACGGGGTCGCAGCTTGCAGTTCCTGGTGGATTGGGAGGGGTATGGGCCCGAGGAGCGCTCGTGGGTTCCACGCTCTTTCATTTGGACCCTGTTCTTATTAGTGATTTTTATGTTCTCCACCCGGATAGGCCTGGTGGGTCGCCTGGTGGCGCCCTTTGAGGGGGGGATACTGTTATGATTTGGCTTGTGGGCTGTCCCCCTCCCCTTTCTGTCTTTTCTTTTGCAGCAGAGCAGTGTGTGGCAGGGGCGTGGCTGACTCCTCCTGGTGACTGAGACCAGACACCTGCACATCATTACCTAATCACCACAGTAGAAATACCTGGATGTCTCAGCACCACACTGCCAGATAATTCCGTCCTGTCCGGTAGCTCTTCTCTGTACCTGGAGTTTTTTGAAAGACATTCTGTTACATACCTCAAGATACTTACCTGCTGTTTTCCATCTGCCCAGATTCTTCCGGTGTCCTGCTCCAGTCGGCCAGCTCCCTGCCTCACCTGCCTGCCACCAGTGCCTGCCTCTGAGTTTGGTTAATAAACCGTTAAAACTGCTTCCTGGATCAGTCTCTGCTTTGGGTCCGATAGTTAAGCGCAACAGTTCTGTAACGGCTATCTGCTCAAATGTGTATCAGTATCAAATTTTTGTGATATTTTTCCAGGGTTCAAGCATAATGTCGGGTCTTGCACATGTGAGCCACCGTTTCTCCTGTTCACCTTTCCCTCAGAAAGGCTAAACCCTAATGCACGGAAAGAGTGGGTTCGCCGTGTACACAGAGTGGATTGGAAACCACACAGGTTTGTAGTTTTCAAGTTATGCCATTACAGAAGTTGTTTCACAATATCACCATAAAGTTATATCACTGATGATTTCAATACTAATTCAATATACAGAAATAATAGAACGTTAATAGATAGCGTGACTTCACAACATTCCAAATAGCCTAGTTTAAAATTGAGGTGGAGGGCAGGTAGCATTCCATGCTGGGTAATTATGGTAACTGTCAAATGCAGATTTTTGGTTTTAGGCTTGGTCACATGAAACAAAAACTGTCACAAAGTTCCATGTTTTCTGTTCGCACATGTGAAATAAGGTGTAATCATTTCACATAAACGTGTCAGAAAGTGTTGACAATATTCAAAAACATTTGTGTGACATTGACCAGTAGAAAGGACTTTTGGTCATAAGAAGAATATGTCAGGTTTGTGAACCCAATCACTATCAAATAATAATCAGGGAAAACATTTGTCAATTTTATTTTTTAGAAATGTATTACAAAAACAGTTTCTCTCACATGGAGTTGTTTTGCACCTGTCCTACATCTGAAATAGAATGTTATAACGTGAACGCAACCTATTAAGGCTGAAAGTGAAAAGTTATACACAACATGACCGCAATGTTTACTAGTAACACACGTTTTTTACTTTGAAAATAGTATTTTATGTGTATGCATGAATTAAATACTTGTTATATTGTCTTTCAGGAAGTCTCGCATTTGCTCCAGACACTTTGTAGAGGGTCAACCAACTCCATCAAATCCTCATCCATCAGTCGAGTTGGGCTACAGTGCGGTGTTCAAGAGGAGCCGATGCCTCCAAAGATTAGGATTTGCCAAACTTTACAAAAACCGAGCTCAGAATCATTGGAGTCCAATGAATCATCTCCTGATCCTCCGCCTTCAAATGAGCCACACATTTGTGGAAAAACATGCTGTCCATCATCTTCGTTACTTCAAGATGAACATGGTTACAGTTCAAATTCAACTTGCGAAAATTGTACATCTCTTACAAAGCAACTCCATCAGCTCCAGGACAAATTGACACAAAACAGAATGAAGAAAAACAAAAGACTTAAGTGTCAAAGGTTTATTAGTACAGATAAAAAAGTTTGCTTAAACACAGGTCTTTGCAGTAGAGAAGCCCTTGAGGCTCTTTATCAGTATGTAGTGCCACTCATGCAAAGAATTTCCTACTGGAGAGGGGGAAAAATACTCACATGAAAGCAGGTATAAGGAAGTTCAGTTCCAAACCAGGCCCTCAAAATCTTCTTGCCTGCAAGGATGAACTGGTGCTGGTACTTATGAAGCTCCGTCTTGGCCTGACAAATCATTTCCTGTGCAATATTTTTAGTATTTCAACTGGACTCTGTTCTAGAATTGTAAAAACATACATTTCTTTCATGGCTGGGCAATTGAAAGCATTAATTAACTGGCCGTGCAAGAGAACGATCCAACAACATATGCCAGAATCGATGAGGAAGAAGTACAAGAACCTAAGATGCACAATAGATTGTACTGAAGTTTTCATCGAGCGGCCTCACCATTTGGGAACAGCACAAGCTACTTGGAGCGACTACAAGCATCATCACACCATCAAATATCTGGTCGCAATCTCACCAAACGGTGCCATATCGTTCCTATCTAAAGGTTATGGTGGTAGATCATCGGACAGGGGTGTCGTTCATGCGTCAGGCTTCTTGCGTCGCATTGATCCTGGGGATGTTATTCTAGCAGACCGAGGATTCACAATTGGAGCAGATGTGGCGCGACTGCATGCACACTTGGAGATTCCACCACCTGGCTCAGGCTGCACACAGCAAACCAGAGAGGCTGTCAGTAAAACAAAGAAAGTCGCCAATGCCAGAATACATGTGGAAAGAGCAATAGGTTTATTTTATTTCATGCTATGAATTTTAAATGTTTTGCATCCCATTCATCTTTACACTGTTCTCTAGGCCGCATCAAATGGTTTGCCATACTAAGGAGAACAGTGCCCATAACCCTTGTACCATTGTTGGATGACATCATCACAGTATGTGCTGCTTTATCAAACCTCCGCCCACCACTCATTCAGAAGTAGCATGCAGTCAGGACTGGTGCTTTATTAAAATGGATTTAAAATCAATACTCTGTTCCTTGTAAAATCTTGTAAAAAGGCAAAACACTGTAGGTAAATTGGAAGGGGAAAAAAACTTTTAATGTTAGTGATATCAATTAGAAACATTTGCTGTATATTGCTGTCATAAATATGAGGAAAAATGTATTGCAAGATTATATGTTTGTTTTCATATAAAAAATAAGACATTTCATGTATAATAATGACTTGTTCATGGAGATGTTATTGTGAGCAAGGCCTTAAAAGTTATACAATTTATGTGTGTGGAAGTTCTATGGAGAAATGTTGAAATTGTTATAAACACTTCATTTTTAAGATTTAGAAAACGGAGCCTTCCAGTCCAATAACTCACAATTCACATATCGGAACACCATAAACACACCCAGTAATTGTCTATAATTCCCACATCAAAACCTACACAGCCCCAATGATGCCATGTTGAGCAACGATCACACTCTACACTATTATCGTCATTTTCTGTCATTTCTTCACTTTCTTTGCAGATCTTCTTGCAGACCCCACACAAGTAAACTGGCTTGCCGGTTTTTGTGTTTCTCTTTCCAGAGCGCTTATTCACTAATTTGATCGTCTTTATGTCCTTTGTCATTCTGGAATTGCTCCTTTTCTTTGCAATTTCACAGTTTTCCTGTGCTGCACTTGATGAAGCAACTGGCTGGTCCGGTGCAGGTGGAGCAGCTGCTGAAGTTGAAGGAACTGGCTGGTCTGGTGCAGGTGGAGCAGCTGCTGAAGTTGAAGGAACTGGCTGGTCTGGTGCAGGTGGAGCAGCTGCTGAAGTTGAAGGAACTGGCTGGTCTGGTGCAGGTGGAGCAGCTGCTGAAGTTGAAGGAACTGGCTGGTCTGGTGTGGGTGCATTTGAAAGGGGATAGAGAAGTTCAGGTCTAATCACACATTGGAACGCTACCTGTGCTGCTTTAAGGATCTCTTTCTGTAATGCCACATCAGGAAAAATTCTCTCGCAATGAAAACCATTTGGCGTGTAGATGAAGAAGTCACACCAGTTACACTCTGTTGCCATGAGTTGCACTTGAACCTGTGTGTAGTAGTTATGACTTTTCTTCAGTGAGAATTGACCATTTTCATCTTTATTCAAATAAATTGGAGGAGTCTCATACGGAGTTGAATAAGCCAGTGACATCGGGCATTTGATTTCAAGAATTCCTGGACTGCAGCACTGACATGTCACAAGTCCATCAGGACTTGCTGCTATGAAAATATGGCTCTTCATAACATGGAGACCAGTAGTTTTCACGTCAAGAGTTTTATGTCCTAAAGAGTGCATATGGCGAATATAGTTCTGCCGTGCCACGGGCTCTTTGATATGTCCATACTTAATAGCTGGTATTTCTGGTACATGTTTCCTGCCCATTACTGACTCAACAAATTGTGTGGAAAACTGCATGCTAGATTTCTTCTTCCTGAAATAGACGAGCACAGAGTGGGCTGTGGAACCAGTGACACGGCCTATTCTCTGTTTGTGCCACAGTGGATTTGTATGCTGTCCATGTGTTGCCTGAGCTATGGCTGCAACTTCAGACTGTCCCATCTCAAGAGGTAGATCTTGGCAAATGAGTACGGAGATTAGTTCTGGCACACTGGCCGTTGTTTCTACTTCCTCGATGACTTCCACATTGACATCATCCACTGGAGAATATGTAGCAACGGACATTGGTGCTGCATACTGCATGACACAGGAGTCTTTGTTAGAAGCGTAGAGTGCAGCCATCAAATCACAAAGAGTTGGACTTTCCAACGGACAGTTTGTACGGTAACACTCAAATGAGTTGAACATGACTGTCTTTTTCTTTCCATATTTGGGCTTCACCCACTCCATATCCCCTATCTCCATCACGTCTGGACCTTTTGGCTTGCCCTTTGGTTTAGTCCACACAGCCGGGAGAGAGGTGACAGCCTTGTTGGTGATTCCCTGCTGCCAGGCAAAGTCCAGCTTGAAAAGAACAGCTGCTACATGGTTGCATGTCGATGACAACCTGAAATAAAGAATATACATCAGTCAGAATAAAATAGAAATATGTCATGTCGTACAGTATGTTCTTATGATGTAGCACTGAAGAAAAAAAAAACATAATCCACTTCATAATTCAACTTAAAAGCAAATGCTTAAAGCACTTATATATATCAACATTTTCTTATATAATTTAAGATCTAACATAAATTTATCTTACCCAGCAAAACAGGAACAGTAGGCAGACAATATCCGACCACTTTGCTTCTGAAGGCATACCCAGATGCGGTGGTCCTCGTCATTTCGCCTCTGAGACCGTCCACTTGCTGACTTCAGGAAGCAGAAGGGGCTGTCATCACTTATTCCATGATAGTTTATATCACGAGTGAAGTTGGAGGCAAAGTAACTGTAGGCCTTCCCTTCTTTATAATCCCCCATCAAGCGTTTTTCAAGCTCAACTTCGTCCTTAAGTCTGAGGAAAGCTGAGATGTCCGTTAACATGGTGGGCGGCCATAAACTCATACCTCTATCTTCCCCTATCCAGCCATCTTTTATTTCAGTCAATGGGTCAGGTAGGCGCTTTCCATCGATGTTGAGCAGATTACGGTAACTGTCAGATCTACAAAAGAAAAATATTCAACTAGTCAAATTTTATGTCTCAGTAATACCTGACATTGTAGAGTCAATGGTGCAGCAAATAGAAATTAATCTATAGCAGATTTATTTATTTGATAGGTATTTATTTACATTTAACATGTTACACAATAGTTATTTGGCTAATTGATGATTTAGCCAAGGCTAATTTAGCCGAGGTTCGACTACAACAACAAAATAATAATAATAGTGCCCATACATTGTGGAGGACAAACTATGAAGTCCGACTGGAGTACATTATTTCTGGTAACATTATGCAATGCTCTAGCTGGATATGAATTGCATATAGTGTTATGATAAAGTATTGAATAAAAAACTGTACTTGCGTCTAGTTTACTGCATGAGTAGGCCTAATATTATTTGCAAGGAGATCGCACTTGCCTCGATTTCTCTTCATCATCCTTTGAAGGGACAAGTGGTATTTTCATAACATCTGCGGCATAAACAAGGGCCCGTAACTCCTGAATGCCTCCGCTCACTGGTAAACCTCGTTTGCGAAGGTGGTCCTGCAATTCACGCTTTTTAAATGTGTCATATTTACTGAGCTTTGGTATTGCAGTCGCCATATTATCCTCTGTTGATGGGGCCTTCACCTTTGACCCCGCGCATGCGCAGAAAACATTGTGAACTGGTCTATTGTCGTACACCGTTATTTTGTCCATGCTCTCTCTGAAAACAGAAGAAAGAATTACAAATAATTGTTGGATGGATAACATGCGTTTGTTGTTTTGAAGAAAACTATTATTTATTATTATTAACACAACAGAAGTTGGACACTAGATAAGTTTTGTAACATACAAACAGGGATGTTTATATCTCACTCCCTTACTCTCGCCTTTTCTCTCAGGGAGGTTAGCATATAGTACGTGTGGTACAGCTGGGCACACTGTGCGATTTTAGACACGATTTTGAAGTCGCTTCTAAAGCCGGCGGAAAGCAGTCCAAACACTGTGAAACACAGCTGCAGGTGCCAGAGGAGGAGACACAGGGCGGACAGAGCGCATACAGGTGACCGAGGGCTAAACACGCTTATAACGTCTTTCTGAACATATCACTGCAACAAAAAATCTGCAAAAGTGTAGTGGCTATCGGCTAATTTGAGCTAAGCTACTCATTTTTTTTGCTGAACTTAGCCTTGCCAAAGTTATGTACTTGATGTTTAGACAAGCTGTTTGAGAGGATATGACATACCAAGCTAGTATCCATGGTAACGCGTGTCATGGTCATGTCAGTCGAGTGCGTTTTTTGCTACAGTGTCAGCGCCTCCATCGTGGGCTCATATACTCGTCGTATGCATTCAGACGCTCAGTGTGAGTTGATGATTCATTTAGCTCTTCCAAAACCGTGTCTAAAATCGCACAGAGTATGTATGCCTAGCTACAGATCCGTAACTACCAAATCAAAGCACCTCAAGTCACAAGGTAGAAGTCACAACGAATACTGGCCAGGCATTGTCCGACTCTGAATTTTACTGTCCTTTTAAGTGAAAGTAAACACCACTACCATGCGCCACCTCGCCTCATAAGACAAACAAACCGTGCAATATTACAACGGGCAAAGCCCTCGGACTTCGATTGACACATGTAACTAGAGCTTTGCGTTTTAATGTCTCATGCCAAGCCATCAATGGAGCCGTTCGAAATGATGATCTTTAGCTACAGGGTTGCCAGGTCTGGGCAGCCAAACCCGCCCAAAAATATCTGAAAAACCGCGGAAAACCCGCGGACATACGGGGTGGCTGGAATTTTCAATATTGTTTACCTGTAAACAGAGCCCATGTGCTCCCGCGATGATGAGAAACCGTCCCTTTCTCCCACTTATTGAAAAGCAGCTCAAAGAGCCTTGAATTTGAGATTTTGTCATTTGAAATAGTGATTTTGATCAAAAAATAAGATAGAAATAGCCAATTTTAAATTGAAAACAGCAAGGCAAAAAAACACAGACAGTTTTTCATCTGCAGAATAACAATTCCGCGGACTTGCCAACCCTGGTTAGCTACATTACTGTTGAAAATAAATTATTAAGATGATTATTGTAATAAAAATGTGTTCAAATTTCCAACGTGACGTTAGCTATATCACAACACAAAAGGACAGTCCAAGCACCTCGCGCTAGCGATAATCTTTGGCTGGAAACGTTCAAACTTTAGTGCTAGCTAGCGCTATATAATCTTTAGAAACAGAAACAAACATTTTTTTTATCTGTTTAACAAGAACATACCTGTACCCAAGATCCAACCAGCAGATGACAGTCAACTTGTATGAGCACGATGGCACACGGCACTGTAGCTGCTTAGTTCCAGCGCGGTGTAAACATCAGAAATCTGGCTACGGATTGGTTAACGCTCACGTAGGATTCCCGCGCGTATTTAAATAATTTAAATCCACCAATCACACTCGTGGTCTCCTTGGTCGTGATGTCGAATCAAGTAGGAGGCAAAAATGTCATGCTCATAATGTGTTTATCTAAATGCAACATTTGCAGTAGACTATAGCATTGCATCATCATGTCAACATGCTAGATATGTAAGCCAGTCTAAATGTGATTTGTCCAACAGTATGTCAATCAAACACATTGAGATCGTACTAAAGGCCCAATGGAGGAGATTCCTCAATAAAGCGTCAATAAAGCGAGCACACATGACACAGACCTTTTTATTTTATTTTTTCTGCTACCAGTTAGCAAAAGAGCCTGTATAGCTTTGAACCTGAACATGCGTACTTATTGGTGCACTGTTATTTAAAAAAAACATTTATTTTGGGGAAAAAAAGTTTTGAACTTTATTTTCCTGTTTTCATGGTCACGTTGGGTGATAATGACCATTTGATTTGTTAAAAATAATATTATTCCCCCCCTCCCGAGATGCAGACTCAAATCAGTCACTAGATAACAGTCTTTTGTGCTGTGGGAACTAGCAATACAGGCTGTAGGCGAGCAAAACCTTTTGGGTCGTCTGGTAAGTTTCATAGAAAGAAAAAATAATAATATTTGCATCGTCTGTGAGTTAATTTGGGATATGTTTTGTGTTAAGTGGAAGGAGCGTGAGCTTGAGTCTAGATGCTGTGCAGTGGTGTTCCTTGCTGTGTTTATTCCAATACCTCACCATAAGAAAATCATTCGACCGGCTTGTTAATATTAGCGCGATGCTAACGCTAATCGAGTGTTATTTTTCTTAAGCAACGTAAAAGCTATTTTTGTTTAGTTAAAATATGTGTTTTACCATAATGCATTGTAGTTCATAACAGTACAGAGAAGCTTCTTTGTTCAATCTTGCACTATATTTGGTCCAATGTAATTATTATTTAGAATTTTTTTTAACAAGTTGGTGGTTTATCATCTAAAAGCCTAACTACAGTATTTCTTATATAAGGTTAAACCCAGTAGCTCCGATACGGCTTTACTGATGTTTAGAAGAATATATTGGTGTATTTCATGTAATTATTTACAATACGTTACAAATGATTATTAAGTTAATACGTTAATTGATTACATATATTCGTAATTTTATGGTTGAATCATTAAAAAAAAAGGATAAAAAAAAGAGAGAATTTTGTTTTTACATGGGTTAAAAATAATTTCATGTACTACAATGGATGTTTGAGTTAAAACATAAATGTGAAATATTAATGTGTACAATGGTGATCTGACAAAAGATAAACAAAGCTCTAGGTGTTTTAGTTTAGTTTATTTATTTGTTTAAGCAGTTAACCTGCTCAAAGGGAGTGGGCTGAAGCCAAAGGCTTATAAGCGCCCACCACAAAATAAAAATAACATTAAATTTAATATTTACAAGGTAGCAAATCATAAACAAAGGAACATAGGGCAAAGTAACAACGTCTGGTTCAGACGTTGTTACGTCTGCTGGACGTCATGCTGGAGATCCAGCTCACGCCAAGACGAGACGGATGCTCATTGTTTTACATAAATGCTAATGTTTATCCACGATAAACCCTCGAGATCGGATCCCAAAATTTTAACGTCTCGTTTTTGTCGCTTGTTTAAGGCGGAGGTTAAGAGGTTAATGTTTTGTTTTATAAAGGGTTATTATTGTTACTTACTCTTTGCCTCCAGCCATTTCACACCTTCACCTCAGGTCCTAGTGTAATCCCGTTGAACCTAGAAACTGGCCTACACTTTTAACTCTTTCTTATCTAATGAACGTGAGTAATGTTCACTGTTATTTGCAGAAAACGCAACAGCCAATAAAAGAACCCATGTTGGTTGAAGGTCTCTAGCTTGGAGAGCCTTGTCATGAATGTTTACTAATCCTATTTTATATTTTTGAGGTGACCCGCTCCTGATGTGCCAAGGCCTGGTGCATCCTGTAGGCTGCCTACAAAAGGACCGCCCTTTTCACACTTTGGTTGCTTGTCCCCTCTGGCTCTGCTCCACTTGGCCAAGGAGATGGCATGCCACGCTGACATCTTTGCACATTCATAACTAGTTTTTTCTTATTTTTAAATAAATGCTTGCCTGTGAGCTTTAAAATCTTTCACTGCGTCCTGCTCCTCATTTTGCTGCGGCTCCTGAGCCAGGATTGTAACAAAACCAATGAATCAGACTCAGAATAGGTTTTATTGCCATGGTTTGAGAACAGGTTCACAAACTCAGAATTGTTCTTGGTGCAAACTTGCAACAAAAACATATAACACAGAATTAAGATTAAAATAAAATAACAAACTAAGATTATAAGGGGCATGCATTAAGAATAGTTAATCAAATAAAATGAAAAGTGTCATATGGTAAGACAACAATAATTTGACATTGAACAACAGCGGGATTTTATTTACACATGTGTTGGTGTATAAAGTGATAAAAGTGATAAGGTGATAGCAGCGGATCAAAGTGTGGGCACACCACACAGAGCAAGTGCAGATTACATCTATGAGTCTCCCTTACCAAAAAGAAGTACATTCAAGTATACTTGATGTATACTAAAATTGAAGATAGTATACTTCCAGTTTACTTGTAATGTACTTATCAGAAGTATACTTCACCAAGTAAAGGTTAAGTATACTAATAATTATATTAATAGTATACATATATACATTGTTTGTATTTATGAAATAAATACAAAATAAAAATAAATACATTTTGAATAAATTAAACATCTCAAAAGGATCTGAGGAAATTAAGTATGAACTTGTGTGCAGAAAGGATTAACTTATAAATAATAACTAATGGATACAGTTATATTCTTTATCTGTATTTCTTTTCATACGGCTTGAACTAGGAAGAGCTGCAAAGTCATTCACTCTCAGCACTGTAATTGGCTAATAGCCTTGTCGCTGAGAAATGGTGAGCTCTGATTGGTTGATTCGATCAGAAGGCGGGTCATCAACAGTTGCTCTGATTCCAACCGACAGGCAGCAGCAGCTCAACATACTCGTAATGTTTCTGGAAATAGTTTCCGCCAGCTATATCGAAGGTAAGATCTATTTTCTCTGTATGAGTTTCTTAGTTAGCGCTTTCTTGCCTTGATTATGTGTGATTTTGTAATTAGTCAAAGTAGCTCACACTGTTACCAACAACTACGCTTGCTAGAAAAGTATCGTTTTACCGACTAAATGTGCTCAAATATGGACATGCTATATGGCGTTGGAAAGCGTAGAACCTCCTGACTTTCATGGTGATATTTATTTCACACTCCGGACCACTTATTTTCGCTGCGCGATCACGTCGAGGCAAACGTCAGCTGTTAGCAACGTTGTTAGCTTTGTGAGCACCAGAATCGCACATTCAATTAGTTTGTGGGGATATGGGTGAAATAATGTTAAGAGTTAGTTTTTGGATTAGAAAGAGCCTTAACATTTTAAGCACTAACAATAATAATATCCAACACAACAATGTTATTTTGATAATAGTAGTGTTTCAGCTTTGTACTTCCCCTCATTAAACATACCTGTACTTTGCTTGATTGATTGCATGGAAACAAGAAGATGAGGGAATAAAGAGACCACATGCATCATCTGTACACACCCAGCACCCAGGAATGTAAGTTAATTCTATCATTCCTTATACTTAGTAAACGTTACCACTTTTGTGTAGTATTTTTTGTGACTATGTTTTGGATTTACTATAGATCATTTTCTTTTTTCCATCTTCATTTCAGGTCTGATTTCTCTGTTCTGCACCAGCCTTATGCATGCCCCTCTGAACTCAAAAAGATCCTGGCTTCTGCATCCAGCCCCATTTGGTCCACAACTCTACCCCAGGCCCGCTCTCTCCCTCAGCCAAGTGGAGTCCCTACAAAACGTAAATAGTATTTAGTTTACAGATGCGTTATATGCATTATTTGTTTTTTGGTAGAAAGTATTTTGCTAAAATATCTGTGTGCAAACAAAAATATATGACCTGAGCTTTTTATGCCTTTTTTCTGATGTGTTGCAGGTGGTGCACAACTGGAGACAGGACAGAGATTTCACCTGATACCACATGACGATGAGCTCAAGCACACACATTTTAAAAGTGAGTTTTTTATTAGAGTAGCCTCTTGTGGCTCTTTGGCTATGTCTATTGAAAGGTGGACTGGTAAAGTTCTGGCTGAGTTTTGGTGTAATCTGAAATCAGTCTCATTTAGACGTAAGTGATTAACATTGGTTGCAGCTTTTCACAGATCAAATATTAGTTCTCCTTACACATTAAAACACTTAATGAATTACTACAGTCAAAATACTCACTTTAATTCTATGGCTTTCAACTCCTAGTGTAGTTTAGTTTATTGGGTTGACTTTATCCTATCATTGGATTTTAGTATTTTATACTTGATTATTGTCTTGGTTTTACTGTATAAAGTGCGTTATTTGGATGGACTATATTATGTTTTGTGTTGTGTAAAAATACTACAGACATCTGCACAGGCACTGCCGCTGATGGTGTATCTGTAATTGGGACCATTGGTAATAATTGTGTTTTTGTGTAAGACCTCATGTCTTACAAGGGCCTCCCAAAGCTCTTCTAACCCAAGTGTATTGAATACAGATCACTTTGAAAGGAAATTCACATATTTATTGAAAACGTACTATATTAAATTAGTATTTAGCCTACAATCTTTGTTATTTCTTTTTTTTTTTTTTTATACTTTATTTTTAAAGAAGTTTTCCAAATAAAAATGAACAGAGAACAAAACACAATCGGCATAAATCTACATTGAATATTCTTTGTTTACAGATTCAACAGGGGTTCAATTTGCGTACTAAACCTTTTGAAAATATTTTGTCCATTTGTCCCACCTCGAGAAATAAAGTTTAGCCTGTAGCCTCAGCATGAAAGTCAATCTTTCCATTTGATGGGTCTCTTCGACCACCTTCAGCCAGTCTTCGACCTTTGGTGGATCAGCTTGAAGCCATTTCCTTGTAATTGCCTTTTTCGCTGTGACAATTAAAATTTTTATTAAATATTTATCCTTAGTAATCAAGTCAATCGGAAGGTCTCCAAAGTATAACACTAACATTGTTTGCGGAATCCTAAAACCCACAATTTCTTCTATTTTATGTCCAACTTCAGTCCAAAAAAGTCTTAATTTTGTGCAAGTCCAAAAAATGTGAGTGTGATGGGCTCTTTCCTCTCCACAACCCCTCCAGCATGATGAACTGCGTGAGTTAATACCCATTTGTTGCTTAGGGGTCACAAAGAAACGTATCATATTTTTCCAGCAAAATTCACGCCAGTAAGCTGAGCTCGATGTAGAGTAAACTGTCTCACAAATATTATCCCATTGATCGTTTGTTATGTCTGTGTTTATTTCTTTCTCCCATCTTTTTTTAATATAATCTGTCGAGAACCCTCTACTGTTAATCAGATTTTTGTAAAGTTTGGATATAGTTGATTTACTTCCTTTGGAGTAAGTTTGTGTAATTAATATAATTATTTCGTTTAGTTTTTGGCTTTCCATTTTTTGCAATTTTGATGATAAATACTGCCTTAATTGTAGATATCTGAAGAAATCTGTTGATTCCAAATTATATTTCTTCTGGCATATTTGAAAGCTTGGTACAGTCTTCTTGTCCAAAATCCTACAATAAGCTGTAATCCCGTTCTGTACCAAGTATTTAAATCGTGCATCTATTTGATTTGGCTTAAATTCTGTATCAAATGCTGCCCATCTAAGTATCCATGTCTGATTTGTTAGTTTTAGTTCTTTTACAACTTGGAACCATGTTGATAATGTAAAAAATGCAATTGGAGTAAGTTCCTTTTGAAAAGTTGATATAAGTTTCTGATCACCAATAAAGGCTTGCACAGGGATGTTACCACAAACGCTCTCCAATTCCTTCCACCTTGCCCCACAAGATTTATCACACCACTGTACAAGTGGTTTAAGTTGGGCTGCTAGATAGTAATCACGGAGGTTTGGTAATGATAATCCACCTTTTTCTTTGTGAACTGTTAATGTATTGTATTTAACTCGAGGTTTTTGTCCTTTCCAAATAAATCGGGAAATATGTTTGTCCCAGTCGTGAAACTGAGAAGGTGGGACTTTGACAGGAAGTGACATAAACAAATATAACAATCTGGGCAATATGGACATTTTTATAACTTCAATTCTTGAGTTAAAATTTAGTATACTTGTTGCCCATTTTGTGAGGTCTTCTTTAATCTTTTATTTACATTCTCATAATTTTCTTGTATAAGTCGTCAGGAGAATGCGTCAACCACACACCCAAATATTTTATTGCTTTTTGAGACCAATCACAGGGTAATTTTCCACTAAGATTTGTTGGAGGGCTATAATTAAAAGTCATAATTTGTGTTTTACCTATGTTTAATCTATATCCTGAATACCTGCCAAATGAGTCAAGCAGATGTAGAAGCGTCCAGATAGATTCATCTGGATTAGACAGATATAAGAGAATGTCATCTGCATACAATGCTATTTTATGCTCTCTTGAATTTATAATTATTCCTTGTATATCTTGGTTTTCCCTTATTGCTTGAGCCAAGGGCTCAATATACAAAGCAAATAACGTTGGCGACAAAGGACATCCTTGCCGTGTTGATCTCCCTAGCCTTATACAGCTTGTTAAACGGCCATTTATTTTAACTCTCGCTGTGGGCGCAGAATACAATGTCCTAATACTATTAATTGAAGTATCTGAGAAGCCAAATCTTTCTAGAACCAAAAACAAGTAACTCCAATTTACACAGTCAAAGGCCTTTTCGGCATCTAAGCTTAGCAACACTGCTTTTTGTTTATTGGTGTGGATGTTATTAATTATGTGAAGAGAACGTCTTATATTGTCTTGTGTTTGCCGACCAGCGACAAACCCAGTTTGATCCTCATCAATTAAATCTGTAATGAAAGAGTTTAACCTATTGGCCATAATAGATGCATATATTTTATAATCTTGGTTTAAAATCGAAATTGGTCTATATGAATTACACAATGTTTTATCTTTCCCTTCTTTAGGTATTATGGTTATAATGGCTTCTGACCAAGATGGCGGCATTTTATTGTTTGATGAGTCCAATTAAGTGATTTTAAGAGAACTGGAGATAATACTTCTTCAAATGTCTTGTACCATTCTGCTGGTAGGCCATCAGTACCTGGCGTTTTATTATTTTACATTTTTTCAAAGTTGTTTCTAGTTCTTTTATGTCAATTTGTTTAGTTAAGCATTCATTCTGTTGTGTCCCTATTGATGGTAAATCTAATGAATTAAGAAATTCTTTTATGTTTTCTGCATTAGTTTGTTCAGGCTGTGTATATAGCGTCTCATAGTAAGTCTGAAATGCATTATCAATTCCATCCAAATCTTTTTCAAGTGACCCAGTTTGTGGATTAATTACTGAACAGATTGAATGTTGAATTGTTTTGGCGTATTTTACGAGCAAGTAATTTGGTAGCTTTTGGCCCAGTTTCATAATATGACTGTTTTAAGAACTTGTATTTTTTGTCTTCTTCTTCTTTATACAAGTGTGAAATTTGATTTCTTATTTTCTTAATCTCCTCTAAAACCTGATTAGTGGGAGTCTTAATATGTTCCATTTCTAAATCTTTCAATGATTTGTCCAGTTCCCTAAGTCTTCTTTCCTTCTCTTTCTTTATTGCTGAGCTCAGTGATATGAATTTTCCTCTAATAACTGCTTTCAAAGTATCCCACAGAATATTAGGATCAACCTGTCCATTGTCATTTACTTCTAGGAAAAAATTTATTTCTGTTTTTATTTCATTGACAACATTCTTATTATTTAGTAAACTAGTATTTAGCCTCCATATTGTCCTCTTGGTCTCGTATCCAAGTAAAGAGTTAAATATATGGTGAGTGGTCTGACAAACCCCTAGTACCAATTTCGCAACTTCTTATTCTATGCCTATCATTTGAGAACATAAAAAAGAAATCAATTCTTGAGTATACTGTATGTGGGGGGAAAAATATGTATAATCTCTCTCAGTCGGATGTACCTCTCGCAAACGTCAAGCAAACCCAAGTCATTCAAACCTTGTCTCAGCAATTTACTCTGTGGCGTAATTATCCTTTTATTGTTAGATGTATCATTTTTGTGCATGACTGTATTAAAATCACCTGCACATATTAATACTCCTTGTGTTTCAGAGGATATTATTTCAAGGATTTTTTTCAAACAATTTGAGTTGTAATCTGGAGGGAGGTAGACCGAAAGAAGGGTTGCAAGCTTACCCTCTATTTTACATTGTACCAGGACATATCTGCCTTCACTGTCCTTCAATTGTTTAATGCATTCAAAATGCAAAGAATTATGTATTAACACTGCCACTCCTCTTTTATGGCCGGTCTCAAATGAGCTATGAAAAGTATTATTAAAACCAATTTCTTTAACTTTTCATGCTCAGTTTGAGAGAGATGAGTTTCTTGAAGAAACATAATTTGGATTTTTCTTTCTTAATCCAAGATATCACTCTACTCCTTTTGACAGGATTATTGAGTCCGTTTACATTCCATGAGGCTACTTTATAATTATCCCTATTCATCCCAGATATCACAATTACACATGCCGAGTGTAAAAACAAACTTAAAACAAAAAACCAACAACAAAAACAAAAACAGAACTTCCACCCTCAGGGTATTATTAGACCCGGTCATCCTACACCCTAATGTCCAATGTGGGAGAAAAAAATCCCTCTTGAAGTAGGGGCTCCCTCTCTGCAATAAGCAAAGTTCCTCTTCCTGAGCAAGAGCAAACAAAAAACAAACACACACAAAAAAACTTCCCCATCCCAATCAGAAATTCAGTAATAGCGGAGTTTCAAATAATAACATACATATATCAGCGCAAATTAACCAATTTTTAGGATTATAAATCAAACGAACAGACCTGCTTTTGATGTGTACTACTATATCTGGCTTCGTACTATCTAGTAGTCCACTCAGTTATTTTGTATTTGAGCCCGGTGAAATTCCCGGAGCCTTCCACGCACCCGGTCGGAGTGCGGATCATCCGTCCTGTCCCAATGTGCGCCCTCGGTGAGAGCTTGTTCCCAATCTACGCCAGCAACAGGTCGCGGTGCTTCCACGGGGTAGCCTCTCTTCTTCATTTCACTTGCCACCTCTGTCGCATTCTTGTACAGGCACGGTCCGTCGTCCCAGTGAATCCTCATCCGACCAGGGTATGGTGTTTGAAAACGTATCTTTGCTTCTTTGAGAATCTTCTTCATGTCTTTGTATTCTTTCAGCTTGTTGTAAATCTCAGTTGGCATGTCGTGAGCAAATGAGATCACCTTACCATCGTAAACAATCTTCTTCGCCCAAGCCTTTCTTAAGACTTTATTCTTAATGTCAAATCTCTGAAAGTTAATCAGAATGGATCTTGGGGCTGCATGCTCGTCTTTGGGTTTCGGTGCTAATGAGCGGTGCGCACGCTGTATCTGTAGGTCTACGTCCTCTCCGATGGCGAGTTCTTTCTTCAGGAAATAGTTAACAAAAGTCACCATTTCATCCTTCTCGCTACCTTCTCTAATCCCATATATACGGATATTATTCCGCCGGGACCTTCCCTCCAACTCGGTCATCTTAGCCTGAAGCGATTTCTGCTGGGTAAGGCAATGGAGTAGTGCCTCCCTCATATCCATGTTCACGGTTTCAAGCTCGTTTACTCGCTGTTCGGCCTCAGTTAATCTTGTTCCTTGGTTTCGCACGTCCACAGTTACATTCTGTAGTTTTGATTCATCTCAGACTTAAGGCCAGCAAGCTCTTGTTTAAGTTCGTCTTTCATTTCAATGATGTTGTTCGACAAAGACATGATAGCTTGGGCCGTTGTTAGCTCCTCGTCCCCTTCGGTTAGCTCCGTGGAGCTAGCTCCGTCTTCGTTGTCTTCTTGATCGGTATTTGCGTCATTTTTATTTTTAGCATTCCTCCGCTGGCTTCTTTTCCCTTTTCCACTCATTATGATCCAATTTGAGAGTTAGAATAACGTTTTTTTTCAAGTTATGTGGAGTTTTCGTTCTTCTGATTGGGAAAGGTAAAAAGTTAATCCGCCATCTTGGATCGCTCCCGGAAAACCCCCCCAATCTTTGTTATTTCATACTCTTTTAGGGTGTCAATATTTCTAATTAGTCTGTGCATTCACAGGAGGGGCCACAACTCAACTTTGAGATTAATAAATTCACTGGAGCAGCAGCTCCCTATGGATTAACATAGACAGTCATGCACATTAAATGTTTTTTGTTATTGTTTTGCAGCAGAAGAAAGGAAAAATGGACACCAAGCAGACGTGAACGCAGATCATCTTTACAGTTTACAATATGAAGATTTACCAAGATGAACACAAAACATCCACAACAGAAGGTGAACAAATCAACTTTCCTGGACGAATGGACAGTTACTTTTGGGCAATGCTGGAAAAGTCCTGAAGGAAAAAACTTTGGAAGAGTGAGTACTTATCTGCAAGGCTAACATCACCTGTTAGACTGCTACCCTGCCTGTGGGTAGGATCGACAGCAGGGGTCTCCAACCTGAATTCCTTGGTGAGCTACTTTTATTTAACAAAAATGATAGAGCTAATCTACATATCGATGCCATATGTGACTTTGGTGGGGTATTGAGGATATTTAAAAAACAATTAAAGAAAATAACTTGAGTTTACTCAATGCTTTACTGTATTTAGTTAATTATTAGCATAAAGTGTCTACACGCACACACACATTGTCAGAGATGGTACTTTTTATTTTAAGTCTAATTATTGTACTCTGTTGTAACCTCATTAAGTTAACACTTAAGTGTCAGACAGAGCTGATGTGAAAGTTCAACCCCAAATTAAGGTCTTGTTGCACAGTTCAATACGAAATGCACCATTTGAATGTTTTACTGCATTGACGACTGTCTGTAGCCCTCTTGTTCACACTTCAATGTGGCTTCAGTGAAAAAGTTTTATTTATTTCTGCAATATTGTTGTCTTGCATGTATTAAATAAATGCATCATTTGCAAATAAAGTAAGATTTCATATTTTTTCTCTATCATAGCCTGTGTCGACCTAGTTCTGGTAAAGTAATAGCTAATGCAAGTTAGTGTATTTTTATAAACTAAAAATGAGACTAAAAGTATACTGCTAGTAAACTAGGAGTATAAAAGAAGGTTACTTTAAAGTATATTTTCAAAGATAAAGTATACTCAAAGTGTACTAGAAGTAGACTAAAAGTAAACTTGGAAGACTACTTCAATGTACTTTTAAGTATACTACAAGTGGGCCAATTTAGTCCCAATGAGTATACTTGTAAGTACACTTGGGAAAATATACTTAAGTATACGTAAGTATACTTAACATTATGTACTTAAAGTATACTTCTTTTGGTAAGAGATCGCCTTGCACTAGCCTTAATAGTTCTGTTGTTGGAAAATGTATGTGTTCCTTCACTAAAATGTGAATTTTATGTGAATGTTTTTAGGTGTGAATGTTTTTAATGTTTTTTTATTCCATTTTGAAGTATAATTGGGGTGTTGCTAATTTTAGTCACAAGATGTCACTGCTGAGCCCTTGTTACCCTGATGCCCTGTGAATTTTCTGTAAACTGTTGGGGCTTTAAATGCAAGTTTGTTAATATATTTTAATAAGTCCCAAGTGACGTTGAGTCTGACAAAGAGAGTGCAAGCAAAGATGACTGTGACAAACAACGTCCAAGTGACTCTGACAAATATTGTTTCAAGTGACTCTGACGAACAACATCCAAGTGTAGATGACTCTGACAAACAACATCCAAGTGACTGACAAACAACATCCAAGTGTAGATGACTGACAAACAACGTCCAAGTGACTCTGACTCTGACAAACAACGTCCAAGTGTAGATTACTCTGACAAACAACATCCAAGTGTAGATGACTCTGACAAACAACGAATCGTCCAAGTGTAGATGACTCTGACAAACAACATCCAAGTGTAGATGACTGACAAACAACGTCCAAGTGACTCTGACTCTGACAAACAACGTCCAAGTGTAGATTACTCTGACAAACAACATCCAAGTGTAGATGACTCTGAACAAACAACATCCAAGTGTAGATGACTCTGACAAATATCGTCCAAGTGTAGATGACTCTGACAAACAACATCCAAGTGTAGATGACTCTGACAAACAACATTCAAGTGACTGACAAACAACATCCAAGTGTAGATGACTCTGACAAACAACATCCAAGTGTAGATGACTCTGACAAATATCGTCCAAGTGTAGATGACTCTGACAAACAACATCCAAGTGTAGATGACTCTGACAAACAACATTCAAGTGACTGACAAACAACATCCAAGTGTAGATGACTCTGACAAACAACATCCAAGTGACTGACAAACAACATCCAAGTGTAGATGCTGACAAACAACGTCCAAGTGTTGACTCTGACAAACAACATCCAAGTGTAGATGACTCTGACAAACAACATCCAAGTGTAGATGACTCTGACAAATATCGTCCAAGTGTAGATGACTCTGACAAACAACATCCAATGTAGATGACTCTGACAAACAACGTCCAAGTGTAGATGACTCTGACAAATATCGTCAAGTGCAGATGACTCTGACAAACAACGTCCAAGTGTAGATGACTCTGACAAATATCGTCCAAGTGTAGATGACTCTGACAAACTAGTGCAAGTGACTCTGACTCTGACAAACAAATCAAAGTGTAGATGACTCTGACAAATATCGTCCAAGTGCAGATGACTCTGACAAACAACGTCCAAGTGCAGATGACTCTGACAAACAACATCCAAGTGTAGATGACTCTGACAAAAACATCCAAGTGTAGATGACTCTGACAACAACATCCAAGTGACCTCTGACAAACAACGTCCAAGTGTAGATGACTCTGACAAACAACATCCAAGTGTAGATGACTCTGACAAATATCGTCCAAGTGTAGATGACTCTGACAAACAACATCCAAGTAGATGACTCTGACAAAATCGTCCAAGTGTAGATGACTCTGACAAACAACATCCAAGTGTAGATGACTCTGACAAATATCGTCCAAGTGCAGATGACTCTGACAAACAACATCCAAGTGACTCTGACTCTGACAAATAACGTCCAAGTGTAGATGACTCTGACAAATATCGTCCAAGTGCAGATGACTCTGACAAACAACGTCCAAGTGCAGATGACTCTGACAAACAACGTCCAAGTGTAGATGACTCTGACAACAACGTCCAAGTGTAGATGACTGACAAATATCGTCCAAGTGCAGATGACTCTGACAAACAACGTCCAAGTGTAGATGACTCTGACAAACAACAACGTCCAAGTGTAGATGACTCTGACAAACAACATCCAAGTGTAGATGACTCTGACAAACAACATCCAATGTAGATGACTCTGACAAACAACGTCCAAGTGTAGATGACTCTGACAAACAACATCCAAGTGTAGATGACTCTGACAAACAACATCCAAGTGACTCTGACTCTGACAAACAACGTCCAAGTGTAGATGACTCTGACAAATATCGTACAAGTGTAGATGACTCTGACAAACAACGTCCAAGTGTAGATGACTCTGACAAACAACGTCCAAGTGTAGATGACTCTGACAAATATCGTCCAAGTGTAGATGACTCTGACAAACTGAGTGCAAGTGACTTGACTCTGACAAACAAAATCAAAGTGTAGATGACTCTGACAAACAACATCCAAGTGACTCTGACTCTGACAAACAACGTCCAAGTGTAGATGACTCTGACAAATATCGTCCAAGTGCAGATGACTCTGACAAACAACGTCCAAGTGCAGATGACTCTGACAAATATCGTCCAAGTGTAGATGACTCTGACAAACAACATCCAAGTGTAGATGACTCTGACAAATATCGTCCAAGTGTGGATGACTCTGACAAACAACGTCCAAGTGTAGATGACTCTGACAAATATCGTCCAAGTGCAGATGACTCTGACAAACAACGTCCAAGTGTAGATGACTCTGACAAACAACATACAAGTGCAGATGACTCTGACAAATATCGTCCAAGTGCAGATGACTCTGACAAACAACGTCCAAGTGTAGATGACTCTGACAAATATCGTCCAAGTGCAGATGACTCTGACAAACAACGTCCAAGTGTAGATGACTCTGACAAATATCGTCCAAGTGTAGATGACTCTGACAAACAACGTCCAAGTGTAGATGACTCTGACAAATATTGTCCAAGTGTAGATGACTCTGACAAACAATGTCCAAGTGCAGATGACTCTGACAAACAACATCCAAGTGCAGATGACTCTGACAAATATCGTCCAAGTGACTCTGACTCTGACAAACAACGTCCAAGTGCAGATGACTCTGACAAACAACATCCAAGTGCAGATGACTCTGACAAACAACGTCCAAGTGTAGATGACTCTGACAATATCGTCCAAGTGTAGATGACTCTGACAAACAATGTCCAAGTGTAGATGACTCTGACAAATATTGTCCAAGTGTAGATGACTCTGACAAACAATGTCCAAGTGCAGATGACTCTGACAAACAACATCCAAGTGCAGATGACTCTGACAAACAACGTCCAAGTGTAGATGACTGACAAATATCGTCCAAGTGACTCTGACTCTGACAAACAACGTCCAAGTGCAGATGACTCTGACAAACAACATCCAAGTGTAGATGACTCTGACAAATATCGTCCAAGTGACTCTGACTCTGACAAACAACATCCAAGTGCAGATGAGTCTGACAAACTTGTTTCTAGGTTAATGTGAAGATGACAAACATGTCTGTCATCTTCACCTGGACTTGTGACTAGAATGACGAAAGCATTCTGAGGATGAGGATGTCCTAAAATGTACACCGTACTGGGGCCCAAAGATTTGAGTGCTCCAGCCATGCAGCACCCTCGGAATTTGGCACCTCTGTCCAGATGCTGTTTTGCCTAGTGGCTTTTCGCGAGTATTGCGGCAAAAGAATTCACTGGCGATAGAAAAGATTTCAACTAAAGAGCGCGTGAAAAGCACCGCTGCGGCGAGAGTGAGGCCGGGGTTGGCTTGAGGCTGAGGCAAGAGTGTGCCTGGAAGGAGTGAGGCTGGGATTGGACCGAGGAGACAGTGGGCCGGGGTAAGAGCTAGCAGGCGCAAGAGTGAGGCTGGGTTGACTGTGAGGCCGAGCTGAGGCGAAAGCGAGCAGGGGCGGTCGCAAAGGGGGGACTGCGCCAGGGCCGAGGGCCTATTTCGCCGCGCGGCTTTAATTATTATTATTAATATTACCATTCGCTTCAGAAAAATTAAATATTTCAACTGGACTTTTAGTTTTTGATTTGATGTTGTCTCAATTAAGACGTTTCAACAGTCATCCAACTGTTATCATCAGTTTGGTCTTTGAGACTGAGCACTGGTCTTATGGTGTGTTCCAGGCAACTGGCAACTGGTATATTTCCCACTTGAAAATTACGACTTATGACCTCAGAGCGTTCCAGGTGAATAAAGTCGTATGTAAACAAAACGGCTAATGCTACAACGGTTAGCTCATACGGTGCTAACGTTGAACGTTTGTCCAAACCAGATATAATTAAAAGCATGCAACATAACTGGGGGCCACTATTACTGTCTTCATCTCACATACAAACTCGTAGTCTTGAGGTTTCCGAGTTTACAAGTTGTAATTACCAGTTCGAGCAGCGTTCCAAGGCATTTTTCCAAGTGGGAGGTGGGAAATGTACCAGTTACCAGTTTCCTGGAACGCACCATTATGTAGGTGATGACCCACACCTGTGTCATTATTACTTTTAATATTACTATTATTACGGCACGGTAGTACAGCGGTTAGTGCTCGTGCTTCACAGCTAGAAGGTCCCGGTTCGATTCCCACCAAGGCCGGGGCCTTTCTGTGTGGAGTTTGCATGTTCTCCCCGTGTCTGCGTAGGTTTCCTCCGGGTACTCCGGTTTCCCCTACCACTAAAAACATGTACAATAGGCCAGGATGAATGAGAGTGTGTTTGAGAGTGTGCATGGGGGACGACGGATGGAAATTAGCCCAAGGCTACAATCCGGTGTGGCTTGTTCATTAACTTGCACTGTCCCTACCAAATAAACATTAAAAAAAAAAAAAAAAAACATTACTATTTATTATTATTCAGCATATATTGTTTTGTAGTTCCACATTGCATATTTTAATTCAAAATAGAAACAATAACAACAATTAATTAATTGCATTTAAAAAGCAGCTATACTCATTTGGCTCAGTTATCCTGCCGTCTTTCCTGACCATGACAATGACTGTATGATTGGTCAACGAAACTGACCAATCAAAACAGCAACGAGTTTTTGACGCTTCTGCACGCGACTGACAGAGTTCTGCGAAACCTTTTTCAGTGAACAAGGTATATGAAAAGTATATTAATTTTTAAAGGTGATAATTTACATTGTACATTGTAATAATTTCGGTGTTATGTTTTTATTATGTTCTTTTGCAGTACTGTATCGTGAGTGACTCCAGTGAATATGGTAAGTAATTAGGATAGACCTTTGACATAAACCATATTATTTATAAAGAATATGCTTTTTAAATGTGATAAATGCTATTGTATAATTTGTAATAACCACAGCGTACACTATAATTACGGTATTACAAATTATACTATAGCATATATGCATTAGAAAAAAGAATACTACGTTTGATATGTTTTACATTCTCTCTATCAAATAAATAAATAAAATAAATAACGTGTGCTTTAATAACCCTGTTATCATTCTAAAACCATTATTAAGTGCATAAAATTCACACGAAAAAAGCTATCGACTGGACTGAGTATTTCAACTTTTCTACGATTATGATAAGGAGACGGCAAAATAGATTTTGTAGCAGTCAAACGGTTCTCCCGTCGCTATATTAGTTAAAAAGAAAGTTCAGGACTAGACTTAATTAAGCAACTTTGTAATAATAAATGTAGATTACGGGTTCTTCAGCGGTCCTGTGGTACTACTGCAATAAATGAATGGGAGAAATATATATATATATATATTTATTTAAAAAATATTATTACTTAGCTTTACATTTTCTAAACTGAAGGAAATGGTCAATTGTGGAGTTACGGTAGTTAACAGTGGACATTTTCGATTACGTCTAGAGCTAATATACTTTCATTGAAAATACAGTTAAGTACAGACACTTCTGAGCTATTAGCGTAATCAAAAGTAGCGTTGTAATTTAGTGTGACCGTAACATACCTGTACTGACATCGATTATAGTCGATAATTAAACCTTTTCAATAAGTTTAAAAAGGTTTAATTATATTCATTACTCAAGCACTAAATGGGAATATTAAAACATTGATATTTATAATGTGATTAAATAGTAAATAACATTCAACATGATTTACTAAAAAAAAAACATATAATTGAATAACATGATTTGACAAATGTAGTAATGGGACCTACTGACCTAGGGTAGTCAAATATTTTAATTTTTCCTAATGTGAGATTAATATGTGCCCAGTTGCGAGAACGAGGGATACAAGCCAACTGACTCACTTTCTCGCAAATGGAGAAATAAGGGTATTTTTTGAAAATTGGTCATTCTCACTTTTTTGCAGATTCTGTTAGTTGAGATCATGAAGAAGCGTCTCTATGTTTAAGAACCCAGTTGTGGTATATTTAAAGGTACACTGCGTAACATTTTGGACTATACTGTTGCCATCAGTGCAAAGTGCTCTTAATGACCAGCTCAACAAAGGAAACGCAGTGGGTAATCAATAACACTTTATAATAAGGTTACTTGAAGTCATGCATGAATAACATGAAATTATGCATGAATTAATGCATGATTTCATGATGTATTCATGCATGACCATATCATGACTCATCATGAGTTAACATGATTTCATGTTTTTCATAGATGAGTTCATGCATGAATTAATTAAGTAACTACTGTAATTAATTCATGAGAAAATCTTGTTAATATATCATGATCTTAGAATCATGATGAATTCACTAAAACATGTTGATTTTTTAACAAAAACATTAACTAATCATGATTATGACGTTTATGCATGAATATCATGATTCATCATGATTTTTAAGAAAATTAGTTTGCAAGTTTTACCTTAATACAACATTTACTGCTGTAATTAACTCATCATTAGCTAATCATTAGTTCATTCATAAATTCATGATGATTGCGTCCCTTATACTAAAGTGATGCACTTTTATGCTTTGGACAATAATCAAGGTGTTTATTGAACAAAACAAACAGACATTATAATTCTTAACAGTCCACAATGCATTATGGGTTTACATTTAGTTAGTTTTGTGGTCCATTAAATTTCACTTACATCAACGTAAAAACTGCTTATTGCTTACATTACATACTGGTACACTTAACGTTTTAAAAACTTGTATTAAGACTTATATGATATAAATGTTAAAATATAGGCCTTTTTTTTTTTTTTACTCTTGCACAAATTTTATTTGTTTCTCATTTTGTTAAGAACATGTTTGCAATAGAGCCTAATAAGGCCATCATACACTGAAAAAAATAAAACTGTGGTTAAACCTAAAATTATAGTAATCATTTAACAGTGAATGTTTATTCATTGGTTCAACAAGAACTACACAAAAAAGGCATACAGGTAAAAATTTTACATTAAACCTCCGTATAAAGAAAATATATCTTCAAAATAATGACCTCATCTATTTATAAAAAAATAATTTATCATATCATATGACCACCAACATACTTGGGTGTAAAGGTGCGTTCAGACCAAACGTGCGTCCACGCCCCATCCGCCTCTAGTTGGACGCCAAACATTGCCGCTTCACAGTCACGAAAAACGCCTGTTTGCGTGAAGTTTTGCAAGAGTCATAACTAGGAGGCGTGTCATACAACTCAGGCCGAGCACAAACCGCCATGATCAACTTCTCCTCCATGCTGCAGGTCAGGGGCGCAACTACCCCCTCTCCCACACACACACACACACACACACACACACACACACACACACACACACACACACACACACACACACACACACACACACACACACACACACACACACACACACACACACACACACAGACACAGACGCTATGGGGCCGTCGAGTGCTATGAGGAAATGGCCTAGATGGTATGGGGCGCGGTTCCTTGCGCGCCGACTATATTAAAAAAAAAATTCTCTATCATATTGGCGCTAGTGATGGGACTTATGGCTCTTTGATGCTTTTTTTTTTAAAGAAAATAAATACCCTCTGAATTGACTTCATTTGAACAAAAATGTCACTATTTCACACAATATAACATCGATATTTCCCTCTATGGAGTTTGTTATCACAAAAAACAATCACACGGCCGATTAAGCTTCTGTTGCTTCATTCACGTAACTTTTCCTCCTCTCCCTCTCTCTCCCTCGCACAAGAGGGGAGAAAACAACGCAAGCTTCAACGCGATCTCCTCTGTAACCGTGTTTATTATTTCATTAGGTCTTTTATTTCTCAAACGTGTTGCCTTATGCTCACTTTGAGCTCCTCGTGGGGGTGGAGATGACCGGGGCGGACTGAGGAGGAGGCAGTGGGCGGTGATGTCGCTGCAGAGCGGAGTGGAGCTGAGTGAACAGGTGGAAGATGTGAGTGACGGGGCTCCTGTAGCCGCCTCGTCACTCACGGACCCCGCGCACCTTTTTCTCTCTTATGGCCCAGGACAGTGCTGGAGCTGGGAGCGTTCGGGCGCGCCGTTTCCCCAGAGCCGTGCTCTGAAACCATTTCCCCGCAGGCCGCACTCACGTCCCGCGGTCGTGCGTTCACAAACTGTCCCTCCTACACTCCTCTCTCTGCCCCACTCCAGCAGTGACTTTTGTTTCCCAAAATAAGCACAACTAAAGTGACGCCCCTCCCCCAAAGAGGAATACAAAAATACTTCACCTCCGCGAACCCGTTCATATCGTTCACTGTAAAGACTCGTTCAAAAGAGCCGGATCGTTCAAAAGAGCCGGATCGTTCAAAAGAGCCGGATCGTTCATAAGAGCTGGATCGTTCGCGACCGACACATCACTATTGGCGCCCCGTCCTTTCGGCGCCCCTATGAAAGGCATATATTGCGTATGCTCTTTTTGCTCCACTGCTGCAGGTAACAGGTGACGCTTGTGCTCACTATTTGAGCCCAGTCCCTGATTGGTTAACAAGGCGTAAATGAACGCTCGTGTAGATTGTGATTACTTGAGTGCATGAAGCAGTGGGCGCGGCATCGCTGCTCTGTACCGCGCTGTTCTCCCTGGATTTGACGCGCGTTAATCCTCATCTGCTCGCATTTGCTACGCTTCATACGCGCGGACGGCTTTGCTTACATTTCGAAGCGCGTTGAAGCGTCTACATAGGGTTAACATGGAAGTTGGAGGTGTGTCAGCGTTTGGTCTGTACGCACCTTAACTGACATTTCAGGTGTCACCAAAAGAAGTGATGATTTTGGATATCAATGAAAACAATGGGCAGTGGTAGTACCTGATAATTTGGATTATTAAAAATCCCCATTCATTTAATGCAGCGATTTTTCATGCTTGTATACAAGCAGGCAGTATATGTCCAAATAACAATGCACATTGGGGCAATTTTGAATATTGACCTGAGGAAGATCCACTCGGATCGAAACGTCCTAATAAATGCAGTCTTTTTGGAGTAAGTGTGCAGGCTTTTTCATCATTCACTGTTAACCGTAGTAGCCTTGCACCTGGTGATGTGCGTATATTTTTGCCGTTTGAGCAATTTTGAATATTGAAATGAACTGACATAAAACCAAAAAGGTCAGTAAGAGCATTAAAAACAGAAGAGAAAAATCTCTTTACATGTGTACAAGCAGGACTTCAGCATTACTTGCTATGGAACAAGACACTCAGCTGGTAAACTTTGGCGCTCTGTTTCTTTTCACCCAGACCCATTATAACCTTTTGAATAAACACAAAGGTGTGGGCACTGGGGGTTGAGGCATATCAGTCCAAATAGCATGGCGAAGCCTTGAACCACTGATTCTAGCTCAGCCATGACCTCTTCACCTTCTAACACTATTTTCACCTCTGGATGTTACTGCCATACTTTCTTCCGTCACATCAAAATCTTCTTGGTCCTGAAAAACATAAAAGTAGATTGGCGGAAAATACAATTTATAAATAATGAAATTGTTTTTATAGTCAATCTCTTTAACTGTATCCCTTTTGTCCAGGTGAGTACGGAGGACTCACGGCTATAAGCATACTAGCTGCTTAAATGCATTGTATTTGTCTGATCCTAATCAGTTTTTATTTGACTTTCGCTTTCTTTTCTTCTCCTGAAAAGTAATGCTTGAAATATACCCATAAAATTATTACCTACAATAAAATGGTGTCTTCTGCCTCTCCTAATGTGAAGTTGTGTGCATAAGGGTGGAGAATGAAAGAGTTTGGGCCTAGGCTTATATTTCTTATGAATCCCATGTGGCTAATATTTTTGTTACCAGCAGAGGGCACTGTTTAATTTGATTTATAAGCCACACCTGTGTTTTCTACCTGTGTAGTAGTTATTGGGTGGAGAGGCACACAGTTTTTCCACCGTGTGTCAGTACAATCTTTATTTCTGTTTGTAAAGTGGAGAGTTGTTTATTGTCATCACAATAATCATAATAAAATAACACTGTAAAGTCACCATCATACCTCACGTTCCTTAATGAACAAGATCCCCCTGATCAAACAGCACCGTGGCTCTCTTGGCTCCTCTGTCAAATCCAGCCTCAGAAACCTGGGGGTTGTGTTTGACCAGGCCATGTCTTTGGAAACACACTCAAAACAGCTCGTACGAAATTGTTTTTATCACCTTAGGACCATCTCTAAAATTCGCAAAATATTGTCAAGGAAGGATCTGGAAATTATTATTCATGCTTTCATATCAACAAGACTTGATTATTGTAACTCTGTTTTTACCTGTCTGAATAAGTCTGCTCTGAACAAACTGCAAATTGTTCAAAATTCTGCTGCTAGACTTTTAACAGGTTTCTCTCGAAGGTCTCATATCACCCCAGTCTTGTCTGCTCTCCATTGGCTCCCTGTAAAATTCAGGATTGATTTTAAGATTCTAGTGCTGACTTTCAGAGCCTTAAACGGTCAGGCCCCACAGTACATCCTGGACCTTCTGTGCCCATATTCCTCTGGCCGCACTCTTCGGTCCTCTGGTCAGAACCTGCTTGTTGTCCCTAAGACTCGTTATAAAACACGAGGGGACCTGTCTTTTCAGTCTGCTGCTCCCAGACTGTGGAACGCCTTGCCCCTGTCCCTGCGTCTGGCCGGCTCTGTGGACTCTTTTAAAAAGGACGTGAAGACATGTTTATTCAAAAAAGCTTTTGGTTGATGGGTTTTCACTAGTGTCACTTTGATTTTACATATGTCCCCACATTTTATTGTTTTTTGCTCTTATCCTGTACAGCACTTTGTGATTTTATCTGTGAAAAGCGCTTTATAAATAAACTTTACTTACTTACTTACTTACTTACTTACTTACTTAATGATTTAATCCACAGGATCTCCAAGAAAAATCATCAGCAATTTCAGAACACATTGCCTCCGTGCAGATGCATGGATCTGGTGAAGTGTTCAGAGAAGCCTGTTAAAACATAAGGCTTAGTTTCATGTTGAAGAAATCGTTATTTCTCTTAAGTTGTCCTCGATTACCTTTAAAGAGCAAATCAATATCAGTACCAGTGCGTCTCTTTGTCCTTATGCTAATTACCTGACTCCGGGACAACCGCGTGTTCAAAACTGGCGAAGAAGATTAGCTTTTGCCGTCAACACTACTCTAACAATGCTAATAATGACATACCAGGATAGATGACCAGGATTCGGAAGATTAAAGTCACGAAAACTTTATTCATACAAATCACCTAAGCAGAGCGCTCCACCTCCCCTCAAAGAGTCCCTAACACTCTCTATCTGAGTTTTCCCGTCCCCAAAGGAAAAACTGTCTCTCTCTGGGCGGAGTTGGAGCTTACGTCACATTTTCACATCACACAATCATTTGAGCCTAAGCTACGTCTCGTTGTTCCATTGGCTTCCGATCCGTCATGTGACGTTTGGCTCCGCCCTTCGCGGCCATTTTATGAGTTCATTCTCTTCCCCACGTTTTTCCTTTTTTCCTGGGGGGAGGGTTCCATTGTTCTTCTCTCACACATCCCCCCTCGGATCTGTAATTTTCCCCTGTAATAAAGAACTGCAAACACTTCGGACAATACTTTGATTAACATTTCTAAATAGCCCTAAGGGCAACACATCACATAAAAATATTATTCTCTTCAAGCCCCTTTCTGATCTCCATAGAGATCATTTAAAAAGATAATATTTTTTTAGTTCACAAAAGTACAGCCTGTATCAAAAATCCAGGTACAATTTCCAACCGTATAATACCAAATTAACATTCCCACTTTATATTGTGCATACTCAACCAGCTGCTGGGTACTTTCAAAATTTTCTCTCTCTTCCCAGGTATCATTTCCGCTTATTAATCTTTCCATGCAGAACTTGGATAGTTAGCATTCCATGTCCACAGTACAATTTCATTTGTTCTTTCCCTCTGGGACTGTCACTGATTGACACAAAAATAAACATTCCTGCAACACAAAGCACAACAAACACAGCAACACTAAACAGTGTTGTTTAGATACAATCTCCACCCCCACTTTTCCATCTCCGCCTTATTCGGGGTTGTTCCATTCATATTTCAAGGCCTCCTGTACTCTTCTCAAGTACAGATTAGGAACACCCCCTTCTGACGTTTCCCTTGTCCCGAGCTCCGTGTCCCCCGGGGGCGCACAACTCACCATATAAATGCCCCCAGTGGAACCCAGAGCCCTGGAGACCATGCTGCGAATGAGAGGCACAACAAAACAAAACAAAATACAACAAAACAAAAGTACAATACCTATAAAAATACCCACCTTTTGAAGGATATGGATCCAGGAACCGGAATTTAACCAATTTAGCCAGGTCCACTGCGGACCCTGGTCTTCTTGAGACTCGAGAAAGTCTTTGAGTTCCTTTACTCTATTCCTAATGGCTGTCCAATTGCCAGTGTCATCAGGGATATATGTACAGCAGTGGTCAATGCCCACTGCTGCGCACATACCACCCTGTTCAGCATACAGGGCGTCTAACGCCACTCTATTTTGCATAGCCACAGCAGCCACTGCCTTAAGTTCTGGACTCCGTTCCATTTGGTCCAAGACACCATCTATTACCTCAGTTAGGTCCTCCAGGATCCACCATACCTCATTTAGACGCTGCATGGAGGCCGCCACACCGATCATAGGGACCAGAGTGGCGAGCAATCCCCTCCCATCTCCGAACAGGGGCTTACGACCACCGTTATCAGAAAAGGGGACGTAGGATTGACCGAGGGTGCGGTCCCCCACCTTCAGCATTGCTCTTCTTACCATGCCATGTTTATGTAGGTTATGATGTCTATATTTTTGTACGGCTTTTTGCATTAAAGTGTCTGCAACTACTATAGATGAGGGCTTAAGTCGAGCTAGGGTACAAGTCCCGCACCAATCAACGGGAAGGGTCAAATAACTATTACTTCCACACAACCAAACCTGTCCAACCGGGGTGGGGAATCCCCACCTCGGTGGGACGGGAATCCATGGAGAGTAAGTTAGGGTCTTTTGTACTAACTTGGTCCATGTGGTATGATTCAGAGGCCACCGTTGCCCTATGACCATACAGTCGCTACACTTTAGTTCAGTTGTATTCACTAACTCACTATGAAGTTTAGCCACTCTAGTGGCCCATGTTTCCTCCCTGTTAGTAAACCCATCACCCAGGTAGTCCAAACAGGGTGTTTTACCCAGAAGCCAGTCACCCTTCCTGCATTCTCGCTTAAAACAGAAGGGCGCCACCAGCTCTTCTCTAAAATGTGTTGACCCTGCAAATTGCAGGCCCTTTTTCAGGGTTTCATTGGTCTTTACTGTCCAATTCACGGGCTGTATCCAATTCGAAAGATTGGCATACTTTGTATAAGATTCACACCCAGGGAGGACGGTACGGTTACCTCGTCCCCACTGATAGTGCCATAACAGGCATACATGAGCTGATGCCGAAATAGGGACTGGGACAGTAGATGGCACGTCCGCAGCATGGTGGGGCCTGAAGGAGCACACCCAACAGGGCGTGGTTGAGTTAGTTACCTTGGCTGTGTGTCTGGCTAATTTTACCCATTTATTTTCTCCTGGTTCATGACCCCCTGTGATACGAGACCGTCGCTTCCTAGATCCATCTCCTTCTGTGGGAACAAACATATTAGTTACATCATAAATTTCAAATTTCAAAACAACATCATTTTTTCTTCCTCTTTTTTCCCACGTTTTTATCGCATTTTCTGTACAATGAGTGATCCAGTCTAGGGTGTGTTGGTCCGGCACGGCACCTCTCATTTTTACCAACACTATACCTGCCTCGTTGCAGTAGATAACCAGATTTTCTCCAGGTGTTTTACCTACATTTTTGCATACTTCATAAAGGGCCAATTTCAATCTTTTAACGGGATGTCCTCTGACTCGTCCCTCACAACTATAGAGGTCATCTATTATCATGACTGTTGGTATTATGAGCAAGCAAAGAGCAAATGTCAGGCCCCACACCCCATATGGACACCTTAAAGGTCCTGGTTTCAAGACCCAGGCCTTAAGTTCATATTTTTTAGTCTTTTTGATGTCTTTGTGACCTTCTGGGTTGGGGTTGGTGTCCCCCTCCCCCTTCAGTGGGGCCTTTAGACCCACTACCATATCTGTCAGGCTGTGTCAACTGTCTGGGATGTGTATCAGTCCAGTGTAAGCCTGATTTCTCCGAACAGGGCTTCAAGTGTGACCAATGGTACCAGTTATCACGCCCCGCAACCTTAACGGCAGTGTCAGTCCTTTGGGTCACTTCAAAAGGTCCTAAGTATCTTGGAGCGTCCCACCGGGTCCTATTGTGGTTCTTAATGTAGACTTGCGATGGTAAACCAGCTGTGTAGTCAGAAACATTGGTGTCAGTTGTCACAATAGGTGTTAGTTCTTTCAAAAGTGATTGGAGAGCCTCAAAATACGGTCTGAACTGGAAAATATTAATGACCTCAGGCAGGGGCGCTGAGTTAGATTTAGGCAGGCAACCGGGCATGGCCCTACCAAACATCAGTTCAAAGGGAGTGAAGTTAGTGGTGTTATTTACAGTAGACCTAAGATGAAGCAACGCAACTGGAAGTAAGGACAACCAAGTAGCTTTGGGGTTGTCTCGCAACATTTTAGCAAGAACACTTTTTAGGGATCTGTTCATTCTTTCTACCTTAGCGTTGCCTTTAGGATAGTAGACACAGGAAAATGATTTGTTAATTCCCAAGAGTGAGCAAAGAGTCTTAACATCATGTGCCGTGAAGTGAGTACCTGAATCACTATGTAACTCCGAGGGTACCCCAAAATAGGGATCCATTCTTTCAACAATACAGCCATCACTTCAGCTGAGCTTTCCCTTTTACAGGGGAAAAACGCCGGCCATCCAGAAAACGTGTCTACAATACCCAGAAGAAAACGCTTACCTTGGTGTGGTACGAGCATGTCTGTAAAGTCAATCTGGATCACATCACCAGGGAAGCGTCCCGTTTTCACGGCGCCCGCACCTTGTGTATGATGGGGGTGTGGATTAAACATGCCACACACCTGACACGCACGAACAAAGTCTTTGCAAAGTAGCAAGGGTGTCTTATAGAAATAGTATTGTTCCAGAATCCGGGACATAGCCTTCGGGCCAAGGTGATTAACGCCATGCAATTCTTCCAGAACGCTTTGTTCCATGGATGGGGTCAAAAAAGGCAGGCCATTAGGCCCCCGATACACACCATCAACATAGGCGTCAGCAAGGCGATGTTGTAACCAAAAATCCTCACCGTATTTTTTATGATGAGAACGACAGTCAGTGGTACTCAAGAGTCCCTGAAAGCCAGGAGCAGCCAAGAAGGGCTTCCAAAAGGTGTTTAAATGAAACTTAAGATGGTGTGCCCTTCCGGTCGGCAAGGTCTCCGCTAAGGTTCCCAAGCTATCCCACACTTCCCAGGGCATCCAGAGATGACCTGAGTCCGTCAGTGCAACCTCATGACCGTCAATATTAGTAAGTTTGACCCACCCATCAGAGTCCAACTGTAAAGATTCCAAATTGAAGATTGAACGGTTCCAACTAACATTAAGGCTTCACAGTCTCCATCAATGGGAGAATCAAAATGGTAACTACCAGCCACTTTGGCCGCCACATCCGCCGCCCTGTTGCCAATGGCAGTCATAGTCCCTGCTTTTGAATGGCCCGAAACCTTCACCACCGCCACCGCAGCAGGGAGCAACAGACAGTCAGCCACTTCCTCGCAAAGTTCTTTATGGGCTATAGGAGTGCCCTTCGCGGTCAAAAAGCCGTTTCTTTTCCAGGACGACAAGTCACGCAACACTAGGCCACACACATAAGCTGAATCGGTGTAGATCGTGACACGCTGACCCGAAGCAACCTCCAAAGCCAACTTCAAAGCCATCAACTCCGCAAACTGGGCGGAGGAGCCACCACAGGGGCCCCAGCTGGTAACAGTGCGAGTGTGGTCCGGTGGCGAGAGTTCAACAACTGCCGCCCCAGCTGACAGGGACCCGTCCGGGAGCCTATGACAATGGCCATCAGTGAAAAGTAAGCGAGAGTCTGGTAAAGGTTGGTCAGATAGGTCAGGCCTAATCCGAGCTTGAGATTGAGAGAAGGACTCACAACAATGTGGAGAGCCAGTAAGGGTCAGCCCTGCCGAAGCGTTTGGAGCATCATCGGCTGCAAAAGTCAAGTTCGGGGCCGTCAGCTCCTTAGCAAGTTTCAGTTGTCGCTGAGGAGTTAGGGCAAAAGTTTTAGATTGAACATAAGCTACCACCGAGTGAGAGGTATACACCACCAATGAATGACCCATTACTACATGGGCCACTTTCTTCAATAAGGAAGCCAATGTATCAGCAAACAACGCACAGTCAGTGGCTTTCTTAGCAATGGGATCCAACAAGGTGGATGCATAAAGTATGATATTGCGTTGACCACTTGCTCCTTTCTGCCACAAGACCGCATGTCCAGAGCAGTTAGTAATGGTGGTGTCAAGATGGAAAGACTTACCATAGTCCGGGATAGCTAGGTCAGCACAGGAAGCCAATGCTGCCTTCAGATCTGTAAAGGCTTTATCAGCCTCCTCCGTCCAAGACAGAGAGGCTTGGAGATCCCGAACCCCGGCTGCGCGGATAATATCCCGCAATGGGGCAGTCTTACCTGTGTAGTCCATAACATGGTGTCTGGAGTAGTTCGCCAACCCCAAAAAGGAGAGAAGGGACCGTACCGTATCCGGACGGTCGGCCGCAAGAATGGACTGCCTCTGAGTGGCACTTGGGGTAATATGACCAGCCGAGATAACTTTACCCAGAAAGACAACTTGTGATCGGCAACATTGTAGCTTCGTCTTTGAGACTTTAAAGCCACATTCAAGGAGACGTGACAGGACTGCGGCCGTCACATCTAGACAATCTTTAGCACTTCTTGCTCCGATCAAAACGTCATCTACGTACTGGACGACAACTGCACCAGAAAGGACTTCGATCGGGGAAAAACAGTCCTTCAAAACTTTATTGAAGATCCCAGGGGAGTTCCTATGACCTTGAGGTAAGACTTTGTACTGAAGTTTTACTCCCCCATAGGTAAATGCAAATTGGTACCTACATTCCTCAGCCAAAGGGATGGTGAAGAATGCATGTTTTAGGTCAATGACTGTAAAGTACTTCATTTCAGGTGTCAAGACTGAGAGACATTTGTGAGGGTCTGGGACAGGCAAAAGAGGTGTAGTGGTGACCTCGTTCACCTTTCGGAGGTCATGTGCAGGTCTAAAGGTGCCATCAGGTTTTGGGACTGGGTTCAAAGGAGTATTCCAATGGGAATCAGAAAGTTCTAATACCCCAGCTTCCCATAAATCTGTTAGGGCGGTTTCAATGCCCTCCCGTTGTTTGTCTGTTCGAAAGGATCTTTGTGGGACATAGACACGGGAACCCGGAACAACTTCCAGAATTACCGGGTCCATCTTTGTGCATCGACCGATGTCCGATGGGCCCCTCGCCCACAAGTCCTCTGAGAAGCGCTGTAACATGTCCGCCGCCCCTTCATGGTCGGTCAACTCCCGGCCATGAGACCGAGAAAGGATCTCTTCTTCGGCCACTGTTTCATCTTTTGCTATACCTATGTCAACCTTGTATGCCTGTGTACTAGAACTGTACATTACCCCATCCATTCCAGTCTGCTCCCAGTCCAGAACATTGTTAAGTTTATGTGTTAGGGGACCCAACTCCCTGGCCTCATGGCCAGGGCCCAAAAATAGTGACACGTGTGGGTCAGTTAAAGTGTCTCTTTTGTAGAAGCATTTTATATTGTCTGGTAGAACAACTGGGGCAACAACACCTGATTTGTGTACATAGAAATGTGTGGATGTGATATTATAGGTATTACCTTTAACCTCACTATCAAAAGCCAACTGATATTGGGCGTCAGCATTTCTGTCATAGAAGAGGGTGCAGTGCAGTGGATCTTTTGGAGGGGCGTATGGGTGGAGCATAGTGAACCAGGGTTTCCATTCAAGCATTTTTGCGTAGAGTCCAGTCATTTCAGGAGTCCCTGGCTCGAGGAGTAGCCAATAAATGGACACTCCTTCGTCCATGTGTTCTTCTCGAAAAACATAAAGTCCATGTGATCGTGCCGGTGTACAGGCGATGGAATATCCGTTTGGCCATGTGAGATACATGGCGTCAGGGGAACAGTTGATAACGGCACCTGTAGCTTGTAGAATGTCTCGACCCAGCAGATTCACCGGAGTCTGTGGTGAATAGATCATTGACGATTTGAAAGTCTGTCCAGCCAGTTTAAGAGTCAGTTCTTTGGTCATGCGTAGAGGGGTTGCCTTTCCCGTGAGTCCTGAAAGATTGATGCTTTTGTCACTTAGCATATTTGGTGTTGCTTTTCTAGTCGTGGAATGAGTGGCTCCTGTATCCACGAGCATCAGCAACGTTTCCCCACCCACCTCTACTGGGACAAATGGTTCTGGGGTGGGTCCAGGACTCACTGGGCACCCCTAGCAGAAGTCATCTTGGCCGTAGGGGAGGCAACCATGAGTGTCATTTACTGGATAGTTGCCACCACCGCCCCACGATTCCACGGGGCTGGTCCAAAACGGCTAGGTCCCCCTGTTGGATATCGGAGCCGCGGTGCCCCGCGTGCACCTCCCAGAGGCACACGAGCAGGTGGGTTGGGGCAATCCCTAGACCAATGACTGGGGTCCCCACAGTTAAAGCAGGCCGCTTGTTGGCCACCTCGGGTACAGTCTCTTGACCAATGATCTAGCCCCCCACAGTGAAAGCAGCCCTCCTGTTGGCCACCTTGGTTGCAGTCTCTTGACCAATGATCCAGCCCCCCACAGTTAAAGCAGCCCTGGTCTTGGCCCCTTCCAGCTCCAGTAGCCCCATAGCCCGTTCCTCCGAATCCCCTGCCCCTAGACCGTCCCCTAGTGTTACCTTTACCCCTACCTTGGCCGTGTACATGCGTGTGCATTTGAGATAGTGGCCCTAAGGGCTGGTCTTGGGAGGCGTATAAGACGCTTGCTTGTGTAGGGACAGGTGTCAGGGGTGTGGGTGTTGTTGCCACCATTTGTGTCTTTTTTTTATTGTTATTTCTGGCAACCGTAAGTTGCTGCCGTGTTTGATTAAGCTGGCTCTTTAGCAGCTCTTCCTGCATGTTTTCAATGTTACTTTGTCTATCACGGTGTTTTTATTAAAAATTTCTGCGTGGTGTTTAAAATGAGTCGGAAATGTGGTTGAGTCTGAGGTCAGTCCTGGGACATTGGTCAGACTTGTCTTAATTGGTTCTGGAAAAACGTCCAGCACGTTCTGGAGGAACAGACAGGATGTCTGGGGGTGTCTGTACGGGTGTACATGCATGGATGCAATGTATAATTGGATACACTTATCCAGAAATTGAGTAGGGCATGTGCCCGGTACAAATGATGGGAATGTGGGAGGTTGTGGGGATGGTGGTGGATACATAAGATCCAACACTGTCAAGAAATTCTCTGCCAGGGGATCAAAGGGTTCATGTACCTGCACGTCGTGCAGGTTTGCGGTTCTCAGTAGGTGTCTTACAGCGTGAGGGGCCGCACATGCGGACACCAGGCCCTTAATATCTCCAACCGCCAGCTGCGCATTAGCGCATTGTAGCTGTATTGTGCGGAACCATTTTTTGCCCCCTTCTTGTAGGGGGGGTAAGGTATCCCTAAGGTGTTGTAATTCGATACTACTCAGTGGCTTATAGGCCACTGGGACCGGGTCCCCTGCATTTACTGGGGGTCCCGTTGGAATAAGAGGATAATTACCTCGCTGTGTGGCTCCTTTTGGGAGCCCAGCCAATTCCTTAGTCTTTTTCTCGATTGCCACCTGTAGGTCCAATACGTCCTTATTTGCCTGTCGCAGCCTCTCCTTCCAGTCATCCTCCCTCTCATGGTCTCTTTTCTTAAGTTTAGTTAGACGATCCAAAGCGCCTCTTTTTTCAGTGTATAGCGCGCTTAATTCATCATATGTTTGATATGCCTCCTCATTGGCCTTACAGCGGCCTTCTTCCTCGCTATCATCCGATAAAGGGAAAAAGGGAATCTTTTCAGATGACTTCTTCTTTTGTCTCACTACCGGGGCCTGGTAGGCCTCGTTTGCCTTAAGCGCGAGTTCCTGTATTCTTTCGGTTAGTTCGTGAACCTCGGCCTTTCTTTCTTCTTTTTCTTCATTAAATTTGTTCATTAGTTCTTGTTGGGCCTTTTGGTATTCTTCTGTTGCCTGCTGCGTCTGCGCCTGTGAGTTTCTCTTCAGCGCATTAATGGCTTCCATCGTGTCCTGAGCGTATTTTCCCGTTTGTTCGATCACTTTAATCCCCCACAGTTGTCCACTTGCATCCCGTGGTGCAGGCTTGTTATCAGTGTAGGCGCGGGTTATCAAAGTCCTTACCTTATCATGTTCCTCCACTGATAACGAGTTTGAGGCTGCCACATCCACATCCACCACTCCATGGAGAGTTAGCTGCGGGTATAGGGTGGAGCCTGACTCATCACCCTTGGCGTATGGAGGAGGGGCCGTCGGGGCCAAGGCGGGAGCTCCTCCTCTTGGGAGGGGCTTTCGGGTCCCGCCCCCCGAAGTGGGGGAAAAAATGTTCTTGTTTTTCATCCATTGCGCTGTTGCCAGCTCCAGGACAGGTTCTATTCGTTTTCTCAGCTTGTAATACTTACTGATTGTGAGTTCCAGCAATTTCTTCTCACTTTTCGAAAGTCCGCTGTTCTTCTTTAACTTTTCCTCCTCCCGCAGTTCCATCGTGCAGGCCTCCACAGTTGCAGTCAACACCCCGCAAAAGAACTCCAGTGTTTGTGGAGCCTTTGGGTCTCTCTTTTGTTCTCTGAATCCTTGTGCACAGGCCTCGACTGCTTTGTTCAGGGCTTTTCCCGCCATCTTTTTCAAAAGAGGTGATGCCTTACTTACCATTTTCACCCATCCTTCGCAGTCTTTTAATTCCAACATTTCCTTACCTGCTTGTAACTGTTCCCTGCACACAAATTATCCTTACTACAACTACCTCGTATACTTTTATAGTCACAAAAAACCGAACATTAACTCACCAAATTATTTATATATATTTCGCCAATATTTCGCCAATTAATGGAATTTAAGGATCTTATTTATCCTTTGGCCTCCAACCGAAGTATTTCAAACAGCCCCCAAGTCTGTTTACGATCTTATTTCGACCGCTTGATTTCAAGACGCGCGTCCGTGTCTTTGGGAGATACTACCTACGGACCTTTCTCGGCTTTTAAAGGGAATACACCCACCGCGTAGCTCTGTACTAGGCCTTAAACCTACAACACAACCAGGCCTTAAACCTGCAACTCAAAACTCCAACCCAGCGCGCATACTTTAAGGATTTCGCCGAATCCTAGGGCCTTGAACCCACCACACACTTAACTTTAGAATTTAACTTTAATTAACTTTATTTTAGTTCGGTAATTTAGATATTAATAATAACGTTTTTCCCTTCTCCCGTCCACCATCAATTCACAGATTTCACCATTCAACAGTTAACTTCGTTAAAAAGTAATCTAAAATTTGGAAAAAATGCCAATAGACGCACTTTGAGACTCACAGTAGTAGTGATCAAAAGTCGTCTTACCTTAATCTATTTGGACGTCCGTGAAGTTTCCTGTTGAGTGGTCGTGGAAGGAAGATCCCGGCATGTCCTACCGCGAAGATTTCACCAGACTAGACCTTCGCCAGTCCGTTAGTTGACGAACCAAAACCACCTCCTCCTTCAGCACGTACAGGGGCACCAATGAAGAAATCGTTATTTCTCTTAAGTTGTCCTCGATTACCTTTAAAGAGCAAATCAATATCAGTACCAGTGCGTCTCTTTGTCCTGATGCTAATTACCTGACTCCGGGACAACCGCGTGTTCAAAACTGGCGAAGAAGATTAGCTTTTGCCGTCAACACTACTCTAACAATGCTAATAATGACATACCAGGATAGATGACCAGGATTCGGAAGATTAAAGTCACGAAAACTTTATTCCCTAATACAAATCACCTAAGCAGAGCGCTCCACCTCCCCTCAAAGAGTCCCTAACACTCTCTATCTGAGTTTTCCCGTCCCCAAAGGAAAAACTGTCTCTCTCTGGGCGGAGTTGGAGCTTACGTCACATTTTCACATCACACAATCATTTGAGCCTAAGCTACGTCTCGTTGTTCCATTGGCTTCCGATCCGTCATGTGACGTTTGGCTCCGCCCTTCGCGGCCATTTTATGAGTTCATTCTCTTCCCCACGTTTTTCCTTTTTTCCTGGGGGGAGGGTTCCATTGTTCTTCTCTCACACATCCCCCTCGGATCTGTAATTTTCCCCTGTAATAAAGAACTGCAAACACTTCGGACAATACTTTGATTAACATTTCTAAATAGCCCTAAGGGCAACACATCACATAAAAATATTATTCTCTTCAATGTCGAATATACATATAAAATAAATGTGTGCAATTGACTGCGCCAGCGAGTGTTTGTGAGCAGACGAGCAGCAGTGTTATGCACCAGTTGCAGCTGATTTAAAGTGCACTGGTTAACACCCACATAAAAGTGCATTACAACAGTCAATATGGGAGCTAATGAAAGTGTGCATAACCTTCTCTAGGTCATTGTGGCTGAGGAAAGGTTCAACATTTCTGATTAAACAAACTTAAGTGCACACAAATTATTTTACCGCAGCCATCAAACAATGAGCCTACTTACTCAGATGACAAGCTATACGAAAGTTGCAATAGACAGAAGTGCAGTCTTTCTTTGGGCCATCATCCTGGCGCTAGGTTGGGGGATGGTTCCTGTGCAGATTAGACAGGAGAAAACAAACTAGTTTAATGCATCAAAGTTGACAACACATTTTCTAAAAATATATGTATTTATGATAATAATAGTCTTTACTTTTCAGACAAGACACATATTATTTTAAAGAGTTATAATAACCACACAAAACAGAAGTGTAGAGTGAGGAGTAAATCATACTTCTGAAAACAGAATTTTACTAAATGTCAATCAAAAAGAGGTCTGCGGCAATCTGTTCATCAATGACCTGACAAAGACAGGCTAGTGTCAAAACACATAGGCTATCCATTTTCAACTAACGGACTTTTCTAGAACCTCTTTTCAACATTTTGTCAAATTCTGTTCTAGGATATTGCGCCCAGTCCTTGAAGAGCACCTGTTTTTTGCCTTTCACTCATGGACCCTCTGAAGCACTCACTTTCTTCATGTTTGGCATACTTATTCTATTTTACTTGAACTAAAGTCAAATTTTCTCACACTGCCCGTTACAAACTTTTTGCCTGTTTACAGCACATCACCACAGAGCGCAGTGTAGCGCCTGGGATATAACCAAAGAAGAAACTAAAACACTAGATGATACTGACCCCTTGTGGAAAAATAAAGGCAAGGCAAGGCAAGGCAATTTTATTTATACCGCACATTTCATACACAAGGCAACTCAATGCGCCAGGAGAAAGAAATGCAAGTTAATACAATACTATCAAACATAGAGGGACAGAATAACAGTTAAGGCTTGAACTCTAATTTGTCATTGCAATTGGGGAAAAGTCAGTATAAGGTGATTCATCAGGATGTAACAGAGGTATGCTGTGACAATAACAAACGTATAATCATTAACTCAACCAATCTTTGCTACATCAAATCTTCAAATAAGACTTCACTTTTTCAATGAACATAGTTGAGAACATTCTCAGAGCAAGCAACATTCTGATGTATATGTATATGGATGTATGTATAAAACTACAGCTTTCCAATAAAAAATAAATAAATAAAATAAATTAAAACATTTTGCCTTCCAACCATAGAAATAAAAAGGAGAAGAGGTCTTCGATCCCAACGTAGGTGCAGTTAACAAGCCGGCTAGTACAGGAGAGTTTTCAGAGTCCTTTGGCCTGTTCAATGTATTGTCCCTATAGACGTCAGCATTTGCCACCAAACAACTCAATTATGAACGATCCTGATGTTTTCAGCTGTTGTCAACCATCGACCACATGTAGGTGAGGTTAAAGCCAAGCTTTTCAAGCTTAAAGGATTTTCAACTGCCGTCTTTTAAACTTGTGCCTATATACAAATGTTAACGTATAGGCATTACAGCAACTTTTTTTTTTGCATTAAAACTTATTTACTTAAAAAAAGAAAAAAAAGATGTTTTTACAAATATCGAGCAGGAGCCCGTTTGCCTTCTTCTGGGTGATTGCGCTGGCTGTTGGCTCCTGGGCACAGAACCCTCTGCAGGTTGCTGCAAATGTTTTCATCCCTTGGCTTGAAAGTGGTTTTCAAAGTGTTGTACAGGGCAGGGTTGGCCACAGCCAACTCCGCAATTGGCGCCTGACTGACGATGGTGTTTCTGTCAATTTTCAGTCGGCTGTATGCCATTGCCTTGCTGTGGCCTTTTCTCACCTCCTTCAGGACTTGTTGATACCTATTAATGGAGTCATCTGGTGTCTTGACTGAAACAAATATCAAAAAACACACCACATGAATAAAGTATTTTAATCACAGAATTAAATAATTAAATAATATTAAACAATCAATAGATTAATCGATTATTTAATTACTCGTAATCGATAGTTGCAGCCCTAATTGTATAATTGTTTGGAGTGAAAGTAAATAAGTAAAAAATGCCCCTTGAGCTCAAGGATCAATTGTATGCTTTCTTTTGAGTAACCAAAAGATAGTATTTTCTAAGGTGAGATCTAGACTTCAGCCTACTGACAAAAAAGCCTGTTTAAATAAAAAAGAAAAGAAAATGAGCTCTTCTCAGGTTGTAAAGCCCGACTTCACTGCAGTTCTGCCTATGAGAGGGATGCAGAAAAAAACAGCAGACGCCCATGTTTTGGGAATAGTCAGCTAAACACCTATTTCATCATGCTCCTATTATTTTTAATAATAATTTTCTATAACACTAAGGCATAAAATATGCTAACAGATCATCTTGGTAGAGAAGAAATATCCCAAAATGCGTAATTTTACTTGTGTAATTTTGCTTCACCAGAGTAATATGGAAATGGAAGACAGGACAGCACTCCAAGTCAGAATGAAGTTTATTGCCCGTCAGACGTTTCGGGGGTCTCCCTTCTTCAGTGTCAGGCAAACAAAACCAAAACTTTTGTAAATCCCATTATAATGAATACGGCTGACGGTCCATTGGACCTGGAATTAGAGTGATGACATCATTACTTGACAAACGTATACACTATATTGATATATTGTCCTAATCACTTTGTGCAAGACAAATTTTACACAAGGCAGTGTGCTTCACAGACAATCTATAAAACAAATGTAATTATACATTTATTGCATTCAAAGTGAAAAAGTGCAGAGAATAATACTAGTCATTTGCACACATTTTCCTCCTGCATTTGAACATTGTCAGAGTGGAGGTGTATTTAAGATGAGTCTGTGTTTTTTAGGTTAGGTTAGGTTAGAGAAACTAAATGTCACTGATCACATCTCTTTGTTTCATGGGCCAAAGACAACAATGACTTCCGTTTGGCCGGAGTTTAGCTGGAGTAAGTTGTTTTGCATCCATACACTAATATAATAATACAATCTCTGTGTTAGTTTTTCCCTATTAGAAATTGCACCTGAAATACGAGCCCAGTGTTTCAGGTCGGACCTTAATGTGAACCGTACAGACGAACTTAAGGCTATACGCAAATCGATAAAACAAAATAATGACGCTCTGAGGCTGTGATTTCAATTTTCATTTTTCCGTTTTGTAACATATTGAAATATGAAAATACGTGCCAATTTGAGTGATTTCGTTTCATTTTATGAAATGAAAAAATGCTTATAGCACACGTTTCTGGGTAATTTCATTGTTTTTTTCAAATTGAAAATTGATTGAACGAAAGGTACACGGACCCATAAACATGACTTTTCTTGGTTTCTAATTTTGAGGTACATATGTTCGATTGAAATTTTGGTTTGACATATACCAGTTGTATTTTGAGGTCGACGGCCGATGTTTGGGTATTTTACAATATTGGCCAATAGAGACTTCCTGTTTTTTGCATTGGAAAGAGCTCAGGCGAGGCCTTAAAATGAGCCCTTCCACCATTTCCTCGGCCTCAGAGGAGCGGAGAAATAAATGGGTCAAAAGTTTGTACACCTAATTTTATATATTTTATGTTGTGGACTTTGTGTATTGTTTTGGAATCTTAAGAGATAGAGATGTCCCATTTTTTTGTTTTGGAATTTGTGGATTTTTGTCTTTCAAACAAGCTCCCTCTGAAGTACCTACTAAATATGATTGTCCTGAAAAAAAGAGCCCTATTCCTCTCATACAGCGCCCCCTGCTGTCACAGCTCAATACTAACACATTTACAATAATACACAGAATTATAGTCAAGACATATTTTTAAAATTGGCCAAAGGTATCGGTGGTACATATTGGCATGGGCCTTAGAAAAACCCATATCAGTGTTTTATGCTGATGTAATGGAAATTAAATAGACCACAAAACGGATATCATTCAAACCCATAATGCATTGTGGACTGTTAAGAATTATAATGTCTGTTTGTTTTGTTCAATAAACACCTTGATTATTGTCCAAAGCATAAAAGTGCATCACTTTAGTAAAGGGGACGCAATCATCATGAATTTATGAATGAACTAATGATTAAGGTATTAAGGTATTAAGGTCAAACTTGCAAACACATTTGCTTTAAAATCATGATGAATCATGATATTCATGCATAAACGTCATAATCATGATTAGTTAATGTTTTTGTTAAAAAAAATCAACATGTTTTAGTGAATTCATCATGATTCTAAGATCATGATATATTAACAAGATTTTCTCATGAATTCATTACAGTAGTTACTTAATTAATTCAAGCATGAAGTCATCTATGAAAAACATGAAATCATGTTAACTCATGATGAGTCATGATATCGTCATGCATGAATACATCATGAAATCATGCATAATTTCAAGGTTACTTGAAGCATGACTTCAAGTAACCTTATTATAAAGTGTTACTGGGTAATCAAATAATTGATTTGGATGTGAACTTTTTTTTTTGAAATCTCAAATTCTGCTGACTTTAGTCAACATCTCCATGGAGACGAGCTGGAGACGTACCCTCTCCCGGTAAACTTACAGTCATGTCTTAGGAGAGCTGAGCCGCTCACAGTAAAAGCACTTGTTTGTTTGTAGATTTATTAGGTATTTTTCAATGATGAACATTTTAGGTAGAAATCTCCATGTACGTTGCTACGGTAGCTGCAAACTGTTTGGCTTTTAAAGTAATGTCAAAACTAAAACTTAACATCATCAAACAGGGTCCTTCCTCCCCTTCTGACCGGATGCAAGTCTGTTAACGCTGTCATGTTTTCCTCCGTTCTACGACTGGTTGTACAAGACCAAATTCAGAGACCTCTTTTGATAGCAACTGTCTGTTAGGGCATTGGGCTTCGGACTCACACCGCCCCTTGTGAGTCCCCTCATCAGTCGCTGGACCGTCACTCCAGGTAAAATGTGTGATGGAAATGAGGGGCTGCTGAATCTGGGCTGCCAGCCGTTCTGCAAGGACTTGATTATCTTTGATTTGTATTTTCATTTCAGACGCAAGTTTTATTTTTGCGCACCATTGTTTTTAGCCTGTCTCCACTCAAAAATGAACTAGAAATATATTTAAATCTAAATGAATAAAAACAATATATTTTCTTAACCTGTCTCTGTCCTACCTAGTCCAACGAACCGGTGTGACCTTAGAGTGGGTTAAAGTCAATACTGGGTTCTCTGACCCGTAATTCAGAGTGGCGTTGTGATTATTGCACAAAATTAAGTTAATGTAGTGGGTTAACTAGCTAGCCACTGCCTCGGTCTGCTACACATGCTCTATCCGAACGAGGCAATATGAAGTGGATTTACACTTTTTTCTTAAGTTGTCGCCGCCTTAAACCTCACAAAGAAGAAGAAAGAAGTGGATTTATTAATGACGGATATTTGGCGCCGCTTCCTCATCAAGAGCCCTGATAGCAAAGCAGCGACAGCGGGACAGAGACGCTTTGCTCCCCAGACAGGAGAACACTTCCCACAAAAAAAAACTTCCCACAAAGCACCAAACTGTAAGTGTCGTATCTTTTTATTACGGTGGAGTTTATGTGCGTTTGAGTGAGTGAACTCAAGGCCTGAGGACTGAAACCCCACACATGCCATGACGGGGGGGCTCTACAGCGGGATGGCTTTTCTAAATGAGATGTAAATGAGCCCTATTGTCACTCGGAGCAGCAGAGAGAGGCCGTTTACTCACCTTTGAGATAGTTTGAGTTCCTACATTCAAATTGCCACATCTTCTCCAAACATGATCAGATTTCCATGTGTCACTCATCATTGGAAAGCTTGCAGACTACACTTTCATAATCTATGTCCAACTCAAAATGCCCCAAAACCGAATTGTGTCCCCACTTTCCATGATGGGTCACAAATGTGTTTGTCATTTTTAGTACCTTTATACGTAAATGTATCAAGTTAGGGTTTAATAATATACATCACTGTTGGTAAAGAAACATTTCAAATATATCATTCTCAAGCCACTGATTTTGCTATGAACCTCTTAACTCCACCTGAACCAAGCACATTTTCTACTCAAATCTAAAAGCTTAAAAAACCCATCAAAATAGCGACAAAAACAAGGATGAGAACATTACAAAAACGTGGCGAAAATAAGCGATGAAAAAGCAACAAGAACATGCTGAAATCATGGCAAAGAAGCAACAAAAAAACGTGCCGGAAAAGCAACAAAAACACGACAAAAAAGCAATGAAAAACGTGATAAGAGCAATAAAAATGTGACATAAAAGTTACGATCAGTTTCGTAGGTCTTCGCTTTCAATGGGGCGTTATACTGTTCCTCTCCAGTCGAGAAGCTCTTAGGTTTGGGTAAAGCCGAACAGGAGAAAATGCGCTTGGGTCAGGCGGGGGTCGGAGGTTCATTATTGTGGATGTTTCATTTTTCTTTCTTTTGGGGAAAGTCATGGTCAGAGATTTGCCTTGTGGACCAAGGAGGCGAGACATCTGATAAAGGGGAAGCTAAGGCAACTCTTTGGGATAAAGAATGTCATAGCAGGACACGGGAGCAGAGAAGGCTTGTGGACTGCATTGTGACATGGCTTTATTTAGACAGCGAGGAGCACCTGGGTGTACCCTATTAGTCCACCTCAGGACCCTGCTAAAAAGTGCCCAGACTGGGCAGACGTCACCCATGAGGCGGAGTTAATTTTTGACTTCCTGTTCTAAAGGTACATCCAAAAAGTGTGACAATGTTACTGTTGCGTTTGTTTTTGTTTTGATTTTGTTGTTTTTGTTTAATTTATTGGTATTATTATTATTATTGGCGGTATTGGCCATACCGTCTCTGCTCTGCCCAATCCCCTCAGACCTTGGAAGCTAAGCAGGGAAGGGCCTGGTCAGTACTTGGATGGGAGACTGTCTGGTAACACCAGGAAGCCCAGTGAATGTAGTGAGTGAGTGGTTGGTGGTGGTTGGAAGGGCTGATGGCGCAGACTGGCAGCCTCGCTTATGTCAGTCTACCCCAGGGCAGCTGTGGCTACAATAGTAGCTTACCACCACCGAGTATGGAGTGAATGGATAATGCAACTGTAAAGCGTCTTTGAGTGTCCAGAAAAGCGCTATATAAAACTAATGCATTATTATTATTGATTGACTGCGGAATCTTCCGCAGTCAATTATTGGTTTTCATGTTCTTTAATATTATTATTATTATTATTATTATTCCATCTTTTTCCTGATTTTCAGCACCTTTCAGCACTTTCATGCTTTGTGCAATTTCTGCAAGTTATGCATCAAAACGTTCCGCATGTTGAGGAGAATCCTGCTATTACTTTTGGGACTTCTGCGATTTACGGTTTTTCCGCAATCGGACGAAATACCGCACATTTTTCCCATTGACGCATAATGGGGCTCCCGCAAATTCATGCTTTTCCGCATTTTTTTCCGCAATTTCTGCAATTTCTGCAACTTGTGCATGTTCAGCTTCCGCAACTTGTGGGTTTTGAGAAAAAAATGGCCTTCTGCAGTTTTCCAGTTTTATTCTACGGGAATTTGAAATGTTTGCATTGGTGTGTATGTGGCCTCTGCTCCATTAGTGTGTATGGCGAATCCAGCCAATGCATTTTAATAGGATTTCTGGCTCTCCATGTGTTTCAGCCATTTGTGCAGCTTCTGCAATTTCAGCATTTAGGCGATTTCAACAGTTTGACCAGTTTATGGAATTTAAAAAGTTTATGCAATATAAACAATTTATGCAAATTAACCACTTTATGGAATTAACCAGTTTACGCATTTTAACCAGTTTATGCAACATAACAATTTATGCCATTTAGGATTTATGAAATTTAAACAGTTAATGCAGTTTATATAATTTATGCAAATTAACCAATTAATGCATTTTACTGTTTTTTTTTGCAATTTAACCAGTTTATGCAACATAACAGTTTGTGCAATTTATTCTGTTCATGCATTTTACCGGTTTATGCAAATTAGATTATGCAAATTAACCAATTTATGCATTTTACAGTTTTTCTGCAATTTTACCAGTTTATGCAATTTCACCAGTTTATGAACATAAGTTTATGCAAATTAACCAATTTATGCAAATTTATGCAATTTCTGCATTCGATTCCCGCAGTTCCGCAGTCAATCGCAATGGCGCAGCCATTGCTGCATTTCTAGTTATTGTTATTATTGATTGACTGCGGAATTTTCCGCAGTCAATTATTGGTTTGCGTTTCTTTATTATTGATTGACTGCGGAACTTTCCGCAGTCAATTATTGGTTTTCATGTTCTTTAATATTATTATTATTGATTGACTGCGGAATCTTCCGCAGTCAATAATTGGTTTTCATGTTCTTTAATATTATTATTATTATTATTATTATTATTCCATCTTTTTCCTGATTTTCTGCACCTTTCAGCACTTTCATGCTTTGTGCAATTTCTGCAAGTTATGCATCAAAACGTTCCGCATGTTGAGGAGAATCCTGCTATTACTTTTGGGACTTCTGCGATTTACGGTTTTTCCGCAATCGGACGAAATACCGAACATTTTTCCCATTGACGCATAATGGGGCTCCCGCAAATTCATGCTTTTCCGCATTTTTTTCCGCAATTTCTGCAATTTCTGCAATTTGTGCATGTTCAGCTTCCGCAACTTGTGGGTTTTGAGAAAAAATGGCCTTCTGCAGTTTTCCAGTTTTATTCTACGGGAATTTGAAATGTTTGCATTGGTGTGTATGTGGCCTCTGCTCCATTAGTGTGTATGGCGAATCCAGCCAATGCATTTTAATAGGATTTCTGGCTCTCCATGTGTTTCAGCCATTTGTGCAGCTTCTGCATCTTCAGCATTTAGGCGATTTCAACAGTTTGACCAGTTTATGGAATTTAAAAAGTTTATGCGATATAAACAATTTATGCAAATTAACCACTTTATGGAATTTAAACCAGTTTACGCATTTTAACCAGTTTATGCAACATAACAATTTATGCCATTTAGGATTTATGAAATTTAAACAGTTAATGCAGTTTATATAATTTATGCAAATTAACCAATTAATGCATTTTACTGTTTTTTTTGCAATTTAACCAGTTTATGCAACATAACAGTTTGTGCAATTTAATCTGTTCATGCATTTTACCGGTTTATGCAAATTAGATTATGCAAATTAACCAATTTATGCATTTTACAGTTTTTCTGCAATTTTACCAGTTTATGCAATTTCACCAGTTTATGAACATAAGTTTATGCAAATTAACCAATTTATGCAAATTTATGCAATTTCTGCATTCGATTCCCGCAGTTCCGCAGTCAATCGCAATGGCGCAGCCATTGCTGCATTTCTAGTTGATTGACTGCGGAACTTTCCGCAGTCAATTATTGGTTTTCATGTTCTTTAATATTATTATTATTATTATTATTATTCCATCTTTTTCCTGATTTTCTGCACCTTTCAGCACTTTCATGCTTTGTGCAATTTCTGCAAGTTATGCATCAAAACGTTCCGCATGTTGAGGAGAATCCTGCTATTACTTTTGGGACTTCTGCGATTTACGGTTTTTCCGCAATCGGACGAAATACCGCACATTTTTCCCATTGACGCATAATGGGGCTCCCGCAAATTCATGCTTTTCCGCATTTTTTTCCGCAATTTCTGCAATTTCTGCAATTTGTGCATGTTCAGCTTCCGCAACTTGTGGGTTTTGAGAAAAAATGGCCTTCTGCAGTTTCCAGTTTTATTCTACGGGAATTTGAAATGTTGCATTGGTGTGTATGTGGCCTCTGCTCCATTAGTGTGTATGGCGAATCCAGCCAATGCATTTTAATAGGATTTCTGGCTCTCCATGTGTTTCAGCCATTTGTGCAGCTTCTGCATCTTCAGCATTTAGGCGATTTCAACAGTTTGACCATTATGGAATTTAAAAAGTTTATGCGATATAAACAATTTATGCAAATTAACCACTTTATGGAATTTAACCAGTTTACGCATTTTAACCAGTTTATGCAACATAACAATTTATGCCATTTAGGATTTATGACATTTAAACAGTTAATGCAGTTTATATAATTTATGCAAATTAACCAATTAATGCATTTTACTGTTTTTTTTTGCAATTTAACCAGTTTATGCAACATAACAGTTTGTGCAATTTAATCTGTTCATGCATTTTACCGGTTTATGCAAATTAGATTATGCAAATTAACCAATTTATGCATTTTACAGTTTTTCTGCAATTTTACTAGTTTATGCAATTCACCAGTTTATGAACATAAGTTTATGCAAATTAACCAATTTATGCAAATTTATGCAATTTCTGCATTCGATTCCCGCAGTTCCGCAGTCAATCGCAATGGCGCAGCCATTGCTGCATTTCTAGTTGATTGACTGCGGAATCTTCCGCAGTCAATTATTGGTTTTCATGTTCTTTAATATTATTATTATTATTATTATTATTCCATCTTTTTCCTGATTTTTCAGCACCTTTCAGCACTTTCATGCTTTGTGCAATTTCTGCAAGTTATGCATCAAAACGTTCCGCATGTTGAGGAGAATCCTGCTATTACTTTTGGGACTTCTGCGATTTACGGTTTTTCCGCAATCGGACGAAATACCGCACATTTTTCCCATTGACGCATAATGGGGCTCCCGCAAATTCATGCTTTTTCCGCATTTTTTTCCGCAATTTCTGCAATTTCTGCAACTTGTGCATGTTCAGCTTCCGCAACTTGTGGGTTTTGAGAAAAAAATGGCCTTCTGCAGTTTTCCAGTTTTATTCTACGGGAATTTGAAATGTTTGCATTGGTGTGTATGTGGCCTCTGCTCCATTAGTGTGTATGGCGAATCCAGCCAATGCATTTTAATAGGATTTCTGGCTCTCCATGTGTTTCAGCCATTTGTGCAGCTTCTGCAATTTCAGCATTTAGGCGATTTCAACAGTTTGACCAGTTTATGGAATTTAAAAAGTTTATGCAATATAAACAATTTATGCAAATTAACCACTTTATGGAATTTAACCAGTTTACGCATTTTAACCAGTTTATGCAACATAACAATTTATGCCATTTAGGATTTATGAAATTTAAACAGTTAATGCAGTTTATATAATTTATGCAAATTAACCAATTAATGCATTTTACTGTTTTTTTTTGCAATTTAACCAGTTTATGCAACATAACAGTTTGTGCAATTTATTCTGTTCATGCATTTTACCGGTTTATGCAAATTAGATTATGCAAATTAACCAATTTATGCATTTTACAGTTTTTCTGCAATTTTACCAGTTTATGCAATTTCACCAGTTTATGAACATAAGTTTATGCAAATTAACCAATTTATGCAAATTTATGCAATTTCTGCATTCGATTCCCGCAGTTCCGCAGTCAATCGCAATGGCGCAGCCATTGCTGCATTTCTAGTTATTATTATTATTCCATCTTTTTCCTGATTTTCTGCACCTTCAGCACTTTCATGCTTTGTGCAATTTCTGCAAGTTATGCATCAAAACGTTCCGCATGTTGAGGAGAATCCTGCTATTACTTTTGGGACTTCTGTGATTTACGGTTTTTCCGCAATCGGACGAAATACCGCACATTTTTCCCATTGACGCATAATGGGGCTCCCGCAAATTCATGCTTTTCCGCATTGTTTTCCGCAATTTCTGCAATTTCTGCAATTTGTGCATGTTCAGCTTCCGCAACTTGTGGGTTTGAGAAAAAATTGGCCTTCTGCAGTTTTCCAGTTTTTTTTCTACGGGAATTTGAAGTTTTTGCATTGGTGTGTATGTGGTCTCTGCCCCATTAGTGTGTATGGCGAATCCAGCCAATGCATTTTAATAGGATTTCTGGCTCTCCATGTGTTTCAGCCATTTGTGCAGCTTCTGCAATTTCAGCATTTAGGCGATTTCAACAGTTTGACCAGTTTATGGAATTTAAAAAGTTTATGCAATATAAACAATTTATGCAAATTAACCACTTTATGGAATTTAACCAGTTTACGCATTTTAACCAGTTTACGCATTTTAACCAGTTTATGCAACATAACAATTTATGCCATTTAGGATTTATGAAATTTAAACAGTTAAGGCAGTTTATATAATTTATGCAAATTAACCAATTAATGCATTTTACTGTTTTTTTGCAATTTAACCAGTTTATGCAACATAACAGTTTGTGCAATTTAAACTGTTCATGCATTTACCGGTTTATGCAAATTAGATTATGCAAATTAACCAATTTATGCATTTTACAGTTTTTTGCAATTAACCAGTTTATGCAATCTTAAGTTCATGCAACATGAAAGTTTATGCATTTTACCGGTTTATGCAAATTAGATATGCAAATTAACCAATTATGCATTTTACAGTTTTCTGCAATTTAACCAGTTTATGCAATTCATCCAGTTTATGCATTTTACCATTTTATGCAATTTCACCAGTTTATGAACATTAGATTATGCAAATTAACCAATTTATGCAATTTATGCAATTTATGCATTCGATTCCCGCAGTTCCGCAGTCAATCGCAATGGCGCAGCCATTGCTGCATTTCTAGTTATTATTATTCCGGCACATTTTTCCTGATTTCTGCACCTTTCAGCACTTTCATGCTTTGTGCAATTTCTGCAAGTTATGCATCAAAACGTTCCGCATGTTGAGGAGAATCCTGCTATTACTTTTGGGACTTCTGCGATTTACGGTTTTTCCGCAATCGGACGAAATACCGCACATTTTTTCCCATTGACGCATAATGGGGCTCCCGCAAATTCATGCTTTTCCGCATTTTTTTCCGCAATTTCTGCAATTTCTGCAACTTGTGCATGTTCAGCTTCCGCAACTTGTGGGATTTGAGAAAAAATTGGCCTTCTGCAGTTTTCCAGTTTTTTTCTACAGGAATTTGAACTTTTTGCATTGGTGTGTATGTGGTCTCTGCTCCATTAGTGTGTATGGCGAATCCAGCCAATGTATTTTAATAGGATTTCTGGCTCTCCATGTGTTTCAGCCATTTGTGCAGCTTCTGCATCTTCAGCATTTAGGCGATTTCAACAGTTTGACCAGTTTATGGAATTTAAAAAGTTTATGCAATATAAACAATTTATGCAAATTAACCACTTTATGGAATTTAACCAGTTTACGCATTTTAACCAGTTTACGCATTTTAACCAGTTTATGCAACATAACAATTTATGCCATTTAGGATTTATGAAATTTAAACAGTTAATGCAGTTTATATAATTTATGCAAATTAACCAATTAATGCATTTGACCGTTTTTTTTGCAATTTAACCAGTTTATGCAACATAACAGTTTGTGCAATTTAAACTGTTCATGCATTTTACCGGTTTATGCAAATTAGATTATGCAAATTAACCAATTTATGCATTTTACAGTTTTTCTGCAATTTTACCAGTTTATGCAATTTCACCAGTTTATGAACATTAGATTATGCAAATTAACCAATTTATGCAAATTTATGCAATTTCTGCATTCGATTCCCGCAGTTCCGCAGTCAATCGCAATGGCGCAGCCATTGCTGCATTTCTAGTTATTATTATTATTGATTGACTGCGGAACTTTCCGCAGTCAATTATTGGTTTCCGTTTCTTTATTGATTGACTGCGGAATCTTCCGCAGTCAATCATTGGTTTTCATGTTCTTTAATTGATTGACTGCGGAACTTTCCGCAGTCAATTATTGGTTTGCGTTTCTTTATTATTATTATTATTCCGGCACATTTTTCCTGATTTTCTGCACCTTTCAGCACTTTCATGCTTTGTGCAATTTCTGCAAGTTATGCATCAAAACGTTCCGCATGTTGAGGAGAATCCTGCTATTACTTTTCGGACTTCTACGATTTACGGTTTTCCGCAATCGGACGAAATACCGAACATTTTTCCCATTGACTTATAATGGGGCTCCCGCAAATTCATGCTTTTCCGCATTTTTTTCCGCAATTTCTGCAATTTCTGCAATTTCTGCATGTTCAGCTTCCGCAACTTGTGGGTTTTGAGAAAAAATTGGCCTTCTGCAGTTTTTCAGTTTTTTTCTACGGCAATTTGAAATTTTTGCATTGGTGTGTATGTGGTCTCTGCTCCATTATTGTGTATGGCGAATCCAGCCAATGCATTTTAATAGGATTTCTGGCTCTCCATGTGTTTCAACCATTTGTGCAGCTTCTGCAATTTCAGCATTTAGGCGATTTCAACAGTTTGACCAGTTTATGGAATTTAAAAAGTTTATGCAATATAAACAATTTATGCAAATTAACCACTTTATGGAATTTAACCAGTTTACGCATTTTAACCAGTTTATGCAACATAACAATTTATGCATTTAGGATTTATGAAATTTAAACAGTTAATGCAGTTTATATAATTTATGCAAATTAACCAATTAATGCATTTTACCATTTTTTTTGCAATTTAACCAGTTTATGCAACATAACAGTTTGTGCAATTTAAACTGTTCATGCATTTTACCGGTTTATGCAAATTAGATTATGCAAATTAACCAATTTATGCATTTTACAGTTTTTCTGCAATTTAACCAGTTTATGCAATTTATCCAGTTAATGAACATTAGATTATGCAAATTAACCAATTTATGCAATTTATGCAATTTCTGCATTCGATTCCCGCAGTTCCGCAGTCAATTGCAATGGCTTCAGCCATTGCAGCATTTCTAGTATTATTGATTGACTGCGGAATCTTCCGCAGTCAATTATTGGTTTGCATGTTATTGATTGACTGCGGAACTTTCCGCAGTCAATTATTGGTTTTCATGTTCTTAATATTATTATTATTATTATTATATTCCATCTTTTTCCTGAATTTCTGCACCTTTCAGCACTTTCATGCTTTGTGCAATTTCTGCAAGTTATGCATCAAAATGTTCCGCATGTTGACGAGAATCCTGCTATTACTTTTCGGACTTCTGCGATTTACGGTTTTTCCGCAATCGGACGAAATACCGAACATTTTTCCCATTGACGCATAATGGGGCTCCCGCAAATTCATGCTTTTCCGCATTTTTTTCCGCAATTTCTGCAATTTCTGCAATTTGTGCATGTTCAGCTTCCGCAACTTGTGGGGTTTTGAGAAAAAATTGGCCTTCTGCAGTTTTCCACTTTTTTTCTACGGGAATTTGAAATTTTTGCATTGGTGTGTATGTGGTCTCTGCCCCATTAGTGTGTATGGCGAATCCAGCCAATGCATTTTAATAGGATTTCTGGCACTCCATGTGTTTCAGCCATTTGTGCAGCTTCTGCTATTTCAGCATTTAGGCGATTTCTACAGTTTGACCAGTTTATGGAATTTAAAAAGTTTATGCAATATAAACAATTTATGCAAATTAACCACTTTATGGAATTTAACCAGTTTACGCATTTTAACCAGTTTATGCAACATAACAATTTATGCCATTTAGGATTTATGAAATTTAAACAGTTAAGGCAGTTTATATAATTTATGCAAATTAACCAATTAATGCATTTTACAGTTTTTTTTGCAATTTAACCAGTTTATGCAACATAACAGTTTGTGCAATTTAAACTGTTCATGCATTTTACCGGTTTATGCAAATTAGATTATGCAAATTAACCAATTTATGAATTTTACAGTTTTTTGCAATTTAACCAGTTTATGCAATCTTAAGTTCATGCAACATGAAAGTTTATGCATTTTACCGATTTATGCAAATTAGATTATGCAAATTAACCAATTTATGCATTTTACAGTTTTTCTGCAATTTAACCAGTTTATGCAATTTATCCAGTTTATGCATTTTACCATTTTATGCAATTTCACCAGTTTATGAACATTAGATTATGCAAATTAACCAATTTATGCAATTTCTGCAATTTCTGCATTCGATTCCCGCAGTTCCGCAGTCAATCGCAATGGCTCAGCCATTGCAGCATTTCTAGTTTAATATTATTATTATTCCATCTTTTTCCTGATTTTCTGCAGCTTTCAGCACTTTCATGCTTTGTGCAATTTCTGCAAGTTATGCATCAAAACGTTCCGCATGTTGAGGAGAATCCTGCTATTACTTTTGGGACTTCTGCGATTTACGGTTTTTCCGCAATCGGACGAAATACCGCACATTTTTCCCATTGACTTATAATGGGGCTCCCGCAAATTCATGCTTTTTCCGCATTTTTTTCCGCAATTTCTGCAATTTCTGCAACTTGTGCATGTTCAGCTTCCGCAACTTGTGGGATTTGAGAAAAAATTGGCCTTCTGCAGTTTGCCAGTTTTTTTCTACAGGAATTTGAAATTTTTGCATTGGTGTGTATGTGGTCTCTGCTCCATTAGTGTGTATGGCGAATCCAGCCAATGTATTTTAATAGGATTTCTTGCCCTCCATGTGTTTCAGCCATTTGTGCAGCTTCTGCATCTTCAGCATTTAGGCGATTTCAACAGTTTGACCAGTTTATGGAATTTAAAAAGTTTATGCAATATAAACAATTTATGCAAATTAACCACTTTATGGAATTTAACCAGTTTACGCATTTTTACCAGTTTATGCAACATAACAATTTATGCCATTTAGGATTTATGAAATTTAAACAGTTAATGCAGTTTATATAATTTATGCAAATTAACCAATTAATGCATTTTACAGTTTTTTTTGCAATTTAACCAGTTTATGCAACATAACAGTTTGTGCAATTTAAACTGTTCATGCATTTTACCGGTTTATGCAAATTAGATTATGCAAATTAACCAATTTATGCATTTTACAGTTTTTCTGCAATTTTACCAGTTTATGCTATTTCACCAGTTTATGAACATTAGATTATGCAAATTAACCAATTTATGCAAATTTCTGCAATTTCTGCATTCGATTCCCGCAGTTCCGCAGTCAATCGCAATGGCGCAGCCATTGCTGCATTTCTAGTTGATTGACTGCGGAATTTTCCGCAGTCAATTATTGGTTTGCGTTTCTTTATTATTATTATTATTCCGGCACATTTTTCCTGATTTTCTGCACCTTTCAGCACTTTCATGCTTTGTGCAATTTCTGCAAGTTATGCATCAAAACGTTCCGCATGTTGAGGAGAATCCTGCTATTACTTTTGGGACTTCTGCGATTTACGGTTTTTCCGCAATCGGACGAAATACCGAACATTTTTCCCATTGACGCATAATGGGGCTACCGCAAATTCATGCTTTTCCGCAGTTTTTCCGCAATTTCTGCAATTTCTGCAACTTGTGCATGTTCAGCTTCCGCAACTTGTGGGATTTGAGAAAAAATTGGCCTTCTGCAGTTTTCCAGTTTTTTTCTACAGGAATTTGAACTTTTTGCATTGGTGTGTATGTGGTCTCTGCTCCATTAGTGTGTATGGCGAATCCAGCCAATGTATTTTAACAGGATTTCTGGCTCTCCATGTGTTTCAGCCATTTGTGCAGCTTCTGCATCTTCAGCATTTAGGCGATTTCAACAGTTTGACCAGTTTATGGAATTTAAAAAGTTTATGCAATATAAACAATTTATGCAAATTAACCACTTTATGGAATTTAACCAGTTTACGCATTTTAACCAGTTTATGCAACATAACAATTCATGCCATTTAGGATTTATGAAATTTAAACAGTTAATGCAGTTTATATAATTTATGCAAATTAACCAATTAATGCATTTTACCGTTTTTTTTGCAATTTAACCAGTTTATGCAACATAACAGTTTGTGCAATTTAAACTGTTCATGCATTTTACCGGTTTATGCAAATTAGATTATGCAAATTAACCAATTTATGCATTTTACAGTTTTTTGCAATTTAACCAGTTTATGAACATTAGATTATGCAAATTAACCAATTTATGCAATTTATGCAATTTTTGCATTTGATTACCGCAGTTCCGCAGTCAATCGCAATGGCGCAGCCATTGCTGCATTTCTAGTTATTATTCCATCTTTTTCCTGATTTTCTGCAGCTTTCAGCACTTTCATGCTTTGTGCAATTTCTGCAAGTTATGCATCAAAACGTTCCGCATGTTGAGGAGAATCCTGCTATTACTTTTGGGACTTCTGCGATTTACGGTTTTTCCGCAATCGGACGAAATACCGCACATTTTCCCATTGACGCATAATGGGGCTCCCGCAAATTCATGCTTTTCCGCATTTTTTTCCGCAATTTCTGCAATTTCTGCAACTTGTGCATGTTCAGCTTCCGCAACTTGTGGGATTTGAGAAAAAATTGGCCTTCTGCAGTTTTCCAGTTTTTTTCTACAGGAATTTGAAATTTTTGCATTGGTGTGTATGTGGTCTCTGCTCCATTAGTGTGTATGGCGAATCCAGCCAATGGGATTTCTGGCTCTCCATGTGTTTCAGCCATTGTGCAGCTTCTGCAATTTCAGCATTTAGACGATTTCAACAGTTTGACCAGTTTATGGAATTTAAAAAGTTTATGCAATATAAACAATTTATGCAAATTAACCACTTTATGGAATTTAACCAGTTTACGCATTTTAACCAGTTTACGCATTTTAACCAGTTTATGCAACATAACAATTCATGCCATTTAGGATTTATGAAATTTAAACAGTTAATGCAGTTTATATAATTTATGCAAATTAACCAATTAATGCATTTTACCGTTTTTTTTGCAATTTAACCAGTTTATGCAACATAACAGTTTGTGCAATTTAAACTGTTCATGCATTTTACCGGTTTATGCAAATTAGATTATGCAAATTAACAAATTTATGCACTTTACAGTTTTTCTGCAATTTAACCAGTTTATGCAATTCATCCAGTTTATGAACATTAGATTATGCAAATTAACCAATTTCTGCAATTTATGCAATTTATGCATTCGATTCCCGCAGTTCCGCAGTCAATCGCAATGGCGCAGCCATTGCTGCATTTCTAGTTATTATTATTATACCGACACATTTTTCCTGATTTTCTGCAGCTTTCAGCACTTTCATGCTTTGTGCAATTTCTGCAAGTTATGCATCAAAACGTTCCGCATGTTGAGGAGAATCGTGCTATTACTTTTCGGACTTCTGCGATTTACGTTTTTTCCGCAATCGGACGAAATACCGAACATTTTTCCCATTGACGCATAATGGGGCTCCCGCAAATTCATGCTTTTCCGCATTTTTTTCCGCAATTTCTGCAATTTCTGCAATTTGTGCATGTTCAGCTTCCGCAACTTGTGGGTTTTGAGAAAAAATTGGCCTTCTGCAGTTTTCCGGTTTTTTTCTACGGGAATTTGAAATTTTTGCATTGGTGTGTATGTGGTCTCTGCTCCATTAGTGTGTATGGCGAATCCAGCCAATGCATTTAAATAGGATTTCTGGCTCTCCATGTGTTTCAGCCATTTGTGCAGCTTCTGCTATTTCAGCATTTAGGTGATTTCAACAGTTTGACCAGTTTATGGAATTTAAAAAGTTTACGCATTTTAACCAGTTTACGCATTTTAACCAGTTTATGCAACATAACAATTTATGCCACTTAGGATTTATGAAATTTAAACAGTTAATGCAGTTTATATAATTTATGCAAATTAACCAATTAATGCATTTTACCGTTTTTTTTGCAATTTAACCAGTTTATGCAACATAACAGTTTGTGCAATTTAAACTGTTCATGCATTTACCGGTTTATGCAAATTAGATTATGCAAATTAACCAATTTATGCATTTTACAGTTTTTCTGCAATTTAACCAGTTTATGCTAATTAACCAATTTATGCATTTTACCATTTTATGCATTTTACCAGTTTATGCGATTTTACCAGTTTATGAACATTAGATTATGCAAATTAACCAATTTATGCAATTTTAGCAATTTCTGCATTCGATTCCCGCAGTTCCGCAGTCAATCGCAATGGCGCAGCCATTGCTGCATTTCTAGTTATTATTGTTACTCGTACGGGCAATTATTCAAGGACTTTGCCAGCTGAAAACCCTATCCTGGCAGGAGGCTGAAGAGCTGTACCTCCAGGAAGCCATATATGAACAAAGGTTTGCTTTTTTTATTGACCATAAACTTTCCAAACGTACAAAATTAGATTAGGCACATTGAGTTGCCTTGTGTACGAAATGCGCGGTATAAATAAAGTTGCCTTGCCTTGCCTTGCCATTTGACACATTATTGACATCGGTGTTGATCTTTTGTATTGGTAAAGTTGAGGAATTCAACTGAAGGCTTGGGTCTGAATTAAGGCAACAGGAAGACGCTGAAGGTAAAACTTTTATTTTTCTGCTTGTACTTTGTAATTGCATCTGCAAGCCAACAGTATTAACCCACTGATTTCTCTCCTTTTCTGCACTGATTACAATGGCCTGTTTGTATTCCACGACAACAATGTTCTTTTCTTCATAAAATTGACTCTGTCCCTTGTTCCTTTTTATTGAAATGATCCCTCAAACGTTAAAACACTGCACCGCAGAGAAGCTGATTTTCTGCATCTTTTCACGCTTGACGCGCACTCCAAAAATAGGATATAATGTATTTTGGAGATTAGTCCCTTGTGAAATTGTTAAATTACAATGTCAATGTTTGAGTGTGTCTTTGTGAATTGCACCACGCTGTCAAACAGCTGTCTTTGAGGGAGTTGTCCCCTGTTTGCCCATGGAGGAGATTCTCATAAAGCAATAGACCAACGTGACGTACCTGGACAGCTGGAGGAAATGGTTTATTTTGTTTGTTTGTTTTTTTTGTCATTTAAAGGGGACAATTAAGTCGACGTGGTTCCTGTTTGTGGTTACACAAGACGACAGCTGGGTGCCTGCAATGAATGATCCTGGACATTTCAATCCGACAATGACAGCGTTCAAGGATGTCGTTTTTTACTGAACATCCTTCTTCTGTCAAGGCCAAGTGCAGCAACACGTGTCCATTTTGCTAATGCACAAAATATCACAACAGAGCAGCTACTGTGTCTAACATTATAATATATTATTTACACTGGAAAGTGGCATGTTACACATCGCCCATCATCCTCATGTAGGGCTGAGGGGATTTTTATTTTTTTACACCATCGTTTTTGTGCTTTTCACTACTGTGTGGGCATGGCTTTATATTAAAGGAACAGGCCACAGTTTTTCCATACTGAGATCTGTTCATCAGACGAGTTCATACGTACCTGTCTGGTCTTCGAGCCCGTGGAAGAGCGTGGTCGCTTCTAACTTCACCCCGTTTGGAGCTACAGTGCATCCGGAAAGTATTCACAGCGCTTCACTTTTTTCACATTTTGTTATGTTTACAACCATAAACGTAAAGATTTTATTTTGAATTTTTTACTGAAAGTTCACACACAAGTAACAGACAACTGTGAAGTGAAAGTAAAATGATACATGATTCTGTTATTTTCAAAAAATAGAAAAGTGAAAAGTGGGGCGTGCATAAGTATTCATAACGCATTTCCGGAGTGTATTAAATTGCCAGATTTAATGCAGATTTAAGGCCAGATTTGTGCAGTGTACGACTAATAGTTGTCCTGTGTACAGTTTCCCCCACCTGAGCTGTAGCTCTCTGCAGTTCATCAAGGGTCATCATAGGCTTCTTGGTAACAGCTCTGGTCAGTGCGGTCCTTGTTCGGTCAGTAAGTTTAGGAGAACGGCCGGGTCTTGGTAGGTTTGCAGTGATGCCACACTCTTTCCATTCCTGGATGATGTATTTAACTGTACTTTGAGAGATGTTCAAAGCTTTGGAAATGTTTTTATAACCTAACCCAGCTTTATACTTCTCAATAACTTTATCTCGGACCCGTCTGGTGTGTTATTGGACTTCATGATGTTGTTTGGTGACCAATACACTCTGACCATAGCTCTGAGGCCCTCACAGAACAGCTTAATTATACTGGGAGTAGATTACACACAGGTGGCCTCTATTTAATGGTTAGGGCAAGGTGTGAACATTCTGCAGTCATTAGGATGTTATACAGGCAATTTAATGCACTCCGGAAATGCGTTATGAATACTTATGCACGCCCCACTTTTCACTTTTCTATTTTTTGAAAAATAACAGAATCATGTATCATTTTGCTTTCACTTCAAAGTTGTCTGTTACTTGTGTGTGAACTTTCAGTAAAAAATTCAAAATAAAATCTTTACGTTTATGGTTGTAAACATACAAAATGTGAAAAAAGTGAAGCGCTGTGAATACTTTCCGGATGCACTGTATAGGAATATACTGGTAGAGGCCAAATGCTAATAGCATCTTTGGTCTTTTTGCGTGACTGAGCACACACACAAAGACCAGACAGGTACGCATCAACTCGTCTAAGCTCAGGTAAGAACATATCTCAGTATGTAAAAACGGTGGCCTGTCCCTTTTAAGGTGTGCTCAATAAGACATTAGTAATCTTGTTAGGGTTAGTATAAGGATTAAGGTTAGTGTGAGGGACTGAGGGTAGGCTATAAGCATGTTATTCATGGCCTATTAACAATATAATGATCAGCCGGTAACTTTTTATAATCACTACACCTTATTTAGCCTTAATAAATGATGAGTTAACATAATTCATCATGAACAATTCATTAGTTAAGTGTGACTAACACTTAATAACTTTTTAACTACTACAGTTAATGCCACAATGAATAGTTCTTCACAAACTTTACTGATCAGCCTAATAATGTCGTTACAAGCATATTCTAAATGACCTACTTGTATGTTAATATAACAGTATAATAAACAGCTTATTAATACCGTACAAGCATATTCTTAATTAAATACTAATGCTTATTAATACCTTATTAATACTTAACAAGAACACCTTAATAGAACGTTTTTTTTCCCACAGTGGAATATTTCAACATCTAACGCCTGCCTGATTTTTTTTTGTTTTGCTTTGAACAGAACAAAACAATGCTTTTTACTGAGATTTTTAAAGCCTAGATACCATATTTTAATGTCACAGAATGTAGAAAAAATTTGATGTACAGGATTTCTTGGATTTGTAAACATTTCATCGAACAGAGGAAAGATGGAAAACGGCTAAGTGAAACAAAACAAAAAGTCCCTTTAAAGACAAGATCCAAAATCCCCTCTGAAAAAGTCTTTGTAAGGAGTGAAAACATAGCAAAGTCATTTGCATTGCAATAGGAGTCCATATGCACAAACACTACGAGCTACAAAACACAGGACAACAGCTGCATGGCTAACACCTCTAGCACTCACTGCAATAACCTTGTAGGGTTACAACTTTGTAAATTACAACCTGTGTCGCCACAAAACAATCTTAAAATGTGCGCTCCGTTAATGAGGTTCCACTTGCAAGCGCACCTCAAAATACAAATAAAACTCCACAAAACCACAAAGTATCACACTGTAGATTTGGATGATGAAATGGAAAAAAAAAACTCACCACGGAGTTACAGATAAATAGACAATAGGAGAAAAAAGCATAAAAAAATAGCACCTACACAACCATCAATGCACACACTGGGAGAGCCTCACATGGGCAGGAGCACCTGACAACTCCCATAATGCAGTTCTCTGCATACGTTTCCCTCAGGTTCTTTAGGTCATGATGAGTATTACAATAAAATGGTGTCACTATTATAATGTGGTGGAGTCATGTGGGAAAAGCATGTCCACTGTTCATTATAAGTATTGGGGAGCCGTGACTCACTAAAGCAGCAGCAGGCGGGGGATAAACAGCACCAGAGAGCTTTAGTGGAAAGATGGTGTGACTGCAGCACCAACATCATTAGCTGTTCAAAATGAGCCAGTTGCCCCAATCAATTGCCTGTCTCACCTAAGCCAAGCTCATTCTCTGCCCAAGCTTTTGGGTCTTGGGACTAAAGAGGGGTCTTGTGAAAACAAAAGATTCTTAACTTCTTAACCCCCGCCTTAACCAAGCTTATTTTTTCCAGTTCGACTTTACCCAGATCTAAAAGCTTCTTGTAAAAAGTGTCAAAATACATTGGTGTATGAATGAGAGTGTGAATGTTTGAGTGCCTAGTGTATGTGGAAAAGCGCTATGTAAGTTGAGATGATTCACCATAAATAATATTTGGTCATCAAAAATATAGCCAATTTTGGTCATTTCTTGGCACAAAATTGTCTTTATTTTTTACCATTAAATAACGAAAAGCGAGCGATTCATGCCAGTATATTAAGATCATCAGCTATTCACCTGCAGTATCACGCCTTAATGGCTCCAATGGATCCGTCAACTCAAGGCTGCTCAAGGCATATTTGTTTAATCGGGTGATAAGAATGATGATCTCGAAATTACTTTACGGCGTTTGTTAAGGGTGTTCCGTTTGATACATTTGTCCACACACTTTATTTGTCTCAGCCATAAAAACCTGAGCGATGGAGCAGCGTAACCTGGTATAAAGTCTCTCTCCGCTCCGTCGCAGAGGCAAGCAGCGTTGGGCAGCGGTTTGAAGCGATGGCGCGGCTCTTTGCTTGGTCGTGTCTCTGGGCTTTGTCCGTTCTGAGTGTCACCGGCAGTCTCGGTAGGTCTTAATATATTTCAGGATTTTTGACATAGGGCCTCATTTCCAAGTTATCCAGAGTATTGTTGATGTCTGGAGATATTTGTTTCTTAAATTCATGCAGTTCTTATATTTGAAGAGCTTAGTGGTGCTAGGCTAACGCATGTCTATGGTATCAGTTAGCCTGCATTGAAAACAGTCTGATGCACTCCACAGTGCACCTGAGGTAAATCACGTATAACAACAGACTAACCATATAAATGTCGGTGTAAGCGCTCAGTCGTACAGGAGTTGTCCATCTTCAATGAAGGTGCTTGAGTCATGTTCTGTACTCAGCATGCTGCGGGCTGAGCGTGACTTTAGTCCGCTGACGAAGCCTTTTGGATGAGAGGCGAAACGTTCGGAAGACTTCAACTACCGAGTACAGAAGATGACTCAAGCACCTTCATTGAAGATACCCATATAAATGTCTGTGTTAATAGAATAATGTTTGAAATATAACTGACCTTGTATCACATGAATTACCGCATTTTGAGGGACTATTTTCTCGCAGATCACTCCGCCGCTGTGTTAGCTTACAGCCACGAAGCTGCTCAAATATAAGTTATTTTAAATGCAAAATGGTTAAAATTATTCTATCGACACCAGTGATGCCAGTAACTAATAATAACTTAGTAATGGATTACTGTTATCTGATTACTTTTTTTCAGTAACTAGTAATCTATAGCGTTACTATTTCCAAACAAGTAATCAGATTTAAGTTACTCTTCTAAATCACTGTGAGTTACTATTTTGTCATTTTCCTTTGGGAAAAATACATTTCTTTTTGCATCTCGGCGAGTGACGTGACATAATGTGACAAGTCACGTTTTCAGCCTAAAAACACTAACACTGGTCGGGGAGAGAGATGGAAATGCAGCACTTTTCTGAGTCTGTATCAGTATTGTTGATGTTAAAATGCACTTCCAATAAGCTGAGTGTTGGTAAAAGGGTTTGTCATTAGTGTGTTGAGACAGTGGAGATGTTGTCCGCTGCAGCTGAATGTAACTAATAAATTAACTTGAAATCTAACTTAGTTACTTTTAAAATCAAGTAATCAGTAAAGTAACTAAGTTACTTTTCAAAGGAGTAATCAGTAATATATTACTTTTTCAAGTAATCTGTGGTCACACTAATCGACACAGACATTTATATCATTAGTCTGGTGTTATAAGCGATGTCTCAGGTGCACTGTGGAGTGGGCCAGATTGTTTTTAATGGAGGGTTGCTGATTAGCCTAGCATTAGCCTACCGCCGCTAAGCTCTTCAAATATAAGAACTGCATGAATTTAAGAAAAAAAATATCTCCAGACATCAATAATACTATGGATAACTAGGAAATGTCAAAAATCCTGAAATATCCCTTTAACGCCACACTTTCAACTTCTTTCTTTTTTCCCCCCACAGTCGGCAACCATGTCGGCAGCATCTGCAGCACCTGGGGTCGGGAGCACTTCAAGACGTTTGACGGCGAGGTGTTCCAGTTCCCCGGTCTGTGCGAGTACAAGCTCGTGTCGGACTGCGGCGAGTCTTACCAGGAGTTCTCAGTGCACTTGAGGAGAGCGGAGGCCGACGGCGTCCGCACAGTCGACTACGTGGTGGCGATCATCAACGACCTGTCGGTTCACCTCCGCAGGGACCAGGTCACCGTCAATGACCTTGCGTAAGTTCAGCTAACGAACGCTGTGATGTGTATCATGCAGAAATGTTTACCTCGGTTTGTTTCATCTGTTTTTGAAGCGTGACGTTGCCGTATTACAAAGCAGGCGTGAAAGTCGAACAGAACAGTGTTTACATCAAGCTGGAGTCCACAGTCGGGATCATTGTCTTGTGGAACATGGATGATGCAGTTATGGTGAGTTCCATCGCCTCGAAATGAAACGGTCACCTTTCTAATACCAATATGCTGTTATACTTAGGTTGAAGTGGACCCGGAATATTCCAACCGCACGTGTGGCCTTTGCGGAGATTACAACGGTTTATCCACATATAATGAGTTTATTCATGATGGTGAGTGTTACTTTTGCTGCAGATTGACACAAATGTGGTGGAAGTTTTCTTTCATTCAATGTTTTCAAATCAAAATAAGGCCTTTCTCACCACAACGACTGCGCAACTCGGATCGATTCCTCGCATGCAAAGGGAAAATCTCACCGGACTAGAGACTAGTTGGACGCTGGTCACAGGTTCGATTTCAGCGGAGACTTTTTTAAGTCTCCGCGTGGTCTCAGAGAGGTCTCAAGCAGTTGTGGCAACGTCACAAACACTATTTATTTGCCTCAACCTGTGAGACGTTTCTGTGACGTCCCTGCAATGTCTCAGCTGAAATCAAACCTGTTTTTACCGAGACAACATGGAGACTTATCTCCAGGAGGCATCTCGGAGACGGGTGCATACCTATGTTCCCCAGGTCCTATGTTCCCCGGGTGCGATTTTTTTTCCGTAGGTCAGTTGGTACTTGAACCAATCACAAGTCATCGAGTGAAATGTCATACATATACGTATCAATCAGCTTAACCCTGACCCTGCCCTAGCTACTAATCTTAAAGATAGTGGGCTGGTGCCTAATCTTAATCAATAGAAGTGGGGGAACATAGGTACCGGGGAACATAGGGCTGACCCCCTCGGAGACATCTCTGTGACCAGCGGCAACTTGAGCCTTCAGCTAGTCTCCAGGCCGTTGAGATGGGCCTTTACACAGGAAAATGGACAAAACAATCCTTTATAGTTGACAACCAAATCTGAAAATGAAACTTTTGCCTTGTTTGGGGTACAAAGGTCAATCAGTCAGGAATACGATATTAGAAACTCCCTCTGGAAAATCCTCCAAAATAAAGTTAAGTTTGGTTTGGTGTGTGGGTGATACTGAAGTGGAGATTTGGTCGCAAGAATGTGAGAAAAATCCTGTTTGAGAAAGTCCCTTGAATTCTCTTTAGAAAACAAGTTCTACTTTTGTTATGATGACTATGCTGACTATCATTTGCCATTACACAGGACGCAGAGTGAGTCCAGTTGAATTTGGCAACATGCACAAAGTCCATCGACCAAACGACGACTGTGAAGATCCATATGAAGAAGAAGAAGAAGAAGGTGAAGAGCTGGAGTCTACGCAAGAGTCCTGCGCGGAGTTTGTGAGTTTGTTCATTTCTGTTTCTACCGTGTCGGTGATTGTTGAGAAGTGGGACAAAACTATCATCACTGGAGCACATTCTGGGCCCGATCTTCCTTAGGCGAGGTGAGGCTGCGCACACAACGTTGGGCGAGTGCGTTCGAGGGTCGCCTGAGGGCGTCGCTTAAGGGGAAAAGTTGGTCGGCGGAGGCGGATGCTACAAGCAGCGCTGACTTCTTGCTACATTCCCTTCGCTCGATCTCCTCTACTTCTCCATCGGAACCGTGCCCGAGTGTGGAAAACCCTTTCAGCGCGGTTCGTTTGTGTAGTGCGAGCGCAGTCAAACCGGGCTCTGGTCCAGTTCAGTTCCGGACTCTGGCGCTGGGAAGAGGTGGATGAGAGCGCGGTGCGGATGGGGAGCTGTTGTATGAGCAGCTGCATTTGTCACGGTAAAATAGCGAGAGAAGATGAATACGTGTGTCAGTGCCACCAACCGCAATCTATCACCGAATCGATTTTTGGGGCTTTTGAAAAGAGGAATTTGAAAAAACCTTCCTAAGAATCCCCGATGCATGACGTCTGAAAGTGACAGTGGTGTGCCGTCAGGGCCAGCAGGGCCTTCTCTGCTGGCCCTGACCAAATGAAGAAAAAAAGTGTAATATAATGTACAGTTGAGTCGCTTATATTGGTTTTGTTGAGGTGTAACTGTAATTTCCTACTCAAAAAGTGCCTTAAACACCTCTGGCAAGCTCCTCCTCAGGGCCTTCAGAACAGATTCTGCAGGCCCTGTGTTGTCACATGATTGACAGCCAATGTGACTGACAGAATTATCCGCCAATCAGAATTCAATGTTCATTAACAGTACGCCCCCAGGGCCTGCAGTAGCTCAGTAGCTTCCCCTACGTTTTGTTCGCCTGGGAAAACCGCTAATGTAACCGCGCAGGGGCAAGACGATATTCCTCTTGGAAATGTCCGAACGAGGCAAAATGAAGTGGATTTACTGATCACGGATATTTTGCGCCCCTTCATATGACGAGCTTCTAGAGCAAAGCAGCGGGAACGACAGCGGGACGTAGACGCTCGGCTCCCCGGACAGGAGAAGGGTTTCCCCGCGTCAGCTGTGCTGGGACTCGGGCAGGGAACAGGTACGGGACAACGAGCGCTATAAAAGCATCTCACATTGCACCAAACTGTAAGTTTATAATCCCTTTATTACGGTTGATTTTGCGTTTGAGTTGATCTCTGATGTCTCGCTCTGTCAACAACAAAACATCTCCTAAAATGTCCACGTTATAACGCGCTCGTCTCCGCCTGTCATGTGTTGCGTGTTTCCGTATGGTAGTACGAGTGTTCCCGAAGGTTTTTGCTTTTGTTTGGGGGCGGAGGCACCGCTGCTTTGGTTTGCGTTGTTGATACATCCTTTAGCGAACAAGTGCCACGCAAAAAGGCAGTTTTATCCATACGCCTATTGTCGATCAGTTTATATGCGTTTGACTGCGTGAACCCAGGTTGCTATTGAAGGCCCTGACTGAAACCCCACGACCCGCCACTGGAAAGTGACTAATATTTCCTGAACCTGCCTTTTCCTTTGATCCTTCAGCAAAATGTGTGCACCGAGGCGCTGCTCTCCAACATGTGGAGCTCCTGTGCAAAACTGATCAGCCCTGACGCGTACATCAAGGCCTGTGTGCAGGACATGTGCCTCTGCTCAAACAGGAGCAGTCCCTCGTGTATTTGCAGCACTCTCTCGGAGTTCTCCCGACAGTGCTCCCACGCTGGAGGACAGCCCCCAGCTGGAGGACCCCTCAGTTCTGTGGTAATGACGCGCTCTATGTGCTACAGAAAAACAACAAAACTGCAAAAACATGTACGGATAATATTCTTGTATGTCCCTTAGCTAAAAGCTGCCCGTATAACATGGTCTATAAGGAGAGCAGTCCTCCCTGTATGGACACGTGCTCGTACCACGACACCAGTTCACTGTGTGAGGACCACAGAATGGACGGCTGCTTCTGTCCAACAGGTTTGTGCTCTTTTCTACGTTGATTAAGGCGAGGCACGGCTTCTTTTCTCTCTTTACGATGTTTATTTCATCTGAAATCACTCCAACATGTCCGCTATGTTTTCCGCTATGTTTTCCACGCCTATCCATTCACAAATACTGAGCAAGTAGATTAATCAAAAACTAAAACTGATCCAAAATCTTCTCTTGAACATTATGTTGTAACTGATTGCCATGCGTAAAATGCTGTATTTTTTAAGTGAAAAACATAAACTGACAGAAAACCTGCAATGCACTTTTCCCCCCTCATATTTATGTCTGTATCTACAGCAAAAGTTTCATATTGATAGCTCTAAATGTAATTTTGTTTATATTGTTAATATGTTAGTAACACAGACTGTTAGTAACTACTTTTTTAAAGCTTTGTATTAGTTGGAAAAATCTATAAAACAATTAATGAAACATTTTCTTTTACTGAATAGTTTAACAAACTGCAAATCTGTTTAAAAGTGCCAACCAATATATTATGGAAACATTGTTGGGTAACTATTCCTTTAAAGTGAATATGTTATTATTGTGATGGATAACATCTGTTGTCAGTCATAATTATCATATTATTTCAATGAAGCAGCAAATTAATGGAGAAATGTTGGGAAGAAAAGTTATTTTTATTAAAATGTTTAAGCTACTGACAGGAAGTGACATTGATAGACATAGAAATAAAAGGAGAATCCTTACGTATACGGACAGTTAGCATCAGCCACCAAACATCGCAAATTATGAACCATACTGATGTTTTCAGCTGTTGTCAACCCATCGACCACATTTGGGGGGGGGTCAAAGCCTAGTTAGAAATCAATAATAAATGTACAGACGTACATACATACACAAATACACATCCAGTGGACGTTAAACAACATCTCATGATATGTACATGATAAAGAAATTACAAAAAGTATATAAATACCGTGAATCATGTCAGACTTGGTTTACTGTAACAGTAGCGTTGCCACCTGTCCCGGATTTACCTGATTGTCCTTATTTTGAATGGTCTGTCCCAGGGGAAAAAAATATTCTCTCGGGACACTGAACGTTCTGGTTTTTCTATATGATGTGTAACATTTGTATCACCTTTTACCTGTGCCCACTACTGCCCCCAGGTGTCTACAACCAAAAACTGTAGGAAATAAGCAAAAATAATAAAGACTAGACATATTATGTAAAGCAATTAACTAAATAAATAACTAGCAAAAGAATAGTATCAAAAGTATATTACTATTGAGAGCAAAAGATATTATTAATAATAATATTAGTAAACACATTAACCACTTAAAGTAACTACTTAAAGCAAAACTAATAAACTAACTCCATCACAAGATTATGTCCAATTTAGAAGGGCGATTTTGTCTTGGGTTAGATGTGTGGGCGCCACTGCTTATGAGCAAATGTCCCGTTTTTTTGTCAGACATAGGTGGCAACCCTATGTAAACAGGCTGCCTTCACCTTTCATATGTAGTTAGCGGTCGTTAGCCTTATGGGGTTTGAAGAAGGAGGTTTACGGCTCACGACCCGAGCAAAGACTCCTGTGCAGTTTGGGACTGTTCTAATCAAAGGAAAGTCACAACGAGACAGCACTGAATTACATTTCTCAAGTATGAATTATAATCTAAAGTTGTTACATTGAGGTCTAATTCCCCCCCCCCCCCTTTGTCAGGGTGGTGACACTTTACCTTTTGTGCAACGTCCTGCCATTCCGACACACAAGATAATTATGAATGATTATTAACCCTAACCCAATGGGCGAGGAACGCGCTTCTGTATGGTCCTCATGGCGGGGAGCTGACATTACTGTAATACCACCCCCTTGTGGCCCCTTGAGACACTTGGGAGCATTGATTCTAATGAGACTTCAAACGTCCCAAGAACGGCTTAAAAGCCTGGCTCCAAAGAGTTTTTCTTTTTCTAAAAATCGCTATGACCCATGTGACAACGCTGGGGTAGGTGACATTTTTTTAACCATGCTGGTTTTTGTTTATCAGCCCGAAATTTGGAAGTGCCACGCGCCCCCGGCATCACACAACAAACAGGCTACGCTCCACACACTTGTCGGAATGGGGGTATTAACTCTGTTTTAGGAAAACAAAAATTGTCTTATATGTGTCATATGCACTTTAACCTCTTACCCCCTTCTTAACCAAGCACATTTTCTCCAGTTTGGCATTACCCAAATCTAAAAGCTTACAGCCTATAGGCCAGTATAATGCCTAATTGAAAGCTAAGACCTACAAAACTGATCTAAACGATTTTTTGTTGCATAGTGGCCACGTTTATGTCATGCTTTCACATTTTTGACACATTTCCGTTGCGTTCTTTATGGTATTTTTGTTGCCTTTTCATTGCTTTTTAGATCCTTTTTTTGGCTGTGTTTTTGTTGCTTTTTAATTGTGTTAGTGATGCTTTTGTCCCATTGTTGACACAATCCCCCCCCCAAATCCAGGCACGGTCTTTGATGATCTTTCCAAGAGAGGCTGCATAGCTCAGTCTGAGTGTCAGTGCAAACACGATCGCATCTACAACTCTGGAGAGATATTCAAACAGGAAACAAAGGAATGGTAAATCAAAGTGCATTGTACGTGCTTTTGCCACTGTGCCTTTCTGAACACTCCCGATGCTTCGCAGCACGTGCCATGGCGGTAGATGGGCCTGCAAAGACACGCAAGCTCCAGGGACGTGTGCCGTGGAGGAGGGCTCCCACGTCACCACCTTTGACGGGAAATCTTACACATTCCACGGAGGCTGCTACTACACGTTAGCCAGAGTTGAAGCAAAGGTAAACGTCGACATGATTTTTGCCTGTTTTTTAAGGTGAGATGCTGCAGGAGAACATGGGAACTTTTTCAATTTAATCTATCAATTTTGCTGTACAGTGGGAGGAAAAAGTGAGTACACCATTTGGAATTTCTTACATTTCTGCCTAAATTTGTCATAACATGTGGTCTGATCTTTATTAAAATCACAAGAATGATTAAACAGTGTCTGCTTAAACTAATACCACCCAAACATTTACATTTGATCATATTTTTATTGCTCATAACATGTAAACATTCACAGGACAGCGTGGAATAAGTAAGTACACCGCCTGAATCTCACTGAACTGCAGCAGTTTTGTAAAGAGGAATGGTCCAAGATTCATCCTGATCTAATCTGCAACTACAGAAAGCAGTTATTGCTGCAAATGAAGGATCAGCCAGATATTTAATACAGGGGTGTACTCACTTATTCACATGCTGTTGTGAATGTCTCAGGTTTTTCCATTGATGATATCACGTTATCCAGGCCCTGAGGCAACAAAACAGCCCCACACCATGATGCTCCTGCTCCTTTGATGTGCTGTTTCATTTTTCCTCCACACATGATGTTGTGTGTTCTTCCCAAACTGTTTAACTTTGGATTAATCAGTCCACTAAATATTGTTTTCCAGTAGTGCTGTGGAGCATCCAAAAGCTCTTTCGCAAACTAAAGTTTAATTTTTTTGAGTGGAACACACAACGTCATGTGTGGAGGACAAATGGAACAGCACAGCAACATCAAAATCTTATCCTCACTGTGAAGTCTGGAGCAGGAGAATCATGGTGTGGGGCTGTTTTGTTGCCTCAGGGCCTGAATAACGTGATATCATCAATAGAAAAAATTAATTCACAAGTTTATCAAGATATTTAGCAGAAAACCTGAGACATTCACAACAGTGAGGATTAAGTAAGTGAACCCTTGTATTAAATATCTGGCTGATCCTTCTTTTGCAGCAATAACTGCTTTTCTGTAGTTGCAGATTAGACGCTCACAAGGATGAATCTTAGACCATTCCTCTTTACAAAACTGCTGCAGTTCAGCGAGATTCAGGGGGTGTACTTACTTATTCCACGCTGTCCTGTGAATGTTTACATGTTATGCTCAATACAAATATGATCAAATGTAAATGTTTGAGTGGTATTAGTTTAAGCAGACACTGTTTAATCATTCTTGTGATTTTAATAAAGATCAGACCACATTTTATGACCCATTTCGGCAGAAATGTGACAAATTTCACACGGTGTACTTACTTTTTCCTCCCACTGTACATTACTGATAAATATGAGGAGGGCGGGGTATTTCCCCCACAAAAAATTAATAATGGATCGAGCCAGGTTGAAATTTATGGGTTTATTTATTTGACATATTAGTTACAAAGACTTTTCAGATGGGATTTTGGATCTTGTTTAGTTTTGTAAGAAGCTTTGGGTTGATTTATTTGTGGGAAAACATTTTTGAAATTAAAAACTCAATAAATCAAGCTAGAAATTCAGTCCCAGATGGGAACGTTTGAAGTCTGTTGATTTAGAAAATGGCCCTTGAAATTTCCCAAATATATCTATTGAAAAACATTGAATCAGACCTTTGAACATATTATTGTGAAGATTAGGAATTTGTTGTCTTCCAAGTGAGAGTTTATATGCTTCTTTGTGTTGTCTACTTTAAATTGCCATTTGAGAGAACTGTAAACAAGCTCAGGAAAACTCGCACCTGCAGCTCTGATCTGAGTTGTGCCGACAGTGATCACATGACACTGTTGACCAATCTGGACACGCACATGTTTTTCACATTCACAAATAGAGACATATCTTTGCTGATCTGGGATCCGTTTTTATCCACCGAACAGAGAAGTCAAGCAGGAGAGAGGGCCGAGACCGCTGTACTGTGTTATAATACATCAGCTTCACTCATTTGTCAGACTGGTGTAGTGTGTCTGCTCTAACGATTCTCAGTGGTCCTGTGTGAACCCCCAGTCGTGTAATGTGGACCCCCCCATTCTGACACAATCATGTAGGGTGTGCTCAGCTTTAGACGATAAGCAAACACTTCAGCAGATTTCCACATTCAGATTCAGTCGGGAAGCGCGTTTTGACCCGAGTTCCCAGTTGAAGAACCACATGAACGCGGCAAAATGTAGAAAGATGGATCCACAGAATTCTGACTGTCAGTTCCCATTGGTTGGCATGTCAGTTCCTGTCAGTGTGCAACAAGGAAGTGAAATAATAAACATCACAAAAATGTTAAACCGGGGGAGCAAAATCTTAAGTTTCTGTGTCTCATGTGTCACCTGCACTTGAATGGTCCGTCATTGTTTTATGGTGTTGTTGGCAGGATGACATCAGTCCAAAGTTCACTGTGTTGGCCCAGCTGTCGCCTTGTGCGCACCAACAGCACGACACGTGTCTCAGGTCCCTCAAGATCCTGTTGAACAACGACAAAAACAATGTGAGTCTGAAACTCCTACGCAGCCCCCGGCCTTTTCCTGCTTATTGCATGTTTGCATGTGCTCACGTGACTTCCATTGTTTCAGGTGTTTGTGTTCACTTCTGACGGGGCGGTGAAGTACAACAAGCAAGCGATCACTTTGCCGTACAGCTCGGGTAAGCATGGTTAGACACTGAAGGCTTGAATGAGAATGCTGCAGACCTTTCGTCGTTAACACTTTCTCTCCTTTTTAAAGGGGACATCAATATATTCCAAGTCTCATCCTTCCACCTCATCTTGCAGAGCAGCTTTGGTTTGCAGATTCAAATCCAGCACGTGCCTATAATGCAGGTCTACGTCAGTCTCTCACAGAGCTACAAAGCAAAGACCAGAGGTACATGTTCCCTCACAAGGACCACGCCACGGCAGAAGGCGCGATTAAATATTGTATTTACCAAGTTTCCCGATATTGGTCATATCCTGGTAATGACAGGATTCTGGATATGATGTTTACATGCGTCCGAGAAACCATGATATCCCCGTGTGTGAACAACTACAGTATATTGGATATTAGCTGAGTTGCTAACACGGGGCTTTTCTAGACATTTCTCTAAACACAGAGACAAGAACTATCTGAGGAAGCATTTAAAACGGTAGAGCTAAAGTTTTCTTCAATGTTTCGTTTAGGTACCAGTTACAATCGCGGTACGATTGTACCTGGTACCTACTGTAGGATCTGCTTCTGTCGTACCTATTCTGAAAGTTGAAAGAAAGCGATGCACTGTTGTTAGCATCAACACAGCGGCAAAGACAGTGCAGCGACTGATGGAATAAATACTTTTCTTCTTCTCCTCTGTCCTCTCCAGTCAAAAGGTAGGCTCAGCCAACAGCCACGTTTTTATTCGCTACGTGAAACTTTATGCGATAAATCTGATTCCATCTTTCAAAATGTGCATTAACACTTATTCGCAAAAAATTCAAAACCACCTCAAGCAAGCGGATACACTTTTTGTGTAAATTAAAGGCCTGTTCATACTCCACATGCAAGAACTTTTTCTCGCACCCAGAGCTCCGAGAACAGAATGACGTCATTATGTTCTCGGAGCTCCTGTTTGGCAGTTCTTTCACGTTGTTCTTGACACCTGAGCTGAGCAGAACTTTGTTCTGCAGGGCTGCGAGAACTCTTGCTGTGATTGGCTGGATGTTTAGTGGGCGGGGTTATTTCTGTAATTCCTTGATTATTTTGGCTGCCGAAAAAGGGGGCGTGGCAGTTCGGCAGCAACACGTCTTGTGGAGTATGAAATGTCAGAGCCCAGACGAACTTTGTTCTTGTTCTTTTTGCCTCAAGAACAAGAACAAAGTTCTCACGTCTTGTGGAGTATGAACAGGCCTTAAGGGTTTTAAATGGGAAGTCTGGTGTTCCCATCACTCGTTACTTATGCTATACTTCAAAATGTGCATTAAAGTCCAGTGAAGGAACTGCAGTTACTGACATAGGGAGACAGGGTGCGGGTCAGCCCATTAGTCCGACGCCCCATTAGTCCGACGTCTCATTATTCCAAAAATGTCCCATTAAGTAGGGGTTGAAAAATAAAAGTAGGTTCAGGCAAGAGTCCACTGACCTTAAGGTTAGGGCCAGTGGTTGTATATGGCTCTCTAATCCACAACACAACTGAGTTAGAGATGTAGCAAGCAAGCAAGCAAAGTTTATTTATATAGCGGCACGGTAGTACAGCGGTTAGCGCTTGTGCTTCACAGCTAGAAGGTCCGGGTTCGATTCCCACCAAGGCCGGGGCCTTTCTGTGTGGAGTTTGCATGTTCTCCCCGTGTCTGCGTAGGTTTCCTCCGGGTACTCCGGTTTCCCCTACCACTAAAAACATGTACAATAGGCCAGGATGAATGAGAGTGTGTTTGAGAGTGTGCCTGGGGACAACGGATGGAAATTAGCCGAAGGCTACAATCCGGTGTGGCTTGTTCATTAACTTGCACTGTCCCTACCAAATAAACCAATAAATAAAAAATAAAAAATAGCACCTTTCTCAGACAGAAGGTCACAAAGTGCTTCACATCAAAAACAAGCAATAATTAAAAACACAAAAAATTACACAGATCAAACAACAGTGGAGACAGTCATATCAGCCCATAAAACCGTACTTTCAAAACGCTCGACTGAACAAGAACGTTTTGAGTTGGGATTTAAAAGTATCAACAGAGTCAAGTGATCGCAGAGAGAGCGGGAGATCGTTCCAGAGTCTAGGTGCGACAGCCTGGAAGGATCGGTCTCCTTTGGTTCGATAACGAGTGCGAGGAACCATCAAGAGATTTTGATCTGCAGACCTCAGAGAACGAGAGGGGGCATAGGGCTGAATCAGATCTCTAATGTAAGAAGGCGTCTGACCATATAAGGATCTAAAAGTCAGCACCAAGATTTTAAATTGAAACCGGTAAGACACCGGCAGCCAGTGGAGGGCTTTAAGAATTGGGGTGATATGAGCCCTTCTATTAGTGCAAGTTAAAATCCTCGCTGCAGAGTTTTGAACCATTTGGAGACGAGACAGCTCTTTTTTGTTTAGACACGAAAATAAACTGTTGCAACAGTCTAAACGTGACGACACAAAAGCATGAATAATGAGCTCCAAATCATTACGATGTCGAACTAATCTGCTCAATGGGACATTTTCGGACTAATGAGACGTCGGACTAATGGGTTGTCGGACCGATGGCATGGCACCGACAGCGTGGGGTTGAGAGTTCAGACACACAGGGTTGAATGAGCTTGGCTGGTATAAATAGGGTCGGTTGAGGCGTGGTCCTGCTCCTGAACCTTTAGTCAATGAAATATTGACTCCATTAAATTACATGGGCACAACCAGGATTCAAACCTGTGATCTCAAATGTCTACTAGGTTTATGTGGGAACTACAACATGATCATGTCCGATGACATGAGAACGCCTCAGGGCATAGTGGAGGGAACCGCAGTGGCGTTTGCCAACTCTTGGAAAGCTAATTTCATGTGTGACGACCGAGCGGAAAGACTGGATGACCCATGTGCCCTCAGTGTGGAAAATGGTAAACCCTATTATGACATTGCACAATTTAACTAATACTAAAAGAACTACTAATAATAATAATGACTTTGATTAAACAGAGAAGTATGCCAAGCATTGGTGTGGTTTGCTGCTAAGTCCAAACAGTTCCTTTACCCAGTGCCACTCAGAAGTGGATCCCGAAGTGTACTACAAGGTAACACCGTAATGACTTTTTGAGAGTTTTTAATGCAGCTTATGTGATAAGGTTTGCCATGTCATCTACAGCGATGCACATATGCCACCTGCAACTGCGAGAAAAGCGAGGCCTGTCTTTGTGCCGTGTTGTCCTCCTACGCAAGGGCCTGTGCTGTGAAAGGGAGATTCCTGACAGACTGGAGAGAACACGTCTGTGGTAAGATTGTCCGTCCAATTCAAACACTCTAAAAGCCACATTCAGGGGGACATAAAACCTGTCTGTATATTCCAGAGAAATATGCGCAGAGCTGCCCAGTGTCGCAGTCCTTCTCCTACACCCATCACAGGTGCCAGCTGACCTGCAGGTCTCTGAGCTCCAACCAACAGAGCTGCACCAACGACTTTGTACCTGTGGACGGATGCTCCTGTGCTGAGGGCCTATACCTGGACGACAGTGGCCTCTGTGTCCCTGTGGAGAAATGCCCCTGCCATCACAATGATCTCGCCATAAAAGGAGGGAAATCCATCAACATCAAAGATCAACACTGGTACGACTGCGGTCTCCACTCACAAATGAACGGCTTTCCTGTTTTGACTCTCATTTCTCTTCGTCAGTGTTTGCACTAATGGAGTCCTGCACTGCCACTCATGGAAACTCCGCACTTTGAGTACGTCTTGTTGGATGCCCACTTGCCAACTGGGTCCCCAATTGTTTCTTAAGTTTTATACATAAATGAGCAGTTTTGGTTCATATTTCACGATAGCGTTGTTTTGAATCCGCTTTTCTGTTTTACTCTTTCAGCCTGTGCTCCTCCGAAGATGTTCATGAACTGCTCTACAACAGGGACTGGAGAGTGTGCCCAGTCCTGCTTAAACCTGGACAACAATGAATGTGTAAGGAAGTTTGCATGCTTCTAAGGTTTCAGTCTAATTGTGTTTATCGTGGAAGAAGATTCTCCCTTGACCTGATTGAGCTGTGAAACGGTTTGCCTTTTCTAGAGCTCCACAGAGTGCGAATCCGGCTGCCAGTGTCCCAGTGGCCTCTTTGACGATGGTAAGGGCTCCTGCGTGAAAGAACTTGACTGCCCGTGTCAGCATGATGGACAGCTGTTTGTGTCCAGGACAAAAATCACCAAAGATTGCAACACCTGGTATGTTGTTTTAGCGTACGGCGAGACACGACAGGTGAACACGTTGATTTTTGCGCAGTAGTCACTATTGAGATTTTGAGCTAGTTTTCTCCCTTTCGCCCATTCCATTCTGCCGGCCTTCGAAACATCGAGCTAACTTTTTCCCACAGAATCAGAGACGAGCTCCGCGGGGGGTGGGTCACGACTGGACTGGCGTTGGAATCGTGTAGTGTGGATTTCGTGGGAAATCAAGCATGTTTGATTTTTAAGCCCGAGTTTGGACGCACAGGAGAACCGTGGGTGGTTTTAGCGTCCCCAAAGCGAACACACAGAAAGCAGCAAACAACTCATTTCATGGCCACAGCCCCACACGAAACAGCACAACTTTATATCGCCAAACGTTCACGAGAACCACCTTTTCAAGCGACATTTCAACCGCGAACAGAGTTTAGCAGCACTTACTGAGTTTGGAGACGGACTTTCCAGCTTCTTTTCTCCGTTAGCTTCTCCGCTTTCTCCTCCGTCTCCTCCGTCTCTTCTGTCTCGCGGCTGATGGTCCATCTCCTTTTCTTATTAAATCCAAAGAAATACGTCCCGCTTCTTTGTGTCGAAGACGTTTATCTCCATTTTTACAGAAGTATAGCCAAGTTAAAGGCTGTAGTCGCAGCAGCAGCATTGAACTGCGTTGTTCTGACAGCGATCACATGATACTGTTGACACGGTTGACCAATCGGGACACGCACATGTTTCCCACGCTCACAAACACAGGCCTATATTTTCTGATCTGGTGTCTGTTTTTGAAACCGGAGGAGAAATGAAGCGGTAGAGAGGACAGACGCGCTTGTGTTCTCAAACATCAGCTGTTTGTCAGAATCGTGTAGTGTGTTCGCTCTTACGATTCTCAGTCGTTATGTGTGAACCCCCAGACGTTCTATAATCGCACTAAATCCAGTCGTGTAGTGTGGACCCCTCCCCTTCTTTATAAATTCGTATGAGACTGGAAAAGTCGTGTAGTGTGTTCTGACCTTAGTGGCTAACACAGTCAGAGTTTAGCATCATGACAGAAAATCTGTAGCGGCCTGTTCTGACGCAGCTGAAATCCTCATGAAATGTCCATACAGTTTGTTTAATAATCCAACATCTACGGTCTACTTGTTTTGTTTTTGTTCTTTTTAAAGCCCGCTCTGGAAGGCGTTTCAAGGGTTGCGGGAAATCTCCTCACTGTAAATGTAGTTCTCGTTGGAACATTAACGTTGCATGAAAGTTGCAGTTTGGCAAATAAGTATCAAAATGTTTACTTTGCTACACATCTAATTTATTCTGCTGATAAAAGTGTGTTACGCTGGAGGGTAATGACATTTCCCCTCTGTCTTTGAACACATCACAAGGTTCAGCGAGTGGAGAGGGAGTGAGGGGCGTGGGTGAGGGGGGAAAGCCAGGAGAGAGCAGGGTTCACCACTGAGTATTCCAGGAGTATAGCTGATCCTTTTTTTGTTTGTTCTCGCTGATGAAAACATAAAATGACATAAAAGCAATACATTTTCCCCCTCATATTTAGATCAGTAATGTTCAGCAACAGCTTCAAATCGACATCTCTAAAAGTATTCACTTTCTCCTGTTCACCTGCAGCGTCTCGCCTTAACAGACTTTTTGCTCCAAAGAACCAAACATCATTCGTTCTGTACATGAATGTTTTAGTACCTGCACAAGTGGCAGGTGGAAGTGCACAGAAAAGAAATGTCCGGGAACGTGCACCACCTACGGGAGCGGCCATTATTCGACATTTGATCAGAAAACGTACGGGTTCAACGGGCACTGTGCCTACGTCGCAGTCAAAGTAAGTACGTCTGACTCGGGTGGATCGGCGATGAGCTGAACCTGGATTTTTCTCCCTAGAACAACTGTGACAACCCGTCCGTAGAGAGTGACTTTGCAGTTGTCACAGAAAATGTACCATGTGGAAATACGGGCACAACCTGCGCCAAATCTGTCCGAATCCAACTCGGGGTAAAAACAATTTACACATTTGATTATTTTTGCTCGTATTGTGTAAAAAAAAAATACTAACAGCTGACCGTGACTTGCTTTAAAGTACGTTGAAATTAAACTGTCAAGAGGCAAACATGAAGTGATAAACCTGGGACATGGCCCGTTGCTCCACTACACCATAAGAAAAGTGGGCCTGTACATAATTGTGGAGTCTGACTTCGGTCTGGCCGTCATGTGGGATCGCAAAACAACCGTCAGGATCCTCCTCGAGCCACAGCACAGCGTAAGTGTCTTCTTCAAACGCAGCCGTCCCATTTGCTGTTTCTGTAATGTGTTTAATCAAATAACTCGACGATTGGTTTGTCAAAGATACCAAATTACAAGAGGTGCACCAATCCAGCTTATCTGACATCTGCCGATATCCGATATTAACAAATATCAAAAGAATTTCTTAAAAGCAACTCTCTGAGTGAAAAAGTGCATGGTCCTCTTTTCTCCATGTTAAGATCAATAAAGTCTAATATTTTCTTGTCATGATGTTACAGATTATATCTATTAATAAACTCATGGAAAAACATTTAACAAGGATCACTGGACTTTTCTACACTTAATGTCCTCAGTAATAATAATAATAATAATAATAATAATAATAATAATAATGATAATAATAATGCATTGGTTTTATATAGCGCTTTTCTGGACACTCAAAGACGCTTTACATTGCATTATTCATTCACTCCATACTTGGTGGTGATAAGCTACTATTGTAGCCACAGCTGCCCTGGGGTAGACTAATGGAAGTGAGGCCCCTCTGACCACCACCAACCACTCACTCAACGGTCTCCCATCCAAGTACCGACCAGGCCCTTCCTGCTTAGCTTCCAAGTTCTGACGGGATTGGGCAGAGCTGAGACAGTATGGCCACGATAGTCTATGATAGGCTTAATATAAACAACTCACATAAAGATATCTGATCATTGTAGGCTAACTTGTGCATTAAAAATATGTTAAATCAGTTATTCTTTAACAGCACAGGAGCACCCGGGCTTCACATCTAGAAGGTCTTGGGTGTTCGCCTTTTGGGTGGAGTTTGCATGTTCTCACCGTGTTTGCGTAGGTTTCCTCCGGGTACTCCAGTTTCCCCTATCATTAAAAACATGCACAATAGGTGAATCCTCCAGCCAGGTGATTTTGACCATCAGCCTGGCTCCACATCATGGAGATGGGTCCCCGGTCGCTGCACTGCAGTTGCCTACTGCTCCTTACAGGTCGTCCCAGTGGCAGCACTTTAACCTTAATAAACTAAAACACAAACCCTTGGCCACAGACTGCAGTGGCCAATTTTATTTTATTAGGCTACTTTAGGTATTTCTATCATCATACCTGACCCAGCCGCATTAGCATGCCGTTGCTAGCAGTGGCATTTTGCGTGGCGATCAAAAATATATTTGCGGGGATTAAAACTAACAAAACAGCGATTGAATTCTCCAGGTTTTGCCGCTCAAAATGACACACAGTATGTCCATATTCACTGAGATTCAGTAAGTGAAAATTTTGTTTTTAAGTCGATGAGAGCCAAAACAGGTATCGGTTCAGTATCGGATATTTGTAGCCGATACCTGATGTCACATTTTTTCCAGTATCAGCTCCGATATTCGATATCAGTATCGGATTGGTGTATCCTACAAATTACGTTCACATTCTTATTTCCAGGGTCAGGTTTGTGGATTGTGTGGAGATTTCGATGGCGATGCGCGAAATGACTTTACCACCCAAGGTAATCTGGAAGTAGGCAGCGCGATTGAATTCGGAAACAGCTGGAAGGTGGACAGCAACTGTCCCAACGTGGAGGAAAACGTTGATCCGTGTGTGGCTGCACCGAACCGACACCCCTGGGCTAAACTCATGTGCTCCATTATCACGGGAGAGACGTTCAAGGCCTGCCACCACAAGGTAAAACAATATGTGTGCAGCGTAATCTGAGCAATGCCTTTAAGGAAAGTGTCATAAGAGATTCAAGATGCTCTAACCTAATCCCTCGGGTCCTCACATGTTTCATCTTTGAGGAAAATGGGCCTCATTCATTGATGTTGTCTTATGGAAAAGTTTGTTAGTAAAACTTTAAGTTAGTAAAACTTTAAGAATGGTTTGTCAGATTTCTTGAAGTGTTCTTACAAAGCCAAATACCTTCTAAAAAAATAAATGCCCTAAATTCACAGACACTGAGTGACACTGAGGGGTTTTCAGTGTCACAAATACAACTACAGTACAAATACATACCCAGCCAGTGGTACTGTGTTACATTTACTCAAGTACATGGCTTTGAAGTAACTGTACTTCTATCAAACACTACCATTAATTTCTACCTTTTTTAATATTATTTTTTACATAAAAGGGTTACTTAAAAAAAAACGCTGTTTACTCTTTTAACCATGAGTAAACCTTTAAGTGATAGTCTTTAAGATTGCAAAATGAGAAGAGAGTAAGAGTGAGATTTAAAAGTAATCAATCAAGATTGATTGGACCAGAAAGCTAGTCCCATCCAGCAAAATGAACAGAGTGAGAACACACTTTCTAAAAAATTACCAAGCTCCCTCCCCTATCTCTCCTGATTGGACCTGACATGTCTGTTCACAGGAAAACTCATCTTATTGGTCAAAGCGGTAGCCCATGGATTCTGATTAGTTGCTGAAAATCAGCAAAAGGAGGGACTTTAGAAAAAAAAAGATATTGTTTAGTCAAATTTCAGACCCAGGCGATTTATTATGCAAAATCTATTCAAATTGTGAAACAATTAAAAATGACAGACTATCACTTTAAGTGATGAAACCATGATGTGACATACGAAAAAGAATCAATGTTTAACTGATTGACTTTTCTTAGACATTAACCTAAAAATGATCCCTTTTTTATTGTGCATAACTTACTGTAGCTCATACTCTTATATTAACCAAATACTTTTTGACTTGATTTCTATAATACAATGGTTCGTGCTGCAAAACCTTTGACTAGCAGAGGTTTAAATTGTGCCCGACACCTTTATTTATGCTTAAAACCTTCATACCAGCTCTGTCTCACAATAAAATGTTAGTTGTTATGTTAGAATTGTGTAGAGTTATTACATTTCCAATAAAAAATTAAAAGGACCATCACTGATGATGTGTACCGATTCAGCAAGAAGGCCGAGGGCCACTAATTGGTCTGAGGGCCGCATATGGCCCCCGGGCCGCACTTTCGACAACCCTGTTCAAGAAGAACACTTTCAGCTAAGAACAGATTTAGTAAAAGATAGAAATCTTGGTAAATCTTGGTAAGTCTCCTGGCTGCATGAAACATATACATAATCTACTAAAAGGTGACATGAGAAGTAGCCCTATGTTAGTCCCTTTTATCTGTCCGTCAACTTGATGTGGTTTGGATAAAATGTAAATATTGTCTTGACTGTTAAGGTTCCCCCTAACGTGTACTATGAAAATTGTGTCCGGGACTCATGCGCCTGTGACTCTGGAGGAGACTGCGAGTGCTACTGCTCTGCCGTAGCAGCCTATGCCCAGGCTTGTAATGAGGCTGGAGTTTGTGTGGCCTGGAGGACCCCTGAAATTTGCCGTGAGTTGAAAATACTGTATATAAACTATCTTTAAATCTATTTGGACTTAATGATATTCAGTGTGTATCTGTTTTTGTTTTTTTGTACAGCCGTCTTCTGTGAGTACTATAACAACCATGGAGAATGCAAGTGGCACTACAGCCCCTGTCACACCCCATGTTACAAGACCTGTCTGAATCCACAAGGAATATGCGCTAACCCCTTACCAAACCTGGAAGGTAAGCCTTAATATTTTACTCCTGCTGTTTTACTATAGACGAATGAAATGTGCTTCGTCATCCTTCAGTATATTGAATATGAATAGAATGCATTTTTATTGTTCGTGAGTTTGCAGGCTAGTTTTGTTTGCATTACTGTGACAGTGACTCCGAAAATGATAAAATATGTTGAAAAAAACGTAATCAGATATAGGACGTTCAATAAACGGATACAAACTCTTCACAATGGGGGTCGGCCCATCAGTCCGACGTCTCATTAGTCCGAATATGTCCCATTAAGTAGGGGTTGAAAAATAAAAGTAGGTTCAGGCAAGAGTCCACTGACCTTAAGGTTAGGGCCAGTGGTTGTATATGGCTCTCTAATCCACAACACAACTGAGTTAGAGATGTGGGACTAATGGCACCTCTGCTCAATGGGACATTTTCGGACTAATGAGACGTCGGACTAATGGCATGGCACCTCACAATGGACCGTATTGAATTCAGACCAAAAACCCATCTCCAACCTTTGAACCATGCCCGCTGTAAGTGTTTATTGTCCTCCGTTCTATAAGGCATTTCTGAGCTTGCTCCCCTCCCTATTGTTCCTGCTCTAAATGTTCAGGGGCCTCATTTATCAAGCTTGCTGCGCATCAACTGAGGCCAGAACTTTGTGTAGCCGCTGCTCTGCACAAAAGGTGGTATTTATAGAAAACAAGTCTAGCAGGAGGAAAAGGGTTGTGGACCACTATTGTCTGTCCTGCTCACGTCCAACCCACTTACTACGTCAGGCCTGAAGCTTAAGATTTCACAGAGCGCCCCCTGTCTGCACCAAAGACAAGTGCCTGTGTTTAGTAATACCAGAGCCCTATAATCTCCCTTTCATTATGGTTTGCAAAGAACATACATACAGTAAGTATTTGATGACAATGAGCTTTGTTTTCAGGCTGTTACCCTGTGTGTCCTGAAGAGACGCCTATTTTTAATGAAGAGACACAGGAGTGTGTGGAAGAATGCATTACCCCATCACCACCTACACCCCCTACAACTACAACATCACCTCCTACAACTACATCACCTCCTACAACTACTACATCACCCCCTACAACTACTACATCACCCCTACAACTACAACATCCCTCCTACAACTACCACATCACCTCCTACAACTACAACATCACCTCCTACAACTACAACATCACCTCCTACAACTACATCACCTCCTACAACTACTACATCACCCCCTACAACTACTACATCACCCCTACAACTACTACATCACCTCCTACAACTACCACATCACCTCCTACAACTACAACATCACCTCCTACAACTACAACATCACCTCCTACAACTACCACATCACCCCCTACAACGACAACTACTACTTCACCTCCTACAACTACCACATCACCCCCTACCACTACTACATCACCTCCTACAACTACTACATCACCCCCTACAACTACTACATCACCTCCTACAACTACAACATCCCCTCCTACAACTACCACATCACCCCAACAACTACAACCACTTCACCTCCTACTACACTACCTAACTACAATACATCACCCCTACAACTACTACATCACCCACTACAACTACGTGCGTGCCCACCTGTGAGTGGTCAGACTGGTACAACACTTATAACCCATATAATCACACCGATGTAAGTGACTGGGAGACGTATGACAACATTACGGAAAGTGGCCGTTACATCTGTGACAATCGAATGGGCCTTGAATGTAGAGCGGCAAAATATCCAGACATGAGCTGGGATGATTTTATCTCTGGCACGGGCCAAGTGGTCAAATGTAATCCCGACTATGGATTAATCTGCAGACAGCACGAGCAGCCTCGTAATAAGAAGTGTCAAGACTATGAGATTAGAGTGTGCTGTGTGACTGTGTCTTGTGGATCTACGACCACTCAATCACCTACAACTACTACAACCACATCACCTCCTACAACTACAACATCACCCCTACAACTACAACCACATCACCCCCTACAACTACAACCACATCACCCCCTACAACTACAACAACATCACCCCCTACAACTACAACACACCTCAACCACACCACCCCCTACAACTACAACCACATCACTCCTACAACTACAACCACATCACCCCCTACAACTACAACATCACCAACTACAACCACATCACCCCTACAACTACAACCACATCACCTCCTACAACTACAACTACAACATCACCCCTACAACTACAACCACATCACCCCCTACAACTACAACCACATCACCTCCTACACTACAACATCACCCCTACAACTACAACCACATCACCCCCTACAACTACAACATCACCCCTACAACTACAACCACATCACCCCCTACAACTACAACCACATCACCCTACAACTACAACTACAACATCACCCCTACAACTACAACTACCACATCACCTCCTACAACTACAACATCACCTCCTACAACTACAACCACATCACCTCCTACAACTACAACATCACCCCTACAACTACAACATCACCAACTACAACCACATCACCCCTACAACTACAACCACATCACCCCTACAACTACAACACATCACCCCCTACAACTACAACCACATCACCTCCTACAACTACAACCACATCACCTCCTACAACTACAACCACTTCACCTCCTACAACTACAACCACTTCACCTCCTACAACTACAACCACTTCACCTCCTACAACTACAACCACATCACCTCCTACAACTACAACCACATCACCCCTACAACTACAACATCACCCCTACAACTACAACCACATCACCTCCTACAACCACAACCACATCACCCCTACAACTACAACATCACCTCCTACAACTACAACATCACCTCCTACAACTACAACCACATCACCCCCTACAACTACAACATCACCTCCTACAACTACAACATCACCCCCTACAACTACAACCACATCACCCCCTACAACTACACATCACCCCTACAACTACAACATCACCTCCTACAACTACAACCACACACACCCCTACAACTACAACACATCACCCCCTACAACTACAACATCACTCCTACAACTACAACTACAACATCACCCCCTACAACTACAACTACCACATCACCTCCTACAACTACCACATCACCCACTACAACTACGTGCGTGCCCACCTGTGAGTGGTCAGACTGGTACAACACTTATAACCCATATAATCACACCGATGTAAGTGACTGGGAGACGTATGACAACATTACGGAAAGTGGCCGTTACATCTGTGACAATCGAATGGGCCTTGAATGTAGAGCGGCAAAATATCCAGACATGAGCTGGGATGATTTTATCTCTGGCACGGGCCAAGTGGTCAAATGTAATCCCGACTATGGATTAATCTGCAGACAGCACGAGCAGCCTCGTAATAAGAAGTGTCAAGACTATGAGATTAGAGTGTGCTGTGTGACTGTGTCTTGTGGATCTACGACCACTCAATCACCTACAACTACTACAACCACATCACCTCCTACAACTACAACATCACCCCCTACAACTACAACCACATCACCCCCTACAACTACAACCACATCACCTCCTACAACTACAACTACAACATCACCCCTACAACTACAACTACCACATCACCTCCTACAACTACAACTACCACATCACCTCCTACAACTACAACCACATCACCTCCTACAACTACAACATCACCCCCTACAACTACAACCACATCACCCCTACAACTACAACCACATCACCTCCTACAACTACAACTACCACATCACCCCCTACAACTACAACCACATCACCCCCTACAACTACAACCACATCACCCCCTACAACTACAACCACATCACCCCCTACAACTACAACCACATCACCTCCTACAACTACAACTACAACATCACCCCCTACAACTTCAACTACCACATCACCTCCTACACATACAACTACCACATCACCTCCTACAACTACAACCACATCACCCCCTACAACTACCACATCACCTCCTACAACTACAACCACATCACCCCCTACAACTACAACTACCACATCACCTCCTACAACTACAACATCACCCCTACAACTACAACATCACCCCCTACAACCACATCACCCCCTACAACTACAACCACATCACCCCCTACAACTACAACCACATCACCTCCTACAACTACAACCACATCACCCCCTACAACTACAACATCACCAACTACAACCACATCACCTACTACAACTACAACATCACCTCCTACAACTACAACCACATCACCTCCTACAACCACAACCACATCACCCCTACAACCACAACCACATCACCCCCTACAACTACAACCACATCACCCCCTACAACTACAACCACATCACCTCCTACAACCACAACCACATCACCCCCTACAACTACAACCACATCACCCCCTACAACACAACCACATCACCCACAACCACAACCACATCACCCCTACAACAACCACATCACCCCCTACAACTACAACCACATCACCTCCTACAACCACAACCACATCACCCCCTACAACCACAACCACATCACCCCCTACAACCACAACCACATCACCCCCTACAACAACCACATCACCTCCTACAACTACAACCACATCACCCCCTACAACTACAACCACATCACCCCCTACAACCACAACCACATCACCCCCTACAACCACAACCACATCACCCCCTACAACCACAACCACATCACCCCCTACAACCACAACCACATCACCCCTACAACCACAACCACATCACCCCTACAACAACCACATCACCTCCTACAACTACAACCACATCACCCCCTACAACTACAACCACATCACCCCCTACAACTACAACCACATCACCCCCTACAACCACATCACCCCCTACAACTACAACCACATCACCTCCTACAACTACAACATCACCCCCCACAACTACAACCACATCACCTCCTACAACTACAACCACATCACCCCTACAACCACAACCACATCACCTCCTACAACTACAACATCACCTCCTACAACAACAACCACATCACCTCCTACAACCACAACCACATCACCTCCTACAAGTACAACTACATCACCTCCTACAACTACAACCACATCACCTCCTACAACTACAACATCACCTCCTACAACTACAACATCACCTCCTACAAGTACAACTACATCACCCCCTACAAGTACAACCACATCACCTCCTACAACTACAACCACATCACCTCCTACAACTACAACATCACCTCCTACAACTACAACATCACCTCCTACAAGTACAACTACATCACCTCCTACAACTACAACCACATCACCTCCTACAACTACAACCACATCACCCCCTACAAGTACAACCACATCACCTCCTACAACTACAACCACATCACCCCTACAACTACGCCGAGTATCACTACACCGTGCTTTTGCATCTACAATGGAAAACATTACAACCCAGGTAAATGCTACTACTATATATATATATATATATATATATATATATATATATATATATATATATATATATATTCTATTTCCACATCTGCAGGGGAGGTCATCTATGACATGGAACATATTGGTGCAGGAGTATGTGTCACAATGATATGTTCTGATGTTTGTGAATTAAGCAATAAGACACAGTCTTGCTGTCCAGACTGGGATGTTGCGGTAAGATATTGTACATTTTACAGTACAAGTACTATCTGTATGTTAAATAATTTTTCACTTTTCAACTTTTCATTTTCACCACAGCAAAATGAGACATTTTTTATTTGCGAATGCATTATGGCTAGATGCATTGAAAACAACACAATTGAAATTGTTGAGTATAAGTGTCCACCTCTTGAAGACATCCAGTGTAGCAATGGAAAGGATCCAGTTCGTGTGTATGATAAAAACTCCTGCTGCTTTTACATGACTTGTGACTGTACGTTGTTTTCTTAAACAGAAAGGCTTGTGTGGCTCAACTGAAACTACATAAATGATATAATTTATTTTCCAGGTACATGTGAAGGCTGGGGAGACCCTCACTATGTTACTTTTGATGGGTTATATTACAGTTACCAAGGAAATTGTACATATGTGTTAATGGAAGAAATCACGCCAAAATATAACCTGACGATTTATATTGACAACGTTTATTGTGATCCAACTGAAGATGTTTCCTGTCCTCGATCTATTATTGTTTCATACGGGGCTCAAGTTATAACACTCAAGAACCATAATCTCATTGGGGTAGCAGAACTGGAGGTAAAGCACCGTACATTTATTGTACAAAAGTGACCTCTCAGTGGAGTGTTTTGTCAATAAATATTAATTTATCATTGTATTACTGCAGGCAATCAAAGATGGAAAACCACTATCACTACCTTACTCACATGGAGGAGTTAAGATAATGAGTACTGGCATAAACCTAATTTATGAGATCCCTTACCTGAAGGCAATAATTACATTTGGTATAACTGGATTTGTTGTGAACCTTCCATATGAAAACTTTGGCAAAAACACCCAAGGCCATTGTGGTATGATCATCTGTCTCCTTTTGAATATTGAATTTACCTTGAGGCGGACAGAAAACTGTTGTTTTACTGACAGGAACCTGTAACAATAACCAAGCTGATGACTGCATGTTACCTGGAGGTCAGTTGGCCGGAAGCTGTGCTGTGATGGCTGACTATTGGCTAGCACAAGACATTTACCAACCAAGCTGTGAGATACCTTCAGTGGTCCCTACCAGCAAACCTGAACCTCCCCCAACATTGACTCCCTGCAAGCCAGACTCCATGTGTGACATGCTTCACAGCAGGTTGGCCAATAACTTATGATTATATTTGCTTGGTCTCATCAATCTTACAATTTAGGGAACTCACTTTGGTATTACTAATTGTTCTATGCTATTTTCTACACACAGTGTCTTTGCCAAGTGCCACCCAATTGTCTCTCCAGACAGATTCTATCAGGGTTGTGTGTTTGACAGCTGTCATGTTGCTAATCCTGCTATTGAGTGCACAAGTCTGCAGACTTATGCTGCTGTCTGTGCCCAGGCTGGAGTCTGTCTACACTGGAGAAACCACACCACTCTCTGTAGTAAGATTGGGACTACCTGTTGATTATGAATATATATATATATATATATATATATATATATATATATATATATATATATTATATACACAAACACACACACACACACACACACACACACACACACATGTTGTCAGTTCAGTTAATTTTGTTTCTGTCACACATTTCTTTCTTTTTTTGTTACAAATGACATGGAAACAACCTATGTGAGACCAAAACAGGCAGAAGCAAAAGCTTTTTTGCCTCTTCTGTTTTATTATAACAATTACCACTTTTTACCTGTCATTTTAATGTTGTCACTGTATATTATTACATTGTGGTAAGTAGAAATATTGAGCTATAAATGACTGTATAACACTTGCTTTTACCTGTACTACAGGCAGTAATTGTCCATCAGACAAAGTGTACAAACCTTGTGGACCTGCTGAACAGCCCACCTGTGATGATAGGTATGTGTCATTCATACTTTATTACTCCAATTTTGTATTCCTAATAACTACAATAATATGACACATTTTAATGTCTACCACCGGCTCATTTTTAGTCCAAATGAGCCCACTCTAAACTTCACCACAGAGGGCTGCTTTTGTCCTGATGGAACAAAGCTTTTCAATAAGGATTCTGATATATGTGTCAGTAAATGCGGTAAGTATTGTAAACCTTGTAGGCCTAATGTATTTTATCAAAACATCTTGAGAGATTGTTACTCTCATTGTAGGATGTCTGGACCCCGATGGAAATCCTCGAGAAGTTAGTATTTCGTTTAATTCATTGTTTTTGATTGTCGCAAAGTTGCAGATATTTACTCATTTTGGCTAATATTTTGTTTTGTATAGTTCAATGAAGTGTTTGAATACAAATGCCAAACCTGTATCTGTGAGGAAAGTACCAAGGCTGTGACTTGCAAACCTAAAGTGTGTCCTCCATCATCGATTATAAACTGCTCCGGACCTGGATTTGTCGTCGTCAACCAAACCAGTCCTTCCGATCCCTGCTGTTCAACTTTGGTTTGCCGTAAGCTGTTGACTTTACACGCAAGTAAACGTGTCTACTTTTTAATGGCTGATTATCAAATGTAATGTTGACAGAATGCCAGAGCAGCACATGCCCAGTATACAGCATGAGCTGTCCAGTTGGATACACACCAGTCTTTGGTGTCCCTGATGGGAAATGCTGTCCAGAGCATACATGTGGTAAGCATCTAAGTAGTGTTCAGTAATTGCTTGGCAGTATACCATTATTAATGACTTGTGTGTGTTTGGTTTCAATGAACAGAGCCCAAGAGAGTTTGTGTTCACAAGGGAATTGAATACCAGGTCAGTGTAATGGATCTAAATATAATGAGTCTTATATTGTTTGGATGTCTTAATAAGAATTGCCCTCTTTTTAGCCTGGATTACCTGTTCCTGGAGTGGGCATATGCCAGGACTGTACCTGCACCAATGAGGTGGACCCACGCTCTGGTCTGTTTAAAATAAGCTGTGAGTTCCAACAGTGTAAAGAGAAATGTGACATGGTAAGAGCAGTAGGCGAATCAAATCAATTACATCATCAATCTATTACGAGAAAGAACATGTTTCCTGCTTTGAAAGGGATTTGACTACGTTGAGCCATTTGGAAACGAATGCTGTGGGCGCTGCGTCCAAACACACTGTATCTTCAATTTGAATGGAACAACACATATTTTGAAGGTAACCGTTTTTTTGCTGTAATCAAATTGTTACTGTTGATGTTGAGTGTTTGAGTGTTTGAACGTCACATGTGGTGGTCGTTGACAGCAAGGAGCAAGCTGGTCTTCCACCGAGAACAAGTGTGAGCATTTCAGCTGCTTTAAGAGCGGCGACCTGTTCACTGCTGTCAGTTCACATACTATCTGTCCAGCCTTCCAGGAGAGCCTGTGTCAGCCTGTGAGTTCCCCTCTGACTAATACAAACAAATACAAGTGTGTACAATGGATGTTTCAGCATAAAATAACCTTCTCACATTGTTTTGCTCTACCTCTGTAGGACACTATTCAAACTGCAGCAAATGGCTGTTGTAAAATCTGTAAGTGATTGCTTTCATTTCTCATAAAATAGAAATCGCTTCCTTACTGATCATGTAATGGTTCTGTTTTAAAGGTGTGGAGCGTGAGAAAGCCTGTAAGTTGGTGTCAATGAAAACCCTTGTCTCTCACAAAGACTGCCAGTCTTCAGAGGCAGTAGAAATACCATACTGTGAAGGATCCTGCAACACTTTCACCAAGTAAGCCCCCAAACTACACGTACACGACTACAAGAGAAGTGTAACTCCCCCCAAAGTTTCAATCAAGAAATTGCCAAATAAAGTACATTTTGTTTAGCAAATTTATGTATTAAATTTCATGATAAGTCCACTTGTGTCTAAATGTTAGTTGTTAATCCGGTGTTTCAGTGTGGTCTTCCACTGCTGAAGCTGGATGGAAAATACCATTGAAGCTCTCTGTTTAGAAAACACCCTCTGACTGGAAGTCTTATTGCTGTGAAGCTTGGCTTTAAAGGAAAGGACATGTTGATCCCAATAGACCGTCACTCCTCAGTCCTCCCCGTTTACCATAATGACCACGTTCGAGGGGGAAATCATGGCGGATTTACAGACTCCTCCTCCCCAGCTCTGACAAAGCATGTTCCTAATAAGGGCATAAGGCGGGATCTTCACTGTAGACTCGGCCCTTGCGTGACGTGTAGTTCGGTCATAGCCGCACAGCTCCAATGCTAACAGTCAGGCCCTCATTAGCGCAAGATTTCTAAAATATTTCTTACGAAAACCAGCCTGGTCCCTTTAATTGTGCCTAACCCAGCAGTATCACAGGAGCAATAGCTAGCTGTAGAAAGTAAAAAATTAAAAAAATCAGGCTCCAAGCTCTAAAGTTGTTTTTTAACGTGTCTAAAGTGCAGTGCATTCCAATGGGGGACTAGCGGCTATATGGAGGTACTACAGCAATGGCGGATCAATGTCGGCCCCTAGTGTCGTCGTCACAAACCAGAGCAGCCAGCGGCCATTGGTTGATCCGCAAAAAGCTAAAAAAAAAAAAAAAGCTTTGATGGACAGTGAGAGCAGCATTAGCATTAGCATTAGCTGCTTTCACTGATAAGCTACAAGAGGAAACTGAAGCTGAACATGACAGGGATGGACATTATTTCAGCCATGTTTTCTGGAAGCTTTCAAAACAATGTACTTTTGTGGGATAAGAGACTTCTGTGGAGAGTGAAAAGTGTTTTCTGGAGTTAGGTCCTCCTGCTTTAGCTGCTATTAACCCCTTACAGCTACATCATGACACAAGCACAACAGCTCAGAGTTAGCCCTAATGTGGGCCTGGTTTCTTCCATGTAGTCCTAGTTTGGACCTGGTTTAGTTCTGGTTTAGTCACAGCTTTTCTTTGTTTAGTTCAGGTTTTGTTTTGTTACAGATTAAACCCTGTTAGCATTGTAGCTACTGTTTGGACTTATTTTAGTTGCCGATGTAAGAATACTACACTTTCCCGTAAAAAAAAAATAGGCCTAATTCAATTAATTGATTTTTAACAATGAGTCAAAAGTTTGCACAAAAGGCTGTGTGTAATAATGCAGGGTACAATGTTGGTGCCTGTCCATAATATTGAATAGAAAATATCATAAACTTCCCCTGTTTCCAAGACCACCAGCCTCCACTATGAATAGTATAACATGTACATTCAACTTCTGAGCACATATTCTGCTAATGCTGCTGTTCAAACCTTTAGATACTCAGCAGCAGCGGACAACATGCAGCACTCGTGCGCCTGCTGTAAGGAGACCCGCTTCAGTAACCGCACAGTGGACCTCCTCTGTCTCAACGGCGACGTGGTACACCACAGTTACATCCATGTGGAGGAGTGTGGCTGCGGACACACAGACTGCACCAGAGCTGTACCGCATAGCCGCAGGAGACGGAGCGTCACTCTGGTGTGACAGGAACAATATCCTAAAGCTTTTTAAAACTTCTATAGTATGTATCTGTAGCCTTAGACCAATAAAGCATCCTACAAAATCTATCAGCCTGAGTGACTTTTCCTTTGAAAATTAATTCTGCCATGATTACGAAAAGCAGTTTTGTTTTCCCAGTGAAGTGGACATTTGATTATATGTATGGGCTTGATCATACCCTCCTGGAACCGCCACCTTAATGTGGTGGAGGGGTTTGAGCACCTGAATGATCCTGGAGCTCTGTTGTCGGGGGCTTCGTGCCCCTGGTAGGGTCTCCCATGGCAAACAGGTCCTAGACAAAGAGCGGTTCAGAAGTCCCTTATGAGAGCCCAACAGGCCCGGTTAGAACCATGAGGCCGTCCTTCTGGGGACCCACCACCTGCAGGAGGAGCCATAGGGGCTGGTGCAGCTCCAACAGCTGCCCCCACGACCCGGCAAGAAAATGGATGGATGGATGGATGGATGGCTTGATCATGTCCAGCTCAGTGTAGAATGTGTAGGGGCAGATTTTGATGCGATACAATGAAGTTTGGCATATACCTACAACAATGGGAGATCATGGGTTATTTACACCAGAGTGCCTGTTATTCCATGCATCGATGAAAGTATTGACCTCCGATGGAGTTGTAAGAGCAGGCCACTCCTCCACACCTGTGCACGGCGAATGTAATTTGCACATTAAGTGGGTCAGGTTTTTCTCAACTTTGTTCATTTCATCCATCATTGAAAGCAAAAGCACAAACTGGCTTCATTTAAGCCATTTACTGAGGCAGCTCTTTAAAACACTGACATGTGACTGTGCTGTGGTGACTATAACATGTATTTCGTCACTTTTATAAAGTTTGGCTTGTGCAGAATCTCTTATATATGTTTTTAAATTAATTGTGCACCTGTCAATCAACAGTGGTTGCGCATGAAGAATCACTCGAGGGGGGCGGGCATGCGGCGCGGTGGCTTATGGGATGGCACATAGCTCCTAATCGCCAGTGAGGTAGCATCAGAAATCCCTATGCTAAAGTGGCTATGATAGTTAGCATTGAGGCTCCTTTTCCTAACTCCTTCCTAACCGACAGCCCAATTCAGAGGCTTCTTGTCATGGCGGACGCTGACGCACATCCGGTTTGGCGTTAGACCTCTTACCAATTTAACGGTTTCGGAATCAGCCTAGAGCTTCAGCAGCATTTGCCCAATTCGACCGTCCTTACCCAGGGTGGAAAACACAGGGGAAGTGACATCACCAACAGCTGTTTGAGAAAAACTTCAATACCTTATAGTATTGGACTACAAAAACATTCCTACTACTGACCATGGACTATAATGATTCAAACATGAACCACAATAGGCCATCGGCTAGCTCTCAGAAAGTGCTTTGAAATTGACTTTTGTTCCAGGAAATACTTTTGATTTTGATCAAGTAAAATAGTTAAACCTCTTCCACAAAAAGTTCCACACGCAGACCCTGCAGTTAATGAGAAATTGGCTCCTAAAGCGGGGAAGTTTGTAAAAAAATTTTAGCCTCTACTGGCATTTTTGACTCAAAAAGTATAAAGGCCACAGACTTTACAGTAATAAAGACAATACTAAAAATATTCACTTAAAATATGCCTTTTTTGAAATACTGTATGTCCTATTGAAACAAGCACACTATGGGACCTACTATTTCCACATACAACATTTTCAGATTAGTGTATGTAAACATGGTTCCCGCTGTAGAAGCATGTTCCTCGCCAATATGTATCCATCACGGTTTGTGTGCTATGACCATGTTTGGACACTAGATGTCACCCTTAAACCATGTCTGTTGGCTTCCATTACTCACCTGTTGGCTTCCTCACCTTTGGCCGTAATGTTATGGGTTCCTAGAACTGCAAACTACATTGTGAAAAAAACAAATAAATAAAAGAAAATTGACAGGTGTGGCTCTCTGCCTGCTCCCAACAGTTGATGGCATACACTGCGCGCACAATAACTACGCGAGGGACTTTTTTGGCCATGTTCTTTTTGTTCATTCACTTTTTTCTTTTCAATCTTAAAACCGTGTAAAACTGAAAGTCTGGGGTGATGGTGATGTTTGTAATGAGAGAAAGTGTGGCCAAAGCAAGTCCACGCTCTAAAATACATTGCAGAAATATTATGCCGCTATTTTCCCCTCATACGAAAAGGGAAGGAAAAGACATTTGAAAAACTCGTTAATAGCTGGTCAGAGGTATAGCAATTCTGGAAAATCAAAAAATATTGGGACGGGACAGAAAAATCAAGCATAAATCCATTAGGGATCCATTATCTATCAGTGCTGTCATTTTCATCAGCTGAAACCAACCTGAAGTGTCCAGAAGTACAAGGTGTACAAGAGACATCGTCAATGTGTGAAAAGCGGAAACCTGACCACTATTGAACAAGACACACAAACTGAAATGTTTAGACTGGGTCTGGACTGACCTAAGGACAGAGTTTTCAAAGGTTTCATGGACTGATGAGATCAGAGGGACTCTGGATGGACTTGTCCACCACTAGAGGAAGCATCCTCCAAGAACTGATAGCTATCAGCTACTATAGTGGCTACCTACTATAGTAGGTTTGGGAGTCAAGTTTCAATTCCACGTTGACGTTAATGTTAAAACTAGGCAGTTCTCTCGTGTTTTTCCTCTTTGTCGGGCACGTGGCTCATTATGCAGGAGAAACAAACTACTGCACTGTAGAAAAAAGCCATTGATGATGCTCCGGCGTCTGTCAAAAATAGAATCGCTGTGTATTCCTGCCGTGATGGACACATGACTGACTGGTCTAAACCACCAGATTTATTTGATTAAATTCCTATTGTTATGTAAAACAGCCGGGGACGTCTACTCGGTCTAAATGAGGCGTCACACATCACCCCAGTCTCCGCTGGCTCCACTGGCTCCCGGTGCGGTTCAGGATGGAGTTTAAAGTCCTGGGGTCTCATTTATGAAACTGTCCGTGAGAATCTGCCTATAAGAGTCCGTACGAGCAAAACCCAAACTTCACGTACGGAGAAAAAAATTGGGACTTATGAAACCCTCCGTACGCGCAGCACCACGTAAACTCCCCTTCACAAATTCCACCTGGAGCAGAAATGTGCGCACATGACCCCTCCTCACGTCCCGCCCCCTGCACGCCTCCATGTCACCATATAAGGATATGCAAAGTAACTTATGAATGAGATTTACCTAAACATGAGGCGATAATGAGAGGGTTTTACCGAGACCCCGGGAGCAGAGAGGGAGGGGCCACACGCCGCAGCAGAGAGGGAGGGGCCACACGCCGCAGCAGAGAGGGAGGGGCCACACGCCGCAGCAGAGAGGGAGGGGCCACACGCCACAGCAGAGAGGGAGGGGCCACACGCCGCAGCAGTGACGGCAGAGGCCGAGGTGGATCTTTACTGACATGTTACCGCTGTTTCTCTGATCACAAGTATAACCTACTGGCAGAGTGCAGAGTCTCATCAATAACACTTTTGGAAATGCACTTTTAGAACGTAAAGAAGAGCCTTTTAGACGCTGATTGTGATATTTCCCAGTGCTGTTCACGGAGCTCAAATTTCCTGAAACTACAGAATAAGCTCGGTGGGCTTTGAATCACTCAGATAGTCTATTGTTTTTTGAGCTCGCTGTACGTGCAGTGGGGATGAGGCACCGGTTCGCTTTGGGCATGAATGAGGAGCAGAGTCCGGGTGGTGTGAGAAAGAGAGAGGTTGTGGAGCTGCAGCGTCTCTGAATGGACTTGTGCCTTGGACCAGCCCTCAGTGCGGTCTCTGCAGGAGTTGGTCAGACTTTGGTTAAAAGCACAGAGCGGCTCGGATCCTTCCTGAGAAGCTCCCAGCCGGCGGCAGTGCGCTCCGGTGTCCGTGCATGAGCGTACATGAGCGTGCACGTCTTTGAGTGTCACACATTACTACAATATTTTTATTAAGTATTTAAACGAAAGATTGAAACACTACACAAAGCCAACGGTTTTTATTTTTAATGATCTTAATCATTCCTGTAGAAAATAAAGAAATGAGCAGTTTAAAATGTGCACCAGACTTCATTTCCTCAATCCGACCTCCCCTTGCTGCTTTCCCTCGCCTCTCCTCGTGTGTTTGCAGCGTTTCTGAAAAGTGCGGACTGCGTACGCCAGGTACAAACCTAGTGTGGCGGTGCGTAATGTTTCACGTTCAGTTTGATTTCTATAAATACCACCTTTGGCGCAGAACAGTTCGTACGGAAGGTTTTGGCCTCATTTTGTCCGTACGTGGGCTTTATAAAGCTGCTGTTTGTGTTCCAGGCCATCAATGGTCTAGCCACGCCCACCTCACCGAATAGATACAGACACCAACGCGTCATAAAGGGGGTCACAAAATATCAACTGAAACAAAAGTATCAACCCTTTTTATTTCAGTTTCTATTTGGAGATGTCTTTCTTAGACTTATTACCTCTACAAGAGACAGGTATATAAAAAAAAAAACTGAGCAGTGTTGAAGTGGATTGTTGCCCCGTTTTTGATGAAAGACTTGACCAAGCTGGTGCCGGTGCTGGTTCCGGGCCGGTTGCAGTTTCAGAACCAGTTCTTTCATTTTCCACTGAAAAAATGCTGGCTCTTGGTTCCAAAAACCGGTGCTGGTTGGGAACCAGTTAAAAGCTGGACCAAGAAACAAGCACCAGTGATGTCAGCGGCGGGGGGTGTGGCTTTCCCTTCCAACAAACAACCAATTTTTGTTAGTTAGTGCTTATAACTTCCTGGAGAAGCCACAACTGTCTCTGTGGAGGATACTGTTGTTTTGCTTTATACTCTTTAGCTACAGCTAAAACAAGAGGGATCAGAATCTTCCCCGGGCCTGGACCCTGGTGGTGGTGGAGATATCCTAGGTTGGCCAGTCGACGACAGCAGAGCCGAGGAGAAGCCGGGTGGCGAAGGGGGTGGAGGAGGGTCGTAGCATGGCTGGCAAGCAGATGAGTGATTGACCACGGAGCTTATCAAGGGGATCCTGAGCGATGAGCGGGGATGAGCAGCTGCGGTGATTGGCTGTCGTGAAGGTGCGGCTTGAGCGGGGTTTGTGATTGGATGATTGGTGAGCGTTGCCGGTGATGAGGTGAGTGAATGCAGCTGTGGTCTTCCCTGTTGAATTTGCGCATAAGCTTCATCAGTTAAAAAGAAGAAATCAAAATAATTTTATCACGTTCTTTATGTCTTCTTGTTTACAAAATAGTTATTTTTGGTTCTTTTAGAAAGACACTACACTCTAAGAAATAAAACGTTGGATTTAATTGATAAAGTTAAGGCAATCTTTTCCACAAAACTCTGTCAATTAAGTGTAAAACAATATGGTTGTTGATCTGCAATCTCAATGGTCACGTATATCAGAAATGAATTGTTATGTAAAGGCTACAGCTTTGTGCAATTAGCACTATTTAACAGCATTTATTAGAATGTAATCACACTTTGTTCATTTTATTGACAGTATTACCTTGGATTTAATAGACATTAATTTGGATTTACGTGTACCATTTATACTGTGCTTTGGACTTAATTAATTTGGTTAATTATGATTTAATGAATAGTATTATTTATATGTTAAATGTTTAGGTGTAATAAAAACTAGTGTAAAAAGGTTCTTGAGCTGTCACCTGTACTCTGAAGTGTTAGACCTTTCAGAGATCCTCAGGAAAGGTCCAACACTTCAGCGTACAGGTGACAGCTCAAGAACCTTTTTACACTCGTTTACACATTTACATGTAACTCAAAAACCTTAACCTACAATGGAAACCTCGTGTACACCAGAGCTTACACACAAAGTGTCAATACATACAAATTGTGTTGCATTCACAACTTTATTTGCAAAAGCCTGTAACGAGGCAAAGTTTTAACAGGGAACACTGCATACTGCAATATTAAAAAATGTGCATAGACCAACGTAAAATGTGCAGTAGGATGTCGAATCCGATACAATATTTTGTGGATCTCCAGTCATAGATCTGCAACGACTACTGTGTGCAGATCTACCACAGCATTGTAAGATACTGCCACCGCTATTAAAGAACCAAAACATTTGAGAATGTCTACATAGTGCTCAATGTATTTATTATATAAATTATAGTATTTAGGCATCAGTTTTTTATTAAGAAATAGTCTTTCGAAGCTCTGAGCCTTTCACTCCAAATTATGCAACACATAGTAGCTTCGGTCTATAGTTTACAAAGCTCGACGAGATCTTTTAAGTCTAAAATAATCCATAGTGCAATAATAAAGGGAACGCAAAGACAACAATTTTTGTGGGCATTACCTCCAAGAGAGCAGATTTCACCTATATAACCATTTTTATTCTAAATCTGTTAAACCTTTAAAAAATGTTTTAACAAACTTAAATAACTGCATATGCAAAAAATAAAATAAAAAGTCAATCTGGGCGATTTTGCCCCCAATTCAAAAAATCTGAGTTGGATAGTTTTTTTTCTCATTCAAAACCAAACTGCATACAGCAAATCTCAAATATTCTAAATTACACGCAAAGACCAACAATGATCAAGCAATTTGACCTTTGGCCTCACTTTCCATAATGAAAAATGTAAAACGTTTAAACAGTTGAACTTTTGCTTAGCAAGACAATACAGCATTTTTTTTTTAACATTCCCTCTTGATCAGTCATTAGTTCTCCTTTTGGCAGAGTTTGTTCTTCAGCACTTGCATTTTGTTGGATAGTTTTTTATCTTCCAGTCCCATGAGCACTTTCTGGAAGAACTCGAATGTGTAGCGAAGTGGCTTTGGGTAGCTCAGATTGAGGCAGTAAATTAGACCAAACAAAAGCGCACACCCGGTTGCCACATCTCTTAGATCCTGCAAGACAGTGCATCTTTCAATGACGACTCCAACATCTTCAAGGGAGTCATCAGGCTGTGCTCCTTCGTGGATTACTTTATCTTTAACGCCCAAATCAATCCCCTCGAGTTCTTCAGCTTCCATCACGTTGACATCCTGAAAGGGACATAGAAACATTTTTTTTATTCATTGTATTGACTTATTTCCATCTGTCTAGCACAAAATTCACTCCATTTTAGTGAAATAGTTGAGATAAAACAAGTTCTCATACTTTCAGCTACCAATAATCAAAGGACATAACTTTTCATTCATGTTTTTGCTTTGAATCCTTTCATCTTACCAACATCAAGCCACTTTGACACTTTCATAAAGATGATTTTTCTTATGATGATGTTTAGCGCTTTAACAGTTTTTGTTTCATGTGAGGTCCAATAATGACAGGAATTAACCAAAAACTGCGTGGAAAGCATCTGCATTTAGGTTACCATACTTAACATACGTTTTTGCATCACCACATCAATAGGTTTGCATGACTTTTTTTCCAAAAATCATCTCAATCTTTTGTTCATGACCCCAACAGCTTTACACATTTCATATTGTTGATGTTAAACACAATATTTACATTTAATTCGTGTGATACATCCCAGGTTATATTACTGCCACAACTGAACTTGTTAAAGTCATAAACATGGCGGCGGCATCAAATGCTCTGCACCTGCAACATCTATAACACTATTATTTCAGGAGTTATTAAAATAAAGCATAAATCTATGTTTGTCTACCTGTAGTCCTATCACCTGTCTGTCTCTGAGTGCATGCTCTGAGTCCAAACAACCCTGATAACACAGAGCCCTGAACAAGACTCGGAAAACTGACCAAAGGATAAATATCTGTTTAAGCCTATTGCCAAATTAAGATCACGTAGCAGAGAAAAAAGTCTTTGCTGAGCCCCGCTTCAGTCTGAATGACCTATGCGTAAATATAACAAGTAAAATGGATTTAACCGATCAGAAACACACTTTAGTTAAGCAAATCTGCAAAATTGTTGCCAAGTAAATTGCGGATTGTTGTAAGAGTTGTGGGCTGATTTTGAGTTAATAGTTGCGATTGCAACATTGCAAAATCCCAGAGAGGCTGAATAAAATAAATGCGTTCATTTTAATCCATTTACTAACGGCAATGTTGCACACTGTGGCTTAAAACTAAACTTACCAGATACTCTTTGATGAGGTTTTGAGGATTCTCATTCAGGTATATCATCAGCGCTTTAAGGATACAGTCACGCTTCACTTCGATGCGGGAACTCTGTTAACAAAACACCAAACGTATGACAATTACTTTTTCATTGTTTTGAGAAAGACCACCACTGAACTTACAAAATATGGCAATTTGAAATCGCATGGAACAGCAATATGTAAGATTTTTAAATCAGATGCACAGCAGACACAGATCTATTTTCACAAATGTCTGCTTTTGCAATATACTGAAAGGCAAAACCAATTTTATTCCACTACTTTAAGTCAGTACTAAGTCCAGAACTGAAGCCAAAGCTGAGACCAGAAGTTCTAACACGATAAGAGAATACCTGTCCAATTGCAGACATGACTGCAGTGATCCGCCGCGCTGTTTCCCCTCCTTTTTTTCGTAGAATCTTCATCAACTGGTCAGAGTAGTGGTCGAGACTGCTCATGAATGTGGACAGCAGTGGAACGGTGGTGAACTCCGCATTGATCTACAAAGTTCAAAAAGTAAAAATTTCAAATACTTCTGATAATTCAAAACAGTACTAATCCAGACCAAACCTGATTTAAACCCGGACAAAAACTTCTGGTGTTGTCCGGGTTTAGATCAGGAGGACTAACAAAACCAAATAAAGCCTTTAACAGGACTGAACGAGGCCTAAATCAAAGTCAGAATCAGGACTAAACCATGTAAAATCTGGACTTTTAAAATCTCCTCAAATTAAAACAGTAGTTTTCTGTTCATGGCCACAGTTTCAAACCAAGACACAAACTCTTACCTCAGACACTTTGAAGAGGGCGGGCCATCTGCTCTTGAACTCCGCGATGAATGACTTCTCTTCAATCACCTCTCTTCTTCTGTGTGCAAACGTCTTATCCATCTTTGTTTTGATTATTTGATCGTTGTTTGTTTTCTTCACCTCCATTAGTAGTGCTTGCCTTTCTTCCTCCAGACTTTCAATTCAATCAATTCAATTCAACTTTATTACGGACTCAAGGTCCAAAAAGACAGCGACATCACAAACAACATTAAACTACAAACAAATAAATTACACAGTCCCTTTAAAAAGACAGCTATACCAGTGCCTCCACATTAGCGACTGATAGCGAATGGCACTACAGGTGACATCAACCAATGAACCAATTACTGTATTAACAGACTTATTCAAACGACATATGAAACGGTACATAAGCGTCCGCAGTGTGGCTTGCAGCGTGTTTATTCCAGCAGTGACAAACATCTCACTCGCACTGGTCCATCTCGGCCTCCTGAGAAGCACACGCAGAGCGTCGTTATAGGCCACCTGCAACCTTTGCAATGTTCCTTTTTTATAGTTCGACCAAAGGTGCGCTGTGTACAGAGGTGTACAATATGATTTGAACAACATCATTTTCACTTTGTCCGTACAAAAGCCAAATTTACGCGCTAGCGTGTTTGCCTGGGCATACAACGTTCTACATTGCCTGTTTATGTCAGCATCATCAGACAAGTCTTCTGTCAATATATGCCCAAGATATTTTATTTTGTTTGAAACATGAAGCCTTGCATTAGACAAATAAAAATCAGGATATGATGTCTTCTTATCCTCCTTGGCTCTACAGATCATAACCAAACTTTTCACTGCATTATATTTAATGTCATGCTCCAGGCCATAGCTTGAACAAATGTTAAGTAACTGTTGCAGCCCAGCAGTGCTTGGACTGAACACAACAAGATCATCTGCATACAACAAATGATTTAACACAAGGTTACCAGCTATACATCCAGTATTACAAGCCTTAAGTCTTGTAGACAGATCATCCAGATATAAGTTAAAGAGAATCGGGGATAGTGTCCCCCTGTCTGACCCCATTGCTGACCTTAAATGGAGCAGACACACTGTTCCCCCACTTAACCTGCATCTTTTGCTGAGCATACCAGTAGATCAAGATCCGCACAATGAATTTGGGAACACCTTTCTGAATTAGTTTAATAAATAATTTCCTGTGGTTAACTCTGTCAAAAGCCTTAGAGGCATCTAAAAAACACATAAAAACTGAGGAGTTTTGACCCTTATATTTAGCAATAATTTCTTTAAGGGCATATATACACATGTCTGTGCCCAGCTTAGCTTTAAAACCAAACTGGCAATCTGACGACAAAATAAACTTAGATATTTTGTCCAGCAAAATTGATTCAACGATTTTAGACACAATACTGGCCAATGCTATTGGTCTATAATTGTCTGAACAGCCAATCTTGCCAGCTTTATCTTTTAAAACAGGAACTAACAAGACAGTGAGCATGGAATCAGGCAAAAACCCATGGGCAAAAAAAGCTGTGAAGCAGATGGAGAGCAAAGGAGCTAACCTTGCACTCGCAAACTTTAAGTGCTCAGCTGAAACACCATCTGCCCCATTGGCTTTATTATCTGACAAATTTGAAATAGCTTTGATGACATCTTGACATAAGATAGCATCTGAACTATCAACATCATCAATACAATGAGGGTCACTCTGAACACAGTTAAATAACATAGCGTAATGTTGCCGCCACAGTTCCAATATATTACCAGTGCCAGAGATGCCATCAACCACGCATGGCAAGGAAACCTTAGTGTTCATGGCCCTGACATCTTTCCAGAACTCAAATGCATTGTTACACTGCAGTTTTCTGGCCATTGAGTCAGCTTTCATTGTTTGCTCATTTTTTGTGATGTAACGAAGAGCATATTTATATTGAGCATTGGTGACTTTTTTGTGCTCAAACACTGGCCCAAATCTTGGTCTTCCTGCCAATGTCCACTCAAAGAATGCCTCACGTGCCTTTGTATGAAATTCAGCCACATGAGCATTCCATCCAGGTTTAACTTTCTTTTTAACTTTACATGTGTGAAAGGATTTGCTTGAAACAATTAGTGCTTACATTATGTCATCATATATAGAACAAATAGCTGAAATATGTTCAGGGTTCCGGCACATACTATCTCTACACATGACTGCTTCTCTAGGCATATAGATGTTACCAAGTAGGCTCTCTGTACGGACACAATAGGATACTATTTCCTCTTGTGTAAGGGAGTTCCAGTCCACGTAACAACTACTTTGATTGTCATGACTTACTGTCAAAGGCAGAGCATGAAAATTAATTTCAATCCCAAAAGGTATATGATCAGTTGTAGCTAGCTCATAAAAAATGTTCATGTCTGTCAGTGAGGCGTGTGCATCAGCTGTAGCAAGACAGTGATCCAACCAAGAGGTTGTATGCCATGCCTCACTAACATATGTAAAACTATCAGCAGGCAGATGGACTTTGGATGACAGAATGACCCCATTATCCTCACAAAACTGGTTTAAGTGATTAGCAAAAAGTGACCTTCCATCAGCAATATCTGCATTAAAATCACCAATAACAAACACATTAGAACACTTATTATCCTGGATAAAGGAATTCATAAAAGCAAGCCTATTAAGATATTCAGTTTCATTAAGATGACATTCAAACGGGGTGTACACATTCAGAACAACACAATCCTTGCCGTCATGAGTTAAACGTATTGCAATACACCAGTCCACTTCAAGTCTATTCACAGTGACGCAAGAGTCAAGTCGTTTGCTCCAAAGAATCGCTACACCTCCAGGGATGCGCCCGCGTATAATTCCACTACTAATGTCAACGGTGGACTCTCCTGCCCCGTGAAAGTTATCATGCAACACATTTAATCCTTCCAAGTCCTGCTTGGTCAGAAATGTCTCCTGCAAGCACAGCACATCGCACTGCTCTAACAGGTGGTCAACAACTAACCGACGAGCTCTATCCTCTACGCTCTGGCCCAAGCGTAGACCGCGACAGTTGTATGACAGTACTTTCACACCCATATCCCGTTTCAATCAGTCTCAGTGCCATGGGCCGACAGAGCCCCACTCTTCAACCCACCTAGGGCACCACCATTTGAGCCAGAAACTCCAGCCCTGCCGCTGCGTGGCTCGTAAAAGCGCCTCACATAAGCACCCACAGGCCAAATTTCGGGCTTATACATCTCCGCCACCTCATTGCACTCAGCAGTCACTTTAAATGAAGAAAATCTACTGTTAGCTGTGGCTATTTTCTGACACATAACTTCACGGTCAAGCTGTTCCTGAAGATAGTCAGACAATGTCTTTACATCTAGGTCAGGCGAGAATTTGGAGGCGAAAACACTCACCAGCTTCGTCGTCACTGTCTTGATATGGTGGCCAGCCGCGCCTGTACCCACAATAACGACACTTTTACCTGGCTTCCGCAGTCCAGGTGCAGAGGTATGTCGGGTTCCCGTTTTGCCACCAGGGTGTGGTCTGGGCTTTCCTCTTTTTAGAACGGTGGACCACTTTGGGGATCCAGGCAATTGTGTTGTTCCCCCGTCAGCATTCGCCTCATCACTGCCGCCGCTGCTGTGTGCGTAGTCACTCCCATCTACACGGACAGCACAGAGGCTACCGCTGGTAGTCTCCATGGTCACTGGAGCGGCCTCCAAGCTGCTGCCTCCGGACCGGTTCACTAGCGCAGATCCGATAATGTCCTTTGTTTCTCCTGTGGGGTATTGTGGTAAGAAGTTTACTTCCGCTTTCCGTGGCTTTTTTACTTTGTTTCGTCATGAACTCTCCTCTCGTTTTTCTCTCTTGTGTTGTAGAGTGTTTATTGTCACTTCTGGGCATCCTATGTTTCTCAATGTTGTACGATAATTGGCCATTTAGTATTTTAGGCTTACTTTCCAGCCTTCACAGCCCGTCACAGATCCAGTCTCTTTGAGAAAGGGATATTTTTGTATTAATGCTTCAGCAACATCCTCAATATCTGCATTTGAGGGATAAACTTTGTATTTTGCAATTTCTGAGGCCAACATATCTAATATGTCAGATTTCAGTTTTGGACTCGGGTCTAAGAGAGTCCCATTGTTTCCATGGTCTTGTTGGGCTCTGTCTAACTGAAACTGCACATTAAAACTAAACTCTGGTATTGGGAAGTTTAAGGGCCATTTCCCGAAATGTTGACGTTAAAATCGTAGTGCATAATACTAGTTATAGTTTAAAAAAAAAACAGTTGAAAAGCATGCATTAGTTTCATCTGTTAAAAATAGCTAAAAGCCTATTTCATTTATGGATTAATGTGTTAAAAAGGTTTAAAAGTACCTGGATATAAACACCAGCGGCGCCAGGGGGGTCTTGGGGGTCTCAAGACCCTCCAAAAAAACGCCTTGACCCTCCATTTGACCCCCCAACCCAGTGGTGTAGTCTATGTGTTCTGAACACAACCAGGCTGAAACACAATGGTTTCTATTCAGAACCGTGCACAAACAATAATGATGGATAATATCTCAGGGTCCTGACACCCCTTTAAAAATGTGCCAAATGGTTTAGCCCACACTCCGGCGTTCAGCACCGCGCGCTTCAACTCAAATGCGTGTGTTTGAAGCATTGACAGTAAATTTAGAATGGACTGCGTGTTAACCTAGAATCCATGTAACCGTATAGGAAGTGGAAGGCGGCTCCTACGGTCTTATGTCCTATGGACGTTCCATTGAAACTTTTACTTAACATGCACACTTTCTCAAGTTAGGGATGTTATGACTCGTGACAGTTATAAAGTTTGTAATTATGTCACGTCCATAGTATTTGACCACAAAAAAGTAATTTTTGCTCGTAGCTGGTTTTGCTCAAAGGAATTTTCAGCCTTTTCCTGGATCTAACCCCACGACCAAAAAGTGACTCTGCTTTCTGCCTGCTTGTAAGAAACTACGAGTTAGGTGAGTAAAATAACAATCTTGGCTATTACTTTAGTGGGATATATTCCTAAAAACATTTGATATGTTAAAACGTAACCATACGTGTTAATTACTTCGAAAAGCTAAGCTTGTGAAATGAACAGAGGAAGTGTCACTGCAGGAACTACAGGCCAAAAGTGTCCTTTGGTATTTGTTTTTGACAGTCAGTGCAGAGTAGGGTGTCCCAAAAAAACTTTTTTTGGAAAATGCCAGTGCAGTCCCCCTAAAAAGTTTCACTATGACACCATGAAACTACTCAAAAAATTTCAGCTCATTTAGATAATATTTAGAGGTCCCCAAGGTCATTGAAGTTTTACCATTATGACATACAGTATAAGTGACACCACAAGCGTTTTTCAAAACAGCCTTGTATTATTGTCATTGCTAACGTTTATGTTTGACCTATCCTAGTTTACTTAGTTTTATTAACTTCTTAACCCCCACCTGAACCAAGCACATTTTCTCTAGTTTGGCTTTACCCACATCTTAAGCTTCTAGAAAGACAAGCGTCAAAACAGTGAAGCAAAGCAACAAAAGAGCAACAAAAAAGTGACAAAGAAGCAACAAAAGAGGGACAAAAACGTGCTGGAAAAGCAACAATAACACAATAAAAAAGCACAAAAAATACACACAAAAAAAGCAATGAAGAAAGCAACAAAAAGATGAGACAAAAACACAAAAAAAGTCACAATCAGTTTTGTACTTCTTGGCTTTCAAATGAGGCGTTACTCTGGTCTAGAGGCTGTAAGCTCCTGTCGAGAAGTTTTTAGATTTGGGTAAAACCGAACTGGAGAAAATGCGCTCGGTTAAGGCGGGAGGGTAAGAGGTTAACTATTGCCGGGTTGCAGGTTCTAGAATGTGATGATGTCACAGGACCCAGTGGGGGGAGGAGCCAGTTTTTCCTATTAACAGCATTACACTTTCACAAGTCGTAACTAAAAAGAAAATGTATGAATTACAAAAATGATCATTAATATCAGTCACTGGGTCCATGATCTCTCTGTACAAGACCAAACATGTCCTCAAAAACAAAACACTTTTTCCTCTATATAATTCTATAGGCCTAGAATGGGCGAGACACGGCAGGTGAAAGTATTGATTTTTCACGCAGTGGTCAAGGTGGAGATTTTTTATCTAGTTTCCTCCCTTTACATCTTAGTTTTCATGTCAGAGAATAAAAATGACAAAACTCACACTGTATGATGTTTATTTTATGATGTTTTTGCTGCTAGCGCGGCGGAGATAACCCTGAAGTAGCAAGTCCGCGGCAACGAAAAGCTGTCTTTCACACGGGTACTCATTCATTAATATTGATCGATTTTACATCCATGTGTGCTGTGAAGGGTCTCAGTGATGACGCTATAATCCAAATATGGTATTTTTCCTTCTGGAAGCCGCAAAATACGGAAGAGCGGCTGAAGGGGCCACGCGTGTGCACTCGGTACAAGACGTTCAGGGCTTGTTTCTCTGAATGAGGATAAGGTCCCACTTGGGCAGCCACTGAGCCCTTATAGTGGTTCCTACAGACTTCAAACTTTCCAGTCTTGGACTTAACAATATTTTTGAAGTTTTTTTCAGAAGGATTTTTTAATATCTAATTCCAATCCTGATTTATTCAGCTTTGAACCCCCCAAAACAAGGCGGAATTTGAGTTTTTATAGATTTTTTCACTTATTAGCTTATTGAAAACTAGACAGTATATACAAAATCACCTCTGAAAAAAATCTTACTTACTAATATGTCAATAAAATGAAACCATAAATTTTAATCTGGCTCAATCCATTATTTAGATTTTGTTGCCCAAAATGTAGGCCATTTTGGCCATTTTGGCCAACGATTGTGAGCTGCACTATGGTAAAATTTGTATGACCTTGGGGGACCTCTAAATGTTGCCCAAATGAGCTGAAATTTGGTGTGTAGTATCATGGAGTCATAGTGAAACTTTATGGGGGACTGCATTGCAATATTACAATTTTAAACATTTCACTGTATAGCCTGGGACACCCTAGTGCAGAGTGTTCTGTTTCAAATTAAAGTTGCTAAGCATCATTAAACAGTGTGTAAGGAAGTAAATTGTTTACATGGTAAAGTTAGTAAAATGTCCACACCACCATTGAAATGTTTATTTTGTACATGAATTACATTAAAAACACTTGACTTTACTCCTTCAGGAGGAAGCGTCTGGGGAGAGCAAGAGACCTGGAGACGGATGTGTTCTGAGGATACAACAGGATGTGAGTTTACCACATGAACCTTTGTGCACCTCTTAACCCCCACCTTAACTGAGGGCATTTCTCCAGTTCAGCTTCACCCAAATCTAAAAGCTTGTCGACTGGAGAGCAACAGTGTAATGCCCAATTTGAAAGCTCAGATCTACAACAGTAATCGTAACTTTTTTGTCACATGTTTTAAGCTTTTTGTTGTGTTTTTGTCACTTTTAGGCGTATGTTTTTGCTTTGCTTTTCCGGCATGTTTTTGACATGTTTTTTCAGAGGGGGAATTGTCCTGCTTTGTATTTCTCACTTCATATTGAGATTAATTATTAATTTACTTTACACATGTGCCTGTGCTGTCATTCATATTGGGCAGGTCGTCCGCATCATGGCTGCATATCACTTTAAGTGTTTTGTTTTTAAATCTTTCTACAGGTCATGATCTCCTTCGGACTCCTCTCCTGCAGAAAGTGTGGTTCCTCGCTCTCCTCTTCAGCAGACAGCCTGATCCTGAGCCACTGACGAACCATCTCCTTCATCCTCCTGCTTGGCCTGATATCACAACATTCAGTCTTTATAATAAAGTTTTACAAACCATGTTTGTGCTATTTCTTTCTGCTGTTAGTGATTATGGGTACTGAAGATTAATGAATTTGATAAGATACTAAAGGGTAGTATAACCTAAACTTTGCCAAACTCGTCTCAATAGTGTGCTCTTGGTTTAATCAGTCTTGTATCTGCTGAAGCTTGTTTCTTGTTCCATCTCTTCCATAGGGCATCCAGACAGGAGCTGTGGACACAGACAACAGTAATAGTAAAAGTAAACATGCCAAAGATTACACATGTAATTGTCCTTTCTAAGACTAATATTCATGGAAGTAGTGTTTGGATAGAGCGAGGTTATGAAGGCCTGAGGTAGACGTTAAGATAATATATTAATATTGATAAACCCATAGACTGCAACCAAAAAGAGTTTATGTACATAACTCACTTTATTGTGTAATGTGTTTAAGTATTATGTTTGTATTTATTTTCACTACATGAGCATTAGGCTATTACAATTTGAATGTACGAAAGTCCGTGTTCATTGTTGATTTGGCTAAACCTTTGCACCTGCTGAAAGACGTTTTAACACTTAAACACGGATAATGACACATACATTAAAAAATGTAAAAAGTGTTTCATTGTTAAGCTATTACAGAACATCCACAGAAGTAACTTTGGGCGATAGCTTTAGCTACGTTATGCTAACATTATTTACTGCTTTTATCAGTTTACAAAAGTATTTAAAAAAAAGACATGGACAAAGAAAACATACGGAGCCCGCGAGGGGACATGACGAGAATTTTTTTTGTTAGTTTTGCGAAATAACGCAATAGTATTTGGGTAGAGAACGAGCCCCCTTACAGCGTCTACGGCATAGACGCTATCATTAGCCACACGCAATGGAGCGTGAATGGGGGGATTTAATTGACCTTTATTTCGAACTGGGTTTAAAATACAAAGAATTAAGATTCGTGCTCGCCAACAGACATGGTATTAATGTAAGTGAAAGACATCTGAAGAGAATTTTGCGGCAAAGGGGGCTTTCAAGGCGTAAGGAATATTCCGAGCTAGCTGTTCTGGTTGAATTCATAAGCACGCAACTGAACGGTTCAGGACAGCTTCACGGATACCGGTGGATGTACGCCAAGTGCCGAGGAAATGGTCTACGCGCGAGAAAGGAAGACGTGCGCATTATCCTCAGGGAATTGGATCCAAACAGTGTGTCCAGAAGGCGAGCCAGGAGACTTCAAAGAAGAAACTACTTTTCCAGAGGACCTAACTTTATCTGGCATATTGACTCTTACGTTAAGTTGAAGCCCTATGGATTTTGTATCAATGGTTGCATTGATGGATTTTCGAGGAAAATGATTTGGCTAAATGTATATACAACTAACAGTGACCCAAAACTGATTGGGGGGTATTACGTGGAAGCTGGACAAGATCTTGGAGGGTGTCCTAGAGTCATGAGAGGCGATCTCGGGACGGAGAATTATTATGTCCGAGGATTTCAGCGGTTCTTGGTCCCGACTCCAGCAGGGAGCACTCTTGACAGCTACTTGGCTGGAGCCAGTACTGCTAACCAAAGAATTGAGTACTGGTGGGGATTTCTTCGAAAGCAGTGTGCCGAATTTTGGATATCATTGTTTGGTGATCTTCGAGATAACGGATCGTTCGATGGTGGTTTTCTGGACAAAAACCTTCTGCAGTTTTGCTTTATGGGTTTAATACAGGTGAGTTAAGGTCTCTATTGCTTGAAATGTAACCCTATTTTTATGTTTAGTGTCCAAATAATGAATCAGTTTAAACACAATGACGTAAACAGGCCTACAACATGCATATGTTCAGCATTTAGTAGCTACAGGCTCGAGCGGGGAGCTATAAGAGCGCACAATGATCCAGGGGCAAAGGTGGTGCGCGCAGGGAGTTGGGAGATGGACATTTTTGTACTCTGAGACCCCAGAGACACTGGCAACGTTTTCTGCGCGTTTATGACCCTGCTCTGCGTAAACGCATTGCCTTGTTGACGTGTTTGACATAGATTTCATTGAAGATGAATTGGAACTGCCGCACTGAGCTGTGCGTAAGGCACTAAACGCATTCTTCGAAATGGAACCAATCCTATTTTCCCACGCGTGCGCAACGCAGCAATCTGGCGCTGACACCTCCAGGTGAGTGGCCCTCTCTCCTAGAGCAGTGCCCTGATCTCGGGCTTGGCTGTGTGTGCGTCTATTGTCAACTGTGGTGCGTAAAACCGTCGTGCGCTCATGTTCCCATGGCCCATGTTATCTTGCGCATTATACAATCTTCCTACGGATTCATAATCGTCTCTCTTTGTGTAGTCCAAAAGTGGTGGTTGAAGGGCATGTTATGCAAATTTCAGTCTTCAGTCACCATTCATATTGCGTAAATTAAAACTAAACTACGTTTCTGATTTAAGAATTCAGTAACCTGTTTCCATAATTATGTTTGAACTGAATTAAAGGTTAGTATTTTAGTTTGCTGTAGTTCTACATTTAATATAGAAAAGAAATTGCCTAATACACAATTGGGGCTCTGGTGCCCCCAGGTGACTAAAGTGATAACGTTATTAACTGGGAGCAAAAGTACAATGTGCTGCAAATCCCTGTTGTAAAGTTTATTATCCCACTATTAATTTATTATTGTACAATGGGTGTTATTTTTTCAGGACGAGTTGGATGGCACTGCACATGTTTGGAACGCACACCACATCAGACCATCCGCCAACCTAAATGTTCCCAATGGTCAGCCTAATGTGATGTATTCATTGCCAGAACTGTACGGGACAGAAGACTATCTTTCTCCAGTTGACAATGATGATCCGCAACTGTGCAAAAGCAGATGTGTGTTTCGTCAGTCAGTACCTTGTGATACAGATGTATATGAACTGGCCAACCTCCTGATGACAGTGCTCAACTTATCCATGCCATCTGAGATATATCAGGCTTTGGATTTGTATGTGTGTCAGAGAGAAACTCAATGAGTTGCTATGAATGTTGCTTCTATTCTATGTTCAATCATAATGTACTTTTTTCCATTTTAAATGTTTTTGTTGTTGTTCAACAAATATCTTTGGAAAAAGCACACAATAGCTGGAAAACATGGTTTAATATTTTCATATTAAACTTTTTTTTAAACAGGGATAAGAACACAGATTCCCTTTAGAAATAATGCAATAATTGTACAGAACACTATAAGTGCACAATATTAAATCTTGGAAAGAAATTACACTTGTAACGATGGCACAATGTGACAAACTAAAATAAAGTGCAACCAATTTGATCAAATAAATTAAATTAAAACTCAAAAGGTACTTTACAAAAATATAACTAATGGAAAGGATTGTGTCTCACATTGTTTAAGGCAACATACTGTATATCAAAAATACTTCAGTGGGGAAATCTACTTAACTCTCAATGAACATGGATTTAAGTAACAAAGATTTAGGATTTGAGTGCACTTTATAAGCTTCTCGAACTTTTCAAATCAAGTACCTGATAAATTATCAACCTTCCAAGTACCGCTAGGCCTAAATGAATATTTCTAGTGTATGTTTGGTAAGATTGTCAGCCGGGAAGATAAAGTAAAAGTAGTAGACTAGTGAAACATCCTCCATTATATTAACCAAGTCCAGTAGACGATTTGAGCAACACTATGTGCAAAATAGAACCACATACTTTTAACAGTTAAAACTAATTAAGTCTAAAATTACAGATGAATGAGATTAGCCTACCAGTTTGCAAACTACTGCACTAAATGCACTGTACAAAATCTCCATAAACTTTGGTATGGTAGCGCAGTCTTACAGCCCTGCATACATTAACAATAAATAATATACACAAATTCCATTTCCCAACAGTTGCTAGTCAAGACATTGTCCAATTCTGTACGGAAATCTGGGTAAGAGCTATAGGTACAAGGCAGTTCAAGCATCGCTCCACAGGTGTGACTTACAGGCCTTCTGTTAAGGCCTGTTTGCTTATTAAATGACACCATAATTTTATCAACAGCCCTCATTGAAGATCCTGTGCAGAAGCGCAGTAGTTTCTCTGCCTTAGCTTGGTCAGTATTTTTTGCATATCGTTGTAGATAAGTAAATGTAACCTGCTCCATCTGAGAGCTGCGTTTGAGGGCTGAAACAGCTGTGCGACCTTCTTTCCTGACGCCTTTTTTGATGTGTACAAAGCCACAACACTTTGTTTATCAGGCAACAGAACTTTAACATGAGGCATCTGTGTAGAGAAGCAATCAATGACATATTTGGCCTCCTGGAGAATGGCTTAATGAGCCATCCATCCATCCATCCATTTTCTTCCACTTGTCCGTTGCCGGGTCGTGGGGCAGCCGCCGGAGCTGCCCATATCACATTGCACCAGCCCCCATGGCTCCTTCTGCAGGTGGTGGGTCCACGGAAGGACGGCCTCACGGTTCAAACCGGGCCTGTTGGTCTCTCCTAGGGGGCTACCAGTGTAGGCAGACACTGGAGGCAATGTGGGTGAAGTGCCTTGCCCAAGGACACAACGACAATGTGCACAGTCAGGAGGCGGGATTCGAACCCACGACCTTCCGATCATGAGACGACCCGCTCTACCATCTGCGCCACTGTCGCCCTATGGCTTAATGAGCCATAGTTTTAATTGCTATCTGCATGCCTTCTTTGAAAGGTAATGTGTGTGAGCCCATTCTTGTGAAAATGTCTAGCAAGTCCTCTTCATCAAAATGGTCCAAACAGCCCTGCAGGGCTCTCTCAATGACAGACTTCTCCATGGGAGAGAGGAAGTTGAGAAATGATGTATTGAGGCTATCATCATCAACCGAGTCAAGACCATGAATACAGGCCAATATAAAGGACTGTGCCAGCATCACTGGGACAATGCCATGATCCATTAATCCTTTCACCCAAATTCGGCCTACTGCTTTCCATTCCTCCTCACCAAAATCAGGGGTCAATCTAGGCACTCGCTCACTTTCTCCTTCACACAGTTCAAAAAATTGCTCCCAGAAGGCAGTGTAAACATCACGTGACACTCCTGCATCATCAACTGCAACTTCATTAATAAACTTCATCTTAACTTTAAAATGCAGTATGTTGTCGTCTTTAAATGCTTGCACGAGGTCTCTAACCACTACCACTCTATGAACAAATACATATACTTTCATTTCTTCATCTCCTGAATCTAATGGGAAGAGTTGGGACCTTGAATTTCCAGGCAAAACATCTTCATGTGAGACATTGAGCACACCGTCCTGAAGGATCTATAAAATAAGTAGTATACAAAATGAATGACATGAACGCCATCCAACATTGTTTAAGATCCTCATTCTGTTGCCAAGATTATATGCAATGATTACCTGAATACTTTGCAAGTCCTCTACGGATATCTGGGGCTCATGTAATATTATGATGACACTGAAATAAACTGTAATAACAACAATGGGGTGAAAGTAGTGAGTGAGTGAGTGAGTGAGTGGTAGGTGGTGGTGGGGGGGGGGAGATGGCACAGACTGCTTGCCTCGCTTCCTTCAGTCTACCCCAGGGCAGCTGTGCCTACAACAGTAGCTTACCACCACCAAGTCTGGAGTGAATGAATAATGACGACAGTGTAGCGCTTTGAGAAACTTGGTAATACAGGCTTGTATAGCGCATTATAAGTGTAAGATATTATTTTTGTTATTATCAAACCAGAGCCCACAAAATAACAGAAAATTATGGAGATCTAACTGTGTCAAAAACATTTGTCTGTGTGTAACCAGATTTGTGCGAGCGTATCCGGATGTGTCTGTGCGTAACAAGATGCGTGCGTGTGTAAACAGATGCGTGCGTGTGTAAACAGATGCGTGCGTGTGTAAACAGATGCGTGCGTGTGTAAACAGATGTGTGCATGTGTAATTTTTTTTTGCGTGCGTAACATTATATTTGCATGTGTAATAAAACAATGTGTGTGTAAATTTCCATGTTGTATAAAAAGATCAACGGAAAATGTCTAAGTCCTACGCACAAGGCTGTGTTTTACACACAACACTTTTGACACAGTCCTGCCTTGTTGAAGTTGCAAACGTAACCTAGGCTGTGTGCGTGTGTAATCAGATCCGTGCGTGGGTAATAAGATGCGTGCGTGTGTATTCAGATGTGTGCGTGCGTTTTATTTTTTTGCAAGTGTAAATGAACAATGTGTCTGTAAAATGTCCAAGTTGTAAAAAAAAAAAAACCTGAAAAAAATCTAAGTCCCACGCACAAGTTTCTGTTTTACGCACGAGTCTCTGTTTTAGAGAGACGCAGAGATCGAAAAAAGGCAAATAGGTTAACCATTCTTTTTACCACGCCAGGGGGCGCCTTGAAGTGGCCAACAGCGTGGCCAACGGGATTTTGGCCACATTTCACTGGCTAAAGGAGTGGCCAAAAGTCCGTTATCCTCGTTCGGATTGGCAAAAACTGCGTTTAGCCATGTTTTACAGTGGTTAATCACGAATTTACCGGTAAATGTGTGACTTAGATTGTATTTATCCTCTTTAAAGAGCACTATGGGTGAAGTGACTATTTTGTGGATGTTTTGAGTTATGTATTATAATACATAACTCATTTATAATCACATATGCTAATAAAATATGCTTATATCTTGATTTGATTGATGTTTTTCTCCATTTTATATTTTATCTATAAACAGAGTTATTATTATTACGATGAGGATTAGTATAAAATTTGCTTTTATAATACATTTAATGTGGTTGTTATTTGTATCGTTGATATCGTTGAGAGGAAAAGAAATGGCAGGTGAGAATGAGTTTTATTATTCCGTTAGTTGTTCAAAGGGACAAAATCATATTCAAAGTTTTAGATTGGGTATTGTATGGAATACTGACAATGCCATAGCTGTGGTATTTGTAATGGGCCTTTTGTTGTCTTTTAAAATTGCGTAAATGTAGATTAAGGGGGTAAACCTATCGCTATATTATTTTACCATTTTTAATGCTAAAAGTATAAGATGGTTGGGTGTTAGTCGGAATGCCCCAGTCAGAATGCCCAACATTTGTCTGAATGCCCCGGCTGAGTAGTCTGAATGGCAGGCCCACCCATTATTGTGTGAATGGTTAAGTTTTAAGTTGAATTACAGAAATAAATTAACTTTTTCATGATATTCTAACTATATGACAAGCACCTGTATAATAAAAGCGTATTAGCAGTATGCTTCTCCCCTACTTAAGGTGTAATAAAAATATGCAAAATGTTAATAGTAATACACGTTTTAAACACCTTAAATTGTAATAATGTGAATACATATTAGGAAGCAGACTAATAGAAGAATAGAAACACAATTTGGTATAAGGTTAACTTTATTTCTACTGAAATACATTTTGTAATGTATAATACATTAGCGCTCCCTCACAGTGTCTGAAACATAAATCTTTTTTTTTTCTTTTTTTTTAAAGAAAATGAATTCAAAACAAACACACTGTTCAACAAGACAAATATTGCCCTTCTTCTACAGCAAAATTGGACATAACCTTGTGATGGAGCTACTGTATATTAGTTTTCTCATAGCAATTTATTCTTTGCTAGTTATTCATTTAGTTAATTGCTTGCTTTACATGTCTAGTCTTTATTATTTTGGCTTATTTCCTTCAGATTTTGGTTGTGAACACCTGGGGCAGTAATGGGCTGTGGAATAAAAAAGTAATTTCATTTGTCATACACCTGTGAGCACCTGCGTATGGCTCGTTACTGGGCCAGATAAGAACAGTCGGGTCGCCAGTCGGCCTGCTGTGCCACAAGCCAGAACTGGCTCAGACAGGCTACCTTGTTTAGCATTTGAATAGATTTGGAGTGGAGCATTCAGACTAGGAAGTGGGCATTAGGACCAGGAGTGGGCATTCAGACTAGGAAGTGGGGCATTAGGACCAGGAGTGGGGCATTCAGACTATGAGTCAGATGGTTGGAGCCGAGGCCCTTTACACTTTCTGTTCTGATTCTTCTATATAGGGTGGGGGAAGGGATGAACTAGTCTGAAGTAGACACAATCTCTCTGGCCGAATTACATTTTGATCTTCATCTTATCTTCATCTTATTCAAATATCAGGCATTATAGGGTGCATTAACAATTATGTAACTTTTTGGCCATGTAATTTTTTAATAATTGTAATTACTCAGCTGTTTCTCATTACTTCATCTGTACAGGTCCTCTTCAACTGTTTACAGATGTGTCAGCATTTTGGCTTGCTCTAGCAATGTTTGCGAGTTTTGCACAAACAAAGAAATTGGCAATGAAGGACATCTTAGGAGAAAACATCTTCAAAAGCTGTGTACTTCATGAGCCAAAGACAGGTAGGCACGAGAGCATTAACTGAGCGGAGAATTATTGTTGATATGTGATTATGCAATCTACCTGTATTACTGTCTTTAATGATAACAGAATTATTGTTGTTGTTGTTAATATTATTTGTATAATTGTTTTGTAGAATGTTTTGTAGTTGCCTGTTTCTGCAAGGCCAAACCACAAATCAAAAGATGCCATTACCATTGTCCTTTCTGCAAATTTAAAGCTATTGTCAGAGAAGATGTTTTCAAGGCGCATCTGCAAAAAGTGCATGGTAAGAAATATAGCAGCTAAGCTATTCTTTTCTTTTACATGCTGAAGTATTAACTTTCATATTTTTATAGATATAACTGCTATTGACCAGGCTGGTACGTACGTACAGTAACACAGAAAGATTTTGTTATATTTTTGTCATTGCACTAATTGTGTGTTTTTCCTTCCTAAAGACACACATGATACATCTATGACAGTAAAACAAACTCCTTCGTCACCAAACACAGCTACAAATGTTTTCACGTGTAATATTTGCTCCTCCACCTTCACTGTTGGTAGCAACTTACGAAGACATATCAGAGAGCTTCACTCTATCAACACACAGCCAATGATGTGTATAGATGCCAACAATGGTATATACATCACACCCAAATTGAAGAAGGTCCCATCATACCTATTCATGTGGTCAAGTCTACACGGATTCCAATGATTGCATGTGAGGTTGCCACCTGTGAACAAATAATGAAAATGGGAGCAGCATCAGGTAACCCAGCAAAGGATGTACCCATTTAGAAAAAATCAAAGATGCAGTCCCATATTCGCCGCCAGCAGCCCTTCTATTGGACACGCTAACTGACATGATCAACAAATCTGTCATATCAAAGGATTGGTGCAGAAAATGTGAGGAACATTTTGAAGCTGCTTTAAAAAACAAGTCGACCCAGTATATCCTTTTTATTTTGGAGATAAGGGTTACTCAAAGAGATGGGGATACTTTTCAGTTTATACAGACACAGTGGATAATTGGTGCAAATTTCAGCGTGCTATTGTCACATTTGACACTGAATCGGGCCGCTGGCACTGCCCTTGCAAAAGCAACAGGCAGACCCATCGCTGCATCCACCGCATGATGGCTATGTGGTGGGTTTTTCAAGAAGCACCTCAACTTCTGCAGGGCAATTCCAGTGTTGAAGAGAATGCCATTGATGACTTGGATATGGAAATACATATGTTGGAAACTGACGCCACAGTGTACACAGATAGCCATAAAAAAAGCACAGATAATGACTGAGGATTTGTTTGCCGAAAAAAGGATCCCACCACCACAAGACATTCCTGTGGATTTAAAAAGTCAAGAACGAGAACCACCACCATGTTTCATTCCTGAAGAGATAGTGTGCCCTTATTGCCCAGGGCCCACTCCACCCAATTTACTGAATCCAGAAATAATAACAAACCAGGCTACAGTTTATGGATATGCATATGTAAAAAAGGTATGCATTAATGCTATTTATAAAGTGTGAATAATAGTTTTTCAGTTACATCTAAATGTACAGTACATGCAGTTGTAACAGAGCATTGTTTAATTATGTTTTGTCCTGGCTTTTTGAGCAGGTATTTCTGTTGCCATGAAAGCATGTCCTGTGTGCAATCACCATGTACGATTCCAAGACTACAAATCCGGTTTCCACAACTTCAACGATCGTGTCTTACTCACATTCCCTCTGTGTCAGTGGTTACTTCAGCAGTAGCTGTAAGTAAAACACACACACACACACACACACACACACACACACACACACACACACACATTGGTTTATATATAAATGTTTTATTATGTTTTGCAGAACAAAACGGCTCCTGGACGAATGCTTTCAACAATTACACATTTCAATAACAACCACTTTCATCATCAAACAGTCAGAAAGGCCTTCCACCATTTTATGTCCCTCGTCGATTTCAAATTTGATTTTACTTGCAACCAGTGCGGAAATGATCCACCAATTTTGATAGCAGATGCTAACTGGAAAGTGTCATTTGAAATACCCAGTAAGTGTAGTAAGTTAAATGTTGACAATTTAGATACAAGTTTACTAACAGTTAATGATATTCTGTAGTTGGAACATTCAAAAGACCTGATCTCAGCAATATATCTGAGAGCGACCTGAGTGTTGACATTGTCAAAGCCTGGACAAACCTAGACAAAGAACTTGTGGCAGAAGGGTTCCTAACAGGTAGTTAATCTGTATTTCCATTTTTTGCACAAAGTATTTCTTGGTTAACAAGATAACTTCAACTAAAACAAAATTACACATTTATACTACACTTATATGTCCTCAGGCTCATCCATTCAAAAATCCTTATAAAAATAAAGGAAGCTATTCCACACTGGCACCATGGATGGGGAAAGATGTCAGGGTTGCCGACGTCCTGCCAAAACTGAGGCCAAAAAAGGAATTAAAAAAAGAAAAGCCACTGCAGGGCAGTCACAAAACAAAATCGATGAGGACTACATATTTGGTCTACTTGACTCAAAAAGTGTAAATGTTATTTTTTTCCATTGTAATATTAAGACACATTGCATAAAATGTGTAATTATTAATAATTGCTATCTTTACAGCCTCAAAGAAAAGATTTGCAAGAGGCCTGTCTTGCACTCGGTGTCAGTGGGGAAGGATCCATAACAGACCTAATAAATCGTCTTGAAGAGTTGGTAAATTTCAAAGAGATTTGCCCAAAACTCTTTGTAAAAATACAAAAAACTGGAGGTGAGAATACAGCTAACGATTGTACAATGATTATGTTTTCAGTTAATAAGTATGACCTTCTTTTAAGGTGGTATATTGCATTTCTCCTGTCATCATGGAGTTGTATATTACATCAACCCTCTCTTCTGGACAGAATCAGCAAGAGATCATGTCGATGGTCTCTTAAGTTTTAAGACATTCCCTACTTGTTTTATTTCTGATGTATCTGGTCAGGTTGCCAGACATATGAACAACCGAACAAACAGATGTTTTTCAGCCGAACGATGGGAGATTAGCCTCCCCTTCTGAAGACAACATCCGGAAAGCAGTGAATAAAGAACTTACAATCAAAATGCCTTGGGTGAAAAATTTGAGCTTTTCCACATTGCAGCCTCTCTCAAAGGATGCCAATAGATGGAACAAGCCTCATCCGATCACAAAAACTACAGAAAGATATGCCCTCTACGACCGCTTTCATCAAAAAACCCAGAAAAGACCAGATGAGAAAATGAGAAGTCTGAATCTGTGTCCTGAACTCAGAGCCAATGTGAACTCTTCTGTTGCGGAACAATTTAACAGAGAGTTAGCAGCCATCAGATACTCCCTCACTCAAATGAATGAGGTTCATTTTAAACAAACAATGCGGGTCATGGTGGAGCTACACAACCTAACAATAAACAATAACTTCATCAAAACTGTTGAAAAACAGTGTTCTCTCACACTTGTCATTGGACCGCATGGCATTGCAACATTCACATCAGCTGGAGTTTCAACATTTGCATCATCTGGTATGTTTACAATATTTTCAGCACTGAGTTACCAGTGGTGCATAGAATAATAAGTAAGTCTATTTCCTTTTTGTTTTGTTTCTTTAAAGCTGTGACCCAGGACATAGTCGGCTCAAGTGCAGTGGCTTTGGAGGCATCTGTAACCACTGGCACAGTGACTTTTCAAGTTGGGAATTACAGCGCAAGTGAGGAGGACAAGGTTTGTCCCGTAAATAGTCATTGCTGGCATTTGCACATGTACATCACATATTTTATATGGAAACCATGTTTTACTGTTTAAAGGCACTTTTGAGAGAATTATTATATGAGAGCCGCAATCAGTATGTCACCATTGCAAAAATAGGGAGGCGCTTTCCAATTAACATCCGAGATATGAAAAGTATTTGCCCCTTAAAACTGCTGGACAGTGCCTCATCCGCAATGCCTTGGCTGACAGATGACGTAAGTTCTACATAATGTGGTTAACATCCTATCTCATCATGTGTTTAAAATTAACCGTTATTTCATGGCTTGGCAGGCAGTGAACTTTAGAGTGGCTCAGATAGTCCAACAATGCAACAAGGTATAATAAGCCAGTTACATGTCTCTTCTTTCAATAATGCACCGCAATATGTATGTTTAAATTAATGGTATAGTTCATAATAATGACTGCATTATTTTCTCTTCCAAGTCTGTGAGTTTAGGGCACTATGACTTCATCCTTTGGTCCCGAGACTGGTTGAGATCAAACCATGTAAATGATCAAACTTTGAAACAACTGAAGGTGAGTCATCTCATAATTACTTTATTGTTTAATTTCTACAATTTATTTTTTCTTTCTTTTAGACAGCAGATAGAGTCTTCCTTCTCAGAATTGTTGGGCACGAAACCACAGAAACTGGCAATCATTTTATTCTATGGGTAGGTATTTGTTAGCATCCATTCATATATTGTATGATTATATTTTGTATAACAGTGATCCTTTTTATTATAGTAATAATAATGATAATCATGTTTCTAATGTATTGATAGGTTCTCAATTTTACAAAACATGAAATATCACTGTAAAAAGCCCACATTGCTATTTGTTATCAGATATAGAAATGTTAGTCCAGTGAATATTTAAACTGGTTAAAAGTTGAGTCAGCATGTAAATTCAATTAAACAACGTTTAAATATGTTCATGTTCAGTGACTGCAAGACGAAAAGTTGAGATAACTTCTTATGATAATTTTTCATTTCAAGCCTTGACCGTTATTTGTTCGCGCATGCGCTGTCAGTAAAATGTAGGGGGTTTCCGTCCTGCCATTTCTGCTCCGCTACACCACGCTACCGTGCGCCAGAGAGTCTCCTGCTGCTCAAGTGAAAACAAAGGTAAGGATTATGTTCGTGTTAAATGTGTTTTGTGTAAATTAACAAACTGGGTCACTTTAGATTATTTTGAAGTCTCTTGAGTAATGAGGTCCTGCCAATTTGGCTAAACCTCTGTGTTATAGCTATTATAGCGATTTCATTTTGACATCTGAAAATGAAAATGAATCCATGGATGTAGCTTGCTGCTTGAATAAAAAAATAATAAATGAACATTTAAATCGAGCGAGTAGGCGGGGGCGGTCCCGGTCCCATTTCCGGTAAGCGCCAGGCTGTGTGCGGGCCGCATTCGCTCGCTTCACCTGCGCAGGAGGAACAACGGCCCGGTGTCTGCGCTGTAGGCTTCACACCAACCCGCCTCCAACCGGTCAGATCACCGAGAACACAAGACGTTGCATTGACTGTGAGATTTAGCGCTGTATGTGTGTGTATAGATAGCCTCCCCTGACTTGAAAGTGTATTTGTAGCAGCACGACAAAGCTAGCTGTTAGCAAAGTTACCATTGTGAAATTGCCCCTGTCCCCACCGGAACGCAAGCTATGCCATTCGTATGTGATACGTTTGTGCTATGAAGTTGTTCGTTTGTGCTGCTGTTTTTGCGATGTTGTAGATTTTTTTTTTTTTTGCGTGTGTATGTGTGTGTTGACACGCATTAAGTGAGGCGTGCGCGCGAGTCAGTCGCTCACTTCACGAAGGTAAAGTTTGTTGATGGATCTTATCAGGCTGAATGGGGTTAATCGCCAAGTTCTAGCTAATATTTAATTGTAGCCCTGAGTGCTGATAGATATAGCGATTTACTGTTTAATGGAGACAGAAACGAAATGATTGGTTAAACATCGTCAGTGTTTGGCATAAGGCACAGACTCTCAGTAGAGAGGAGGGAAGCTGCAGGTCACCGCTGAGGGAGGGATGGAGATGTGTAGAACTAGAAGGGTGCACCTTAGGTGAGGTGACACTATTATACCTTATATTGACTATGTTTAGCCCTAATCCTGTACTTTGCAGTAGTACATTTTAAGTCAGTAGTTTTATCGGCTCCTGGTCTTGACTTTCAAATGAGGTGTTACACAAGCATTTTAGATTAGGGTAAATCTGAACTGGAGAAAACGCACTTGGTTAAGGCGGGGGTTAAGAGGTAAAAGGCTGCCATGTGCAAGGAAAACCTATTAAACCTAATTCACCTAAATACATTTATTTTAAAAGGCCTATTAGTCTGTTAAAGTTTCTATGCAGCCTTTGACTGTTTTGTTCTTGTGCTTGTTTTGTTTATTATGTCAGTGTTATTTTTTTTTTAATCTGATTTCATTCACCTGTTGTAGCACTTTGAGGTTTTTTTTAAATGTAAAGTGTAATATAAATACATGTATTATTATTACCTAATTGGAGACATGTCAACCTAGCACATTTTTATGTTTTCTGAAAGACTTTACTGTTGGTCTTTTGTAGATGGTGCGTCTTCATGTGGTGTTGGCCCCTATGCACCCAAGATGACAAAGTTGTACAGGGCACACACTGCTTCATATGAGCAAGACATGAAAACCCTGTTAGGGCATCTTGATGATCAGGTGAGTGTTCTTTGTCATTTTGCCTTCTCCATTTTCCCTCTTAATTTTTACCCTGTGTATTTCAGACCACCGGAATGCATGCCCAAGGAAATCTGCTGCTCTTAAAGGTCTGCCATTGGTCATGTGGGAGACTCTCAAAAGTTCCTGAGAACATGTTTGGTGAGTTATCAATTGTGCTTCACAGCTAGAAGGTTCTGGGTTTGATTCCCACCAGGATGGGGCCTTTCTGTGTGGAGTTTGCATGTTCTCCCGTGTCTGCGTAGGTTTCCTCCGGGTACTCCGGTTTCCCCTACCACTAAAACATGCATTATAATGGGTGAATCCTCCAGCCAGGTGATTCTGACCTCCAGCCTGACTACACATCTGCGGATGGGTCCCCGGGCACAACACTGCCGTCGCCTTCTGCTCCTTACGGGTCGCCCCAGTGGCATCGAAGGATGGGGTCAAATGCAGAAGACAAATTTCCTCACGGGGACAAAGTATAGAAACATCACAGTGGCCTCTACTATGCTCCAGGACTAATTGTTTAAGGGTTTCTGTTCGGTTTGGGTCCCACACCCTAAAAAAATGGCCACAGCCACTGGGCCACCAAAGTTTAAAGGAACAGGCCACCGTTTTTCCATACTGAGATATGTTCTTACCTGAGCTTAGACGAGTTGATACGTACCTGTCTGGTATTTGTGCCTGTGGAGGAGCGTGGTCGCTTCCAACTTCACTCCGTTTGGAGCTATAGGAATATGCTGGAGAGGCCAAATGATAACAACATCTTTGGTCTTTTTGCGTGACTTGGCTCATGCACAAAGACCAGACAGTTGCGCATCAACTCGTCTAAGCTCAGGTAAGAACATATCTCAGTATGTAAAAACGGTGGCCTGTTCTTTTTAATTACACAAAAATATCAAGTTTTTATTTTTTCACCAAAAAAGTTACTTGGTACCCCTTTAATTACTTGTAAAATCTTTGACAAAATGTCTTCTTTTAAAACAGGAGATGGAGCCTCCAGAATATAGTGTTGGTGGAATGAAGATGGAAGCTTTAACCATCATCGAGGATGATGCCGAGACTGTTGCGTGTGACCCAAACATCAGGTTTTTCGCGGTTGTGCTTGAAGAACAGATTGTTGTGGATGAAGTAAGTGACCTGCCAAATGCCGTTGCGCTCCTATTTGGACTACATGCGCTGAACATGGACTACCCAAATGAACTTGAATACACGTTTGAAACTATTCAGAAGATGTTCATGTGTCTGCTAGAGTACAGTCATTCAAAAACAAAATGTTAAGATATTGATCGAGATTGTACAAAGAGTTCTGGTGGTTCAACTGCTCACAGAAAAACATCTATTTGTGAAAGCTCTCATTTGTACAGGGACTACAATTGATGTGAATCTTCAATCGTTTACTGGTCTGGGTTTACCGAGCAAATTTTCTCCAGTTCAGCTTTACCCAAATCTAAAAGCTTCTTGACTGACTTATAGCCTATGGCCTCATTTGAAAGCTAATACCTTACAAAAAACTGATCAAAATTTTTGTCGTGTTGTGTTACTTTGTTCATTGCATTTTGTCTCTTCTTTCGTGCTTTATTTATATTTTTTGCTTCGTCACTGTAGTCGCGTTTTGTCGCTTTTTGTTGTGTTATTGTTGTTTTCCCAGCATTGTCACTTTTTCCCTGACTCATTTAGTTCATGTGTTTAATGTTGCTTTCCGGGATGTTTTGCCCTCTTTAGCCACCCAAAACTTTTTTTGCTTTTAGTTTTGGGTAATCCAATCTGGGACAGTGTGCCTCAATTAAAGTTTTGTATTAGGAATATTGCTTCAAATCGTAAAAAAGCTTGTAGAAATCTAGAATGCATGCAATTGGACCACATCATTCTGAGTGGCTTTAACATAAGAAATTAGTGTTTACAGAATCAATTAATTAGGCCATTGTTTTCCATGGTTTCGTAAACATTTCCACATGGTTTCCAATGCAGGGCAGTCAGATCCAGGCTACAGCTTACATTAGAGCACAATTGAACAGCAGTAAAAGAAAGGAATAATACAGCAACAAACGCTCAAATCAAAGTTATATGGTTAAGGCAAATTTAGCGCCTTTATATACCTTTTTAATTTTACTGCCGTTTAACATTATTAGCAGCGCTCTATGCAAGCAAAGAAGCTCTTGCCGGATCTGACCCACCATCCTGCTTTGGAAACAACTGATGCTTTACAAAATGTGGAAAAACTAAGGTATGTGGTTTTGTGGATGTTGCAAAGCTTACTTACTAACCCAGGTCCAGTTGACCAATTTACGCTTTACTTGATTTTTTATTATTTTGTATGACAGTTTTTAAAACTTTCTATAAAAAAATATACACTTGCATACCATACTAGGGCTGAAAGATATCTCTATCGATATATGATAACGGATATATGAACAATTCAAAATATCAATGTCGCAAAAGAAAAATATATTGCATTATATCGCGATGATGAACACTCAAAATATTAAAAATCAAAAGCCAAGATATAAACGATATTAGATTTTCATCAATAAAACTGCACTCTTTTGTATTATGATTTTATTTTTTTCTGAAAATGCTTAGTTTTCACCTAACCCATAGTTGTAATCGTATCGATAGAGATATCTGGCATGAATTATCGAGATGAAATTTTGTCTATAACGGTTCAGCCCTAATGCATACTTTACTTTACTTTGACTAAAGATTTTTCTAGTTGATAGAGCCAGTTGTACTGCACTTGTTTTGCTCACAACTATTGCAGCTGTGTAATAAATTTGCACTTTACCATGTTAAACACTTAACCATAACAAGCTTTATTGCTGCAAGCTGTGAATTAATTGCACTGCAATTGTTTTGACACTTAAGTTTTAGAAACAGAAAAATATTATTTTAGTTTAAGCTTGAATTGTTGCCAGAGTATGGGCAGTGCTTGGGGAAAAAGTAAACTAGTCAGTGCAATGCTCAGGTTCTGAGATGGAGTAATTTTCAAAACATATTGTGGATTTTTATATTATTGTCTTAATAAATTCCTCAAATGTTGATTTTGTTATCTTTTATTTGTTAAATATTTGATAATGATACACGGTACAGGACCCAGATTTCATGCGATCTTAATGTCAGCATCAAGAGAATTTTCATGCAATTTAACAAACCAAATGGAAATTATAATGAAAATTACTTTTTTAGATATTGATGATGGCTTCTTCTAAGATGTTTGTGTTTTTTATATAGCTTCAGTTGTGTGCATTTCTGTTTCAAGAATGACATGTTTCCATTCTTGAAGTATCCCTAAATTACATAAACAAATTGTAAGTGTAACCTTTATCATTGGGACTCAACTGTTAAAATAGTAAAGCAACTGGCTGCAAAGCTTTTTTGAGTTACACTCAAACTTTATTCAAGAAGCAAGTTGTGCCACATATATTTGAAGTTAATTTGCCACTTGATTCAACTCTTTTGTTTTTGTTCAAGAAATTAACTATTAGAGTATGGACCAACGTTTTGCTTTAAGGTCCAGCAAACACTTAATTTCTATGTTGGTAAAGTTTTTCTTTCAATTTGGATTATTATAAGTTGTATTTGGCTCAACAAAAACCTTAAAATTGAGTAAACTCAAAAGCTTTGGCAGCCATTGCTTTATTTTTTAAAGTTGACTCAACTTATTATTACAGTGTACGGATCTATACTCGTTAAACATCTTAACAAAAAATTAGCGGATGGAGAACATGGCTCTTCTCAGGAGGTTACTAGCAAGGTTGCCATGACATCATCACCTACATTGCTTTTAACAAAATCACAACTGTGGCTCGGAATGTTTTCAGTGTAAACCAGGGCGGTCTGACTGGATGGCGTACGACTGTCCCTCAACAGGGAGGCAGAGGTGGTGTTAACTTGCGGGATCTTTGTGTGCTCAGTATGTTAACTACTCCTTGTTAGTTAAAAAAATTGGATTATCTTTACAAAGGGTCTTAAGTTGTTCCTTCTAATGTGATTGCCAGGCTCTAGGAGATTGAAGTTCAAAATCTAATGGTCTCAAACGCTAACGCTTAACACGCTTCGTGCCGGGAGCTAAGAATACACCATTGTACTAAAATGATCGCAAGCCTTCTGTTGAGGTAGTTTTTCTTTAATATGCATTTATTTTGGGTACCCTTATTTTTCTAATCTTTGGACTAGTTATGTGGATTTCTGAACTATTTCTCTTCATGTAGGATTTCCCATTGACGGATAAAGAATGGAAAGAAATTATGAGGCCGAAGAAAAATACTTGTCCAAGAAAAGAGGCAGAAAAGGACTCAAATTCCCATTGTTTATCCTGGGAACTTGGGAGTTTGCGTTTTCAGCGAGAGAAAGGACACTGAGCGTGAAGTATATTAATGCATTGATCAATGACTATACTGTATTTTGTGTGTGTGTAAAGATGGAACACCATACTTGTAATTTTTGCAAATCTCTTTTTAAGAACGCTTCATCCCCAAGCCAAAAATTTAAATGGCTCAAGTTGCAACACTTGTCAAAGATTTGGATACACTTTTGGGGCAATGTGCCGAACAGGGGAACTGGACAAGAAAATTTTTTTTCTGTGTTGCCATAAAATCCCTTGATTTCATCTTTGTAAGTTATATTGCTTTATTTTATTTAGTTCTTTTACAAACAATGGTTGATTAATCATACATCACTTCTAAGGGTCACCCTGCTTAGGTCTATCTCTGTTTGTCAAAATATTATTTACTGTAACATGATCTTGTTCTGAAAAAGTTAACCCTGCTCTAAATACACACACGCTAGTCTTTAAACCTACTACTTTATACAGTAAAATCATTCTCTAAACCAAACACTTGTATCGGTCATGGCTAATTCATATTACCTATCATTGGCCAGGGCAATAGACATTGTGGGAGTCCGCTGAGTTGAGACTTTTATGTCTGACCAACAAATCCTGGTATTACTTTAGCACATACTGATAGCTTTTTAGGACCAAGAGGCTACATTTAACTTTGTCATATTCCACAGTCCTGGAAAATGATTTAAGTCTGCAGCATTATGTCTGGAAGATGTTCCTTTTTCAAAAAAAACACATTATGCTGAACTCCTCAAAAAGGAAGCACGTCTGAAACATAACTGTGTTTGATACACAAAAGGTAAATTGGTCCCCCGACTTTAATTAAACATTACTCATTTTGAGTAGTTCAAAATGTAACTGTATGGTTATGCCCTATCCCCAGACTGAAACAGCTAATAAAAAAGGCTGCAGACACTGTTTGGCAAAAGAGTCCCTGGAATTACGTGAGAGAGGTGATTTTGCCAGAGGTAGGTACAGATTGAGATTGATAATGTTTTGTATATGTCATTATTAACAATTGTTGTTGATTTGCTTACATTTGTGAAGAAAGAAAATTGTGATAAATAAATAAGAGAAATCATAAAAAAACTGTAATTAAAGACTAAATCACAATTCATTATAGTGACCATCCAAGTGGTGAGAAACAACTGGATATTTATCGCCATGAAGCAGAAGATTTGCTTAAAAAATTAGTATCTCTGCTGCGACACCTACTGGTAAGTTGGATCTGAAATTGATCCATCTCTAAGACATAGCTAATTATTGTTTGTCATGCACAATTTTAAATTTACCTGCAGGCATGAAGTTGGGGGCAGCATCCACTCGGACCTTGGAGGATGTAAAGTAATACAATTATTTTGTAAAGCCGGTAACTTGACATGATTTATGTAATTTATCTGCAGCTTCAGACTGTGTTTTGGAGAGGATTCTCTCAAAAGTAGTTTTGTGCGAAGGAGACAAGGCTATCGTTACCTTGCAGTGTCTGCAAAAGATTCACTGCAATTGTGTTGAATGAAGTTTTTCTTAAAAAAGTCATTATGAATGCTGGACAGTAAGTATGCAAAAATATCAGATAATAATTGTTCGACTCTTATTAAAGTAAGAACAAATAAAAAGTGATATTTCTGTTTCATGAAGGTGTTTCAATTTAAAATCATACACCGGAGTATCAGAAGGGCTCAGAAAATGTACACCAATTCGTTACATGCAATGCATGTGGCCAATGTATGACATTTGCAGGAGGTATGAACATATATTCATGTTTTCAATATATTTGGTCATGTTTTGTTTAGGATTGCTTATATCATCCTAATACATCATTTATTTTCTTCAAGGGGTGTATTGCCATGAAAGAGAGTGAGCTGTGGGCATTTATGATGAGCCACATCACCCTGGTTATTTTTCTTTCTTTTGCGCACCGCCTGATCTGGATGACCCCCCAGGATGTGTGAATGAGTGGGATGGATATGGAAATTTTTCCGAGGTTAAACCGGGGTTATTTATACTAGCCCTCAAAAGATGAGTTGAGTATTTATCTGAGCAAATTATCTCCCTGGTTATTTGTTAGCAATATCAACAAGCTCGACAGTAAAAAACATTGAAGTTCTGTTTAACCAGACCTCTCTATTTAAGCGTATATAAACTAGGCTGTTAATGGGTTCTTTCACTGCTGGTGGGAAGTCGGTACACTGAGCGCTATCCTCTTCTCTTCTTAACTGCCAAACTTTGTCTTATTATGAATAAATATTCTTATCTGTAGCCTGTTCATTATATTCCACATGGTGTCTCTGTCCACTGCCCCCATCGGGGAGTGCTGTCTTAGATTGACGAGAACCTGCCTACTAGGATTGAACAACAAGGACTGGACGTTGCAGTCTTGGCATTCGTCTGCTGAGGGACTCCTCGCCCTGGGTTCTATACCTGTCCATCCATGGGGTGGATCTTCCTTTCTGTGGTTCTCCCGAGGTTTCTCTTTTCTCCCCTGGGTTTTTGAGTTTTTCCTAGCCGTGCTGGAGAGTCAAGACAGGGGACACCCGCGCGCTCCTCACACTGCTGACTGACATTAATTGGACATTATGTTATGTTTGCCTGGTATTTTACCGAGTGTCTTATACTGTTATGTTGATTATTGCATTAATGTTTAGTGCAGACCGGTGAAGCAAACTTCCTGATTTTGGTGCTATAGGACTTCTCTACAACATTGTGAGATTGATTTCTTTAGTGAATCCTGTTTTTGTTTATAATAAGTTACTGTTTCATACTGTCTGTGCTGGCTAATAATTTGATATTGATCAACATTAACATTTCAGTGCGCAATTAGAACCAAACAATAGGTTAAATTTTGTTCAAATTTCTTGTTTAGAGTAGGTTAGAAAGGTCACTATAGACTTTTAATAAGCCTGCTTCTAAAGGGTTGTAATGTTTCCTTATTCTAATCCTAATTTCTGATCGAGGCAGAAAACTTGGCCGGTGTGTTCTATAGTGGATAAAGTGGTAAGGAGTGGCCAATCATATTTAGCATGCTTCCTTTAATATTTAGTATTAATATTGGCGAGTGTCAGTCTTTTTACCACTCCTTTTCAGAGTGGCACGATGACTTATTTCAGAGTGGCGAATGACGGCATTCAGCGACTCCTAAACATGTTAAGTATTGATTTCAGAGTGGTCAGACAAGTTTTTAACCTACTCTTTTCTGAGTGGCCGATGAACTATTTCAGAGTGGCCGATGACATTAGCCGCTCCTAAACATGTTAAGTATTGATTCAGAGTGGTCGACACTTTTTACCACTCTTTCAGAGTGGCCATGACTATTTCAAGCTGGCCGATGAACATTAGCCGCTCCTAAACAGTGTTAAGTATTGAATCAGAGGTGGTCAACACTTTTTTAACACTCTTTTCTGAGTGGCGATGACTATTCAGACGTGGCGATGAACATTAGCCGCTCCTAACATGTTAACGTATTGATTCAGAGTGTCAGACACTTTTACCACTTTTCAGAGTGGGAGCATGACTATTTCAGAGTGGCGATGAACATTAGCCGCTCCTAACATGTTAAGTATGATTTCAGAGCGTCAGACACTTTTAACCACTCTTTCTGAGTGGCCGATGACTATTTCAGAGTGGCCGATAAATTACCCGCTCCTAACATGTTAAGTATGATTTCAGAGCGGTCCCACACTTTTTACCACTCTTTTAAGAGTGGCCGATGACTATTTCAGAGGCGATGACATTAGCCGCCTCAAACATGTTAGTATGATTTCAGAGCGGTCAGACACTTTTACCACTCTTTTTTCAGAGTGGGCCCGATGACTATTTCCAGAGTGGCGATGCCATTAGTCGCTCCTAAACATGTTAAGTATTGATTTCAGAGCGGTCAACACTTTTTTACCACTCTTTTCAAGAGTGGCCGATGATATTTCAGAGTGGCCGATACCATTACCGCTCCTAACATGTTAAGTACTGATTATTCATAATGCGCGTCAGACACTTTTAACCACTCTTTTTCAGAGTGGCGATGGAGCTATTTCAAGTGGCCCGATGACCCATTAGCCGCTACTAAACATGTTAAGTATTGATTTCAGAGCGGTCAGAGCACTTTTTACCACTCTTTTCAGTAGTGGCCGATGACTTATTTCAGAGTGGCGATGACCATTAAGCCCCGCTCCTAAACATGTTAAGTATGATTTCAGAGTGTCTAGACACTTTTTAGCCATCTTTTCAGAGTGGCCGATGACTATTTCAGAAGTGGCCGATGAACCATTAGCCGCCCTAAACATGTTAAGTATTGATTCAGAGCGTCAAGACACTTTTTCCAACTCTTTTCAGAGTGGCCGATGACTATTCAGAGTGGACGATGAAACATTGAGACCGCTCTAAACATGTTAAAGTATCTGATCAGGTGGCTCAGACACTTTTTTAACACTCTTTCTGAGTGGCCGATGACTTATTTCAGAGTGGCCCGATGAACATTAGCCGCTCCTAAACAGTTAAGTAATTGATTTCAGAGTGGTCAGACCTTTTAAACCACTCTTTTCATGAGTGGCCGATGACTATTTCAGAGTGCCGATGAACTTAGCCGCTCCTAAAATGTTAAGTATTGATTTCAGAGTGGTCAGCACACTTTTCCTCTTTTCAGAGTGCCGATACTATTCAGAGTGGCCGATGAACCTTAGCCGCTCCTAAACATGTAGTATTGATTTGAGCGGTCAGACACTTTTACCACCTTTTCCAGAGTGGCCCGATGAACCATTTCAGATGCCCGATGACCATTAGCCGCTCCTAATGTTAAGTATTGATTTCAGAGCGGTCAGACACTTTTTACCATCTTTTCAGAGTGGCCGATGACTAGTTTCAGAGTGGCCGATGACCATTAGCCGCTCCTAAACATGTTAAGTATTGAGTTCAGATGCGGATCAGACACCGTTTTACACTCTTTATCAGAGTGGCCAGATGACTATGTTCAGAGTGCCGATGAACCATGTAGCCCGCTCCTAACATGTTAACTATTGATTTCAGAGTGGTCAACACTTTTTACCAGCTTCGGATGTTCAAGAGTGGCCGAATGACTATTTCAGAGTGGCCGATGAACCATTAGCTCCTAAACATGTTAGTATTGATTTTCAGAGTGGTCAGAACTTTTTACCACACTCTTTTCAGAAGTGGCCGATGACTATTTCAGAGTGGCCGATGAACATTAGCCGCTCCTAAACTATGTTAAGTATTGATCAGAGTGTCAACACTTTTACCAACTCTTTTCAGAGTGGGCCGATGACTATTTTCAGAAGTGGCCGATGACATTTAGCCGCTCTAAACATCGTTAAGTATTGTTTCAGAGTGGTCAGACACTTTTACCAAATCTTTTCAGAGTGGCCGATGACATTTCAGAGTGGCCGATACCATGCCGCAACATGTTAAGTTATTGATTTCAGAGTGTCAAACACTTTTTACCCTCTTTGCGAGTGGCCGATGAACCTATTTCAGAGTGGCGATGACCATTTAGCCGCTCCTAAACAGTTAAGTATGATTTCAGAGTGTCAGACACTTTTACACTTTTTTCAGAGTGGCGCGATGACTATTTCAGAGGCCGATGAACATTAAGCGCTCCTAAACATTAAGTATGATTTCAGAGTGGGTCAAACATTTTTAACCACTTTTCAGAAGTGGCCGATGACTATTTCAGAGTGGCCGATGACATTAGCCGCTCCTAAACATGTTAATATTGATTTCAGAGTGGTCAGACACTTTTTTACCATCTCTTTTCAAGACGTGGCGATATATTTCAGAGTGGCGATGACATTAGCCGCTCCTGAACATGTTAAGTATTGATTTCGAGGAGCGGTCAGACACTTTTTTTACCACTCTTTGTCTGAGTGGCCGATGACATATTGTCAGAGTGGCGATGACCATTACCGTCTCCTAAACATGTTAGTATTGGATTTCAAGTGGTCAGGACACTTTTTACCACTCTTTTCAGATGCCGATGACTATTCGAGAGTGGCCGATGAACATTAGCGCTCCTAACATGTTAAGTTGATTTCAAGAGCAGGTCAGACACTTTTAACCACTCTCTTTCAGAGTGGCCGTGATCTAAACTTTCAGAGTTGCGCCGAATGACATTACGCCGCTCCTAAACATGTTTAAGTATGATTTCAGAAGCGGTCCGACACTTTTTACTACTCTTCTGAGTGGCCGATGACTATTTCAGAGTGGCCCGAGACATTAGCGTCCTAACATGTTACGTATGATTCAGGAGCGGTAGACACTTTTTACCACTCTTTTCAGAGTGGCCGAGTGACTATCGAGTGGCCGATGACCAGATTAGCCGCTCCTAAACATGTTAAGTATTGATTTCAGGCGGTCAGACACTTTTACCACTCTTTTCAGAGTGGCCGATGACTATTTCAGAGTGGCCAAATAACATTAGCGCCTCCTAAACATGTTAAGTATGATTTCAGAGTGGTCAAACACTTTTACACCTTTCAGAGTGGCCGATGACTATTTAGAGGGCCGATGACCGATTAGCCCTCCTAAACATTTAAGTATTGATTTCAGAGTGGTCAACACTTTTTACCACTCCTTTCAGAGTGGCAAATGACTATTTAAGAGTGGGCCGATGACCATTAGCCGCTCCTAAACATGTTAAGGCGAGACAATTCGCAGGTGAAAGTATTGATTTTTCACGCAGTGGTCGAAGTGGAGATTTTACCTATTTTCTCCCTTTACATCTTAGTTTCATGTCAGAGATAAAATGGAACAAAACCACCCTGCATGATGCATTATTTTATGATATTTGTACGCTTGCGAGGCAGGCGGTAACCCGGAAGTGCAGCTGCGGCGCGTCGAAAGGAGCGCCCTCATGCGGGTAATTCATTCACAAATATGATCAGACTTTACATCCACATGGCTGCGAGGGATCCTATGAGGCTATCGCCCAAATATGGATTTTTCTCTGGGAGACGCCTGGTGCGGAAGAGCCAAAAGAAAGTCGCGCATGCGCACCTCACACAGAATTCCGAGCTCGTTTCTCTGAATGAGAGAAGGCCCCACTCGGGCCCAGCGGAATGAGCCTTATAGTCACTCCTACTAGACTCCAAACTTTCCAGTCTTGGAGCTTAACAAATTGTTGAAGTTTTTTTTCCGAGGAATTTTTTAATATCATACAATTTCCTAGCTGATTTATGCCAGCTTTAACCTCAAAAAACAGCGGAACTTTGCAGTTTTTAACAGCATTTGTCACTTATGATTAGTTTAATTGAAAAACTAAAACAATATATCCAAAAGTCCCCTCTGAAAAATCTTAGTGACTAATCAATAAAAATTAAAACCATAAATTGTTAATGCTGGCCAATCCATTATTTTTATTTCGTTGCCCAACAATATACAATTTTGGCCATTTTTATGAACAAATGTCTTATTTTATATAAAAAAATGCAGAAAAATGCAATACATTTTTGTTCTCATATTTATATCAGTGATGTGTCAGCAAAATTCAATATTGACAATCTCTACATTTATTTTTTTCCCCTATTAACCTGCAGTGTCTTGCCTTAAGTATGATTGTCAGAGTGGTCAGACACTTTTTTACCACTCTTTTTAGGTGGCCGATGACTATTTCAGAGTGGCCGATGAACATTAGCCGCTCTACATGTGTGAGAGTATTGATTCAGAGCGTCAGACCTTTTACCACTCTTTCAGAGTGGCCGATGACTATTCAGCAGTGGGCCGATGACATTAGCCGCTCCTAACCATGATTAACTATTGATTTCAGAGGGTCAGACCCTTTCTTACCACTCTTTCAGAGTAGCCGATGACTATTTCAGAGGGCGATGAACTTTAGGCCTGGCTCCTAAACATGTAGTATTGATTTCAGAGTGGTCAGACACTTTTACCAACTCTTTTCCAGAGTGGCCGAGACTACCTTGTCAGAGTGGCCGATGAACATAGCCGCTCCTAAACATGTTAAGTATTGATTCTTCAGATGGTCAACACTTTTTAACCACTCTTTTCATGAGTGGCCGATGACTATTTCAGAGTGGCGATGACCATTAGCGCTCCTACATGTTTAAGTAATTGATTTCAGAGTGGTCAGACACTTTTACCAATCTTTTCAGAGTGGCCGATGACTATTTCAGAGTGCCGATGACCATTAGCCGCCCTAAAGTTAAGGTATGATTAAAGCGGTCCAACACTTTTTAACCACCTTTCAGAGTCGCCGATGATATTTCAGAGGGCCGATGAACCATCTAGCCGAATCCTAAACATGTTATATGATTTAGAGTGGGTCAGCACACTTTTAACCACTCTTTTCAGAAGTGGCCGATGCTATTTCAGAGTGGCCGATACATTATGCCGCTCCAT